>CM035798.1:60142450-60579950 GCA_020466265.1 Siphamia tubifer | reverse complement strand
AGTCAAAGCATATAGAGTATCTTGTACATGGTTTGTACAGTTCAGCATGAAGTTTTCACTCTGTATTGTTTTGTTGTTTATTGTTACTTCCTTTCTAGTCCCTTCATTTGTTCTCAAAGTTCAGTTCAGATCAGATCAATATCGGAGTCAGTCCAACCGGATTCAATGCAGATCAGAAGTGGCTGACATGGTGCAAGGAGGCAAGAGTGGATGGAAAAGTAGGGTTTTGGCCCAGAGCTGATCTGCGGTCATTGCAGAGCGCCAGCCAGTAGAGGGCATCAGACCCCTGTATCAGCGCCGGGTGGTTCCTCCATCACACCTACACACTCTGCATCCACAGGGTGTGTTGTTGGTTGTAGTATGCCTGTTGTAGTGTCTTGATCCAAAGCAAAATGACTCAGACACTTTGTTGATGCCACTTGGTCAGATTGTGCCAAGGCTTAATTTATAATTTACACCAGCTAAACAGAACACATCATGTGCAAGTTTGTGTACAAGAAGTTAGAAATCGTAAAAATGTAAAATATTAAGTTGATTTTTGCTCATGATATTTCATAACATTTGTATTTTTTAAGTAAGGGTTAGCAACATTCACATACATTGTTCTCATTTCAGTATTATTCTATTGTTAACTAATATTTTAAAAAGTATTTATATTATTAATGCTACTTTGACATTGTGGTTATGAAACTGCACTGATGATGTAAGAAATTTGGAGAAAACAGAAATACTTGACCACATTACCATCTGAAGAAGGTCTGTGTATTGTCATGAATTATGTACGTATAAAACTATGTGCATCCCCAGTCTCGGTGATCAGTGTTTTGCATTGTACATTTCCAAGTGCATACAAATTTCCCGCAGCACTGCAGTATCTTCGTATAATACTGCAGCTCCTCTCTCTCCTTGCCTCACTCTCCCTCCCCTGTACCTCCTCTGTCACTCAACCTAACCTCCAAAGTCTTTCTAGGAAACACTTTATTCCCTCTTTTTCCATCATAACAAACTGAGATCTAGTTTTTTTTCACCTGCTGCTGTTTTTAATTATCTCTGTCCATTACAGTCCATGCAAATATCAACACATTTGGTCTCCATTCCTTTCATTCTTGCTTGTTTTTTCGCCCAAAGCCAGATTTCCTTTGCTTCATCACAACAACCTCTGCATTATTGTAATAAGTCTGTGTTCCACATGTGAGCATTTACTCTCATTCACATCTAAATGTACAGTATTCATGATTATGGGGAGTTGAATGTTCCTCCTTCATCCCCAGTATTTCTAACATGGGGAGGCGCTCATGTGCATGTGTGTGTGATAGTGAGGGGGGGGGACAGGTGATGGCGGCATTGCCATGGGAAGTGCTTGGCCTTGAGCATGTGAGGAGTGTGACCTGGGCAGGGTGTGTGTGGAGGGGTAACCAGCAGACTGTGGGGGCATTTGGTAGCTTCCTGCAGATGAAGACCCAGAGGGGGGGCTTCCCATCCCAACGCTCTGGCTGCCCGTCTGGAGGTTACTTTTGGATGGTGCCGGTGGCGTCTGGTTGAGTTGGATAGAGATATCACTGGAGGCCTCGGAGGTGCTGCGACCCCGTTTCGGTGGGGGCCAGGAGGATTCTGGGTGGAGGAACTGGCCACTGTAGTCACTGCTCTCTGACAGGCGGGGGCGGTAAAGTGCAGGGTGGGGGCGGTACATTTCTTCCTCTGCATAACGTTTCATAAAAAGGTAGACTGACATCACCCCTGCCCCCTGTGAGCAGAAGAAGAAAAAGAAATGAGAGGATATAAGATATGACAGGAGGAGAGGGACTTAATTACATAAATATATCTGAGACTTAATAAAACTTCAAAGAGATGAGGTAATGAGGTGGTGATTCATATGTTCATTATTATATCGCTTTTATTATTTTTATTTACAGCTACAAAAGAGTTTATGAGAAAACATGCCAGTATTTACTCTGGTAAACCTCAGTTCTGTGATGTACATGACTGACAATGAGATAATGTTAATACAATGTACTTCAAGACTAAGATAAACATATAAGTAAGTATATATTTGATAATCAGTTTATGCCCCCCTTAGGTTACACTTTCTCAATATCAGACAGTTCATTGCAATAGTAAATAATAACAAAAAAAAGTTTCTGTGAGAATCAACAGCCTTGGAAGGAGTCTAAAATGGGTAATGTGGTGCACTGGGTTTAAGTTGACAGGAATGCAGAGGAGACTGTGTAGGTATAGGGGATATGAGGGAGGATGGGAGGAGGTTAGCTCACACTGAACTGTCCACTGCACCACATTAAGAGCAGAGCTGCTGATGATGTGAAAGAGGCAGAAGGAGAAGGGGGAGGGGAGAAGACAGGAGTGGAGGTGGAAAGATGAGGAGAGGAATTCATATGAAACTGCACCATGCATGGATGCACACATGAACACACACTGAAACCCTGCCGTTCTGCTGAAACTGCACATCACATTACTTACTGAAAATGAATACATGTATGCACACTCAACATTGCTCCAGATAAATAAATGTCCTAAGCATATATTGCATCTGTTTCCTATAATGTAATTTGTATTCACACACATACACCAGACTGACCTCTTTGAGCAGGAAGGAGGAGGCAGCAAAGGCGAATGACCAGCCATAGTGGTAGTTGAAGAACTGTTCAGGCTCCCTGGGCCGGTTCATCACCTCATCATTAATACTGGAGATGTAGAGCACCAGGCCCACCACCAGACTGAGGCCTACACTCAGCACATTAACAATGACAGAGAGGGAGAAAAAGCAAGGAGGTCATTATAGAGCAATCGAGACAGCTGCACCAGTGTGGTGAGGGTTTAAGAGACTGAAAGAGAGCGGAGGGATGTGGAGCGATCATGCCAACCAATTAGCTTCCAAAACGCTAACATTATTAAAGGGATGGAGGAGAGAGCAGAATGGGCAGAACTGTGTGTACATATCATAATGACAGACATGAGGATTCATCTGATGTGACTGAGCAGAGATAAAGATGGATGACCTCAGGAAATGAATAATCTTTGTCCATTTTTATCCCTTATAGAAGCAAAACAATATACTTCCAGTTCAAAGAAAAAAAAGCAAGAGAAAGTGATGACATCCTGTTATAATAATAATAAGATAAGGTGGATAGCTAATACTTTTGAGAACATTTAAGAGACAAGTGCTTTGAATTTCTAAAAATCAATAATCATGAAATAATGTATGCAGGGTGTTTTACAGTCTTTGCCTTTTCTGTGTGTTTGAATTTTACATATTATTTTTGTGCTGAGTTCTTTAAAGGTATACTTTTGTATGTTGTATATTATCTGCTTGTACACTGCTGACTTTCTTGTTCATCAATATTTCAGTGAAGACAGACATGGAAAGATAAAACAAGATTTCAGTCTTTGAGTGTGAACATGTTAACTGCATACAGGATTCACTAGGTTTATCTTGGGGAAAAACCTACCATTTTCACCCAGAAGCAACACATACAAGATTAAAAGCCTACCACCAGAAACACTCACAAGCTCTTTATGCTGTCTGAAAAAATGTTTAATGCATGAGATTCAACATATGGTCAACGCCAAATAATCAATATTGAAAGAAAGCTGCATGCAGCAAGCATATATGAATATGAATTTAGATGTCACTGTGACATTAAAATGCATCACAAAGCTGTCAAGAGAGTAACAACCTGTAGATAAAAATTAGGTTGGAGAGGCTGCATTGACGATTCAGAAGACATGGAAAATGCAAAAGCCATGCTGCTGTCAAATGAATGCACGTCGTTGTTTAAATAAGTAACACCAGAAAAGACAGAGGAACACATGCTACATAGAGTGGGGGAAGGTAAAATGGCAGAAATTGTGCTATAATTTAGATAAATTCAGTGTCTGCAACTACACATTCAAAAGCCACAGCTCAGTTTTTGCAGCCAATCTGAACTCTGAAATATTAATTAGAACATTGTATCACTGCATCCGAGCTGTCAACTCAAACCACAATATTTACCCGAACCCTTCTGTCAGTGACGCTAGTATAATACCACTCAATAGTCCACACACACACACACACACACACACACACACACACACACACAGCTACAGTAATACAGAATAGTGAAAGATTACACTGTGAATGAAGCCGTGAGGAGGAGAAGGAAGGCATGAGAATGACAGAAACACTGGAAACAGCAAAGAAAACTGAGAGGGTGGATGAACAAGAGTGGGGGTATGCAGAGGGAAGAGGGAGAGGAGGGGGTGAGTGCAGCAGAATGGCAGTGTGTAGAGAGATAGGCTTAGAAAAGCAGAATATACAAGCACTGAAAAGCAATTCGACACCCCCCCCCCCCCTCATTATCACCCTATTATCAGAAATACCTCATATAGTGAAACACTGCGACACATTGAGCACAGTCCATAAACATTACATAAGCCGTATTATGTAACTGCTGTGATTTTGCTGCACCCTTTATCAAGAGGGTCCTTGCTATGGCAGACTGGAGCTGGTGAAGAGGACTATGTCTGATGCTTCTCTGAGCACTGCAGCACTGCGTCCTTCTCAAATATGTCATATGAAAAGCTTTCAGATAACATAAGCTCTAGTTAGACTCCTTATGGTTTTTATTCCTCATGTTGAATAAAGCAATGGAGTTGTTACTGCCATCTGCTGTTCAAGAAGGGTAACTACACTAGAGTTGGAAGTCCATATGAGAAATATCCACAAGGTGCTTGAGAATATTTGTTGTTTTTCCCAATATTTAACAACCCATAAGCAGAATAAAACTTGAACTCATGGAAATACATAAAAATGCCTTAAGATGAAGGCATTTTAATGCCAAAGTTAAATAATTTAGAACTATGGCTTTGCTGGATCCTTATACTAATCTAGTCACTTTTTCTGATGACAGCCTATACACCTGCATCATTCACTAAAAATAGAGGCATGATGAATGCCTCCATGTGTGACACAGTACACACTGGTCCGCAGTAATCAATCACACCGTGAGGGAACAGTGATATTATGACATGAGTAATGGGCCCCACCTGAGAGGATGAAGAAGATGCCGGACACAAAGGCCAGTATGGTACGCTGAGGTCGGATGTGTCCAATGTTACTGATGACAAAGGCTGTGAAGACAAAGAGCAGTGACACCATCGGGAATGGTGTGGCTGTTCGCACCATCTCTGTAGGGAGAAGAGGTCACAGTGTTAAATGGAACCGATGGGATGTGTCCTCAGAACTCTGGGAAAGACCAACAACACTGTTTGGAGATGCAGAAACTATCAACTCTATCGTATACACAATGTGATGTCTGACTAGTTATTTCTACTATGAAAACATCATTTCTATCTTCACCAAATATACACATCATTGTTTTTGGAAAAAAACTTTTGATTGAAAAGCTTTACAAAGCTTTACAAAATGAAGCATGAAAAGTGGCTGTAAACTGATCAAAACGTGTGTATTATTTTAGCGCCAAAGCTCTTTCAGGTTTTTGTTTGAGGGGGAATTGTTGGATTTCCCTCTGAGGTTTTAAATTACCTTTGGGATTATTGTTGCTGCAATGCAAATAGAAATCAAATGTAACTGACATTTAAGCTTGGTTAATTGCCTGAAATTAGACATTATTTTTTATTTCATTTCAGTTAGTCTCTACTGAATTATGTAAATAACTTAACAATAATATGATTAATTCATTTATTTCTGTATCATTTTCATGTACTTCAGTTTATGACAGAGAGCAACTGATCTTCATGTTCACATTTCAGTTCCTACAACCAACCAGCAGGGGGACTCTGCAGTTGCTCTAAACTGCAGAGACTCAGCCATGAAGTAATCTTACTCAGCTTTTATTTGTGTTACTCACTGAGGATATTTGCAGTGTTTTCTGTGGTGATCTCTATATCAGGTTCAGTGAAATACTCTGATGCAACACATCTCCCATTTTCTGATCCTGAAAGGAAACACAGAAAATTAAATGAATGTCAGAGTTTGCTTTTAGGATCAAAGTCAGTGATGCATGAAGAAACAAAACCCAAATGAAAAAAAGGAAAAAAGGAAAAAGGAAAAAGGAAAAAAAGGAAAAGCATGTGGGTCTCTGCAGTCCTGCACACCTAGTAATGTTCATGATATATGACAGCTTGGATTCTAGTGTCTCTCTTTCCTCTCCTTTGTGCTTTCTTATGCCTTTTTGTATGTTTCTTTCTATCATTATGTGCACAGAAGCACACATACTGCATAGCAGCACTTCATGGATGCATGCATGTCTCAGTATGTATGCTGATGTGCATCTCTTCCAGCTAAAAGAAAATATTTGAACTTGTGTCTGCAGGGAACTCTTCCTACCAGCCACGAAGCAAACTCTCCAGAGGCCTGAGTGCAGTGCCATCTTCACCTCCATGCTCTGGTTCTGCTGTAGGATGATCCCCTCCACCATGATCAGCCAGTAGTCTGTGGACACCGCCACCCCCACCAGCAGCAACCCACAGGCTCCAAACACAGTGGACAGGATTGTCAACGCACGACTGCTGCATGAACTCATCTAGAGGGCAGAATGAGGGATATGGGGAGGGGGAGGGGGGGGTGTTAAAGTGAACGACCAAAAAAATGTAGGTAAATATGGAAGGGTCACGGGCGGAGGTCACTGGGGACAGGGAAACACTGAGACAGACATGTGATGTGCACACATGCGCACACACATGCAAACAGCTACTGGCTATATTCCTGTCTTGACTTGTTATTGCTAAAGATGAGTTAGTGACACATCCACTGGCAACCAATCCTGTTAAAGGTCAGAGAGGAACCAATGCAACAGATGATGACCGCACAGTAAATCACAGACATTAGGCAAGGACTTAAAAAACCTGAGTGGTAATGGTAGATAGATAGGAACACACACACACACACACACACACACACACACACACACACACACACATCAGGCAGAAGAGCAGAGGTCCTGTGTGAGTCACACACTGGCTTTCTGTGTCTTAGTTCTGGTTGACCGGGGAAGACTCTGCTGTCTGTATGAATTTACCAGTATCTGTACTTGTGTGCATGCAAGTTTGCATGTAATTGTTCCCCTCCAGCCTGTGCTTAATTTGGACTTCTATTCAGTATCATCATCTTGACAAATAATTCAGAGTAGATGCATATTGGAAACACAGAGTGAGGCTGGTGGTTACTCTAATCACCCTCATTTTGTTGAATTACAGAGAACATTATATGTTTCTCTGGGAAGATCATTACTGTAATTCACCTGACCTCTTCCAACTCATATCTTTCAATTTGCGATGATGGTTTCATTTCAGCTGGAGCAAATGTACATATTTCAAAACATAATGTGAGTGCATACATGTTTTTTTTAAGCTAATCCATCTCAAATTTTGCAGAGGCTGCTTTCTATGGGGTCAAAATAATACTGTCAGCAGGAGTTTTGCCTTTGATCTCCAATTAATATAAAATTTTCATCACTCATGCTGT
The DNA here is from genome assembly GCA_020466265.1 of Siphamia tubifer. NCBI lineage: Eukaryota > Metazoa > Chordata > Actinopteri > Kurtiformes > Apogonidae > Siphamia > Siphamia tubifer. Next base: position 60,572,467 of record CM035798.1, on the reverse strand, counting down.
TATTTCTACCTCCTGACTGTGACAAGGCATTCAAGTTAAGAAGTGACTAAAAATTAAATTACACCCAAAACTCTGATCCATTTGGAGCCCATGTGTAGCCATGACACAACAAAAGTAGGGCACATGTTGACATTCAATACTTAGTTATAGTCAAAATTGCTTTTATAGAGAAATGTGTAAAGAAAAAAAAACTTGCATTTAAGATTATTACATACACAGTATCATCTAAAATCTGAAATTCAAACTCTGCAGACTCATATAATGTGACAAAGAATTGATCATTGTTGTAACAGTTCACTTCTCAGTTGTCATATTTTCAAGTTTCATTCACCTTTTCTTACAGTAGGTGACAAGAGTGAAGTCAGGCATGTTCTTCTGTTGATGCAACACAGCTGTTTCAGGTTTTTTGGTTCTCTGTTGTGCTGAGCTGTCATTTGCATAGTTGTAGCCTGTCTGTTTGACTGTCATTAATAAACTATCCACAACGCTACAGCTGAGTGAATTCTTTATCCAGTTGTTTTAACATAATCCTCAGTACGTCTCTTCTGTTTTAATAGTGTAACATGTAATCAAAGTACTGACCTTGTCTGCAGCAGAGAGAGGAAGATGAAAACAATGTGATTCCTCTTTGGTCTTTTGTGTAACAAGCCCCAAAGTCTTCAAGGTGCTGAGTTACAGTTACAGCAATTCTCATGGGGGATAAACTCTCAGAGATAAGACTTGGCTTCATCTTATCTGGATAGCTACAGCAAGAGACCTAAAGACATTACTTGCTTCAATGTCTTGCAGCAAAATTATTGAAATGAGCTTTTTTCTGTGAGGGAGGCACAAAAAGCATGGCTAACTTTTATGGGGCAGCATCTGACAGACAATACAAAAAGATTTTCAAGAACTAAATGACAAACATTAACATAATTTCCACCAATGGCATTTGGGAGTGATGGACAAGAAAAAAAGGAGATAGCATCAGAGCTTGAAGTTTGGTCTGGTGTGAGCAAGAACTTTTAAAGAAGAGCCAATTTATGAAGGAATACGCAAAGAAACATGCCTGAAATGACATATGACTGAAGGAGGAGATATCAGGATAACTATGGGGAAGGGAATGGGGCTCAAGGATGAACAATCACCTTCCAGCAGCTGGAGGATGTACTGAAGAGGTCAAGAATGAGTAGCAATCAATTGGAGTTGCAACACTGCAGTAATGAGTGGATGTGCCTGAGTGGCTCTTGCAGACTTGTTCAGCACCATGGACAGCACCCTCATCTCTCACACACACTGTCAGTCAAACGGCCGCTGAGCGAGAAACACAATATGATCCAACAGATGAAATACATCTTGCTGGTTTATAATGAATTTGGACAAAAGTGAAGCAAACACATTCAGCTCCTGTATAACCATATATTGTGCTCACATCATCCAAAGAGCTGGTACAGCATTTGGAGAAAGAGCCATTAGAGATTAAGGATTGAGCCTGAGTGAGGAAAAAAACCCAAACTCTTTCCCTGTTAGATTTGTGATAACAATCCCATTTTAGCTCTATGAGACAGGCCCCTCAGCTCCCTTACCCAGAAAGTAATGAGCCAATTGAATTGGTTAGATAGGAGCCACAGGGGGACAAAAGGTTTAATTCTCTGTAATCTGTCACAATCTACAGACTCACATCACCTCTAAGGGTAAAAAAGACACCAAAAGAAAGAGGGAGTGACGGATACACAGGAAGGGATATGGAGATGTGCTACTGAAAACATCCGAGCAGAGAAATGATTCAGAAAAGAAGGGTAGGAGCATGGAAACTGTGTTTGCAGAAAAGTCTTTGAGGCGGGAACAGCAGGAGGAAATGCAGGGGATACAGGTTAACACAGGGAAAGACCTTGGCCCAAAAAATAGAAGGAGTACCCTGCGTGAGCGCGCACAGCGGGGATGCGCCCACACCTGTACTAAACTAACCAACCTTGACTGTCCAGCATTACTAAACCAACCAGGGAGGACATGTCAAGTCATTCAAGAGAAAATACAAGACTCAATAAAGAGCAGATACGCTGGCGACTGAACAGGGCGGGTTTACTCAACATTCCTCAAATAATTCCAGCTGCGCAATCAGACTGTAATAAAAGTATGAGACAAGAGGATACTTCAGCATTCAAACACTATTCTATTTTCATAACATAACGCTTGCAGAGGAGATTCAGTCTCGTGCTTGAGGACTGAATCAGGCAGTGATGTGCGCATTGGGTTGTTTAGACCCCCCCCTACTGTCACACACTCTCACACGCGGAGTTTGGAGATGATAAACACAGACCAAGGAGCATGTGAGCGACTTAGGCAGAAAATTAAGATATGGGCAAGATTAAGAGCAACGTATCTTCTCATCTTTCAGGTAATATTAACTGATTCTGATCTGTTTTTTTTCCCCCTCTGGGCTCTTGGTTCCCTTTACGTTACCACGACACGAGGACACGTTCTGAATGCTGCTCCTCTCATTCCTCTCATGCACAAACATTTTGACAGATTGAAAATGCGTCATCGCAATCGCTCTCCCCACCAAGAAAACAAAACATTAAGTGTAGTTGTTTGAAAGGAGAAATACTCACCCTGCCACGAGAGTCGTGCGCTCACGTCAGAAGCCAAGAAACCTCACACCAGGGGAGGTTTGGTGGATTGCCGTCTCTCTCCCTCGCCCTCTCTCCCTCTCTCTCTCTCTCTCTCTCTCTCTCTCTCTCTCTCTCTCTCTCTCTCTCTCTCTCTCTCTCTCTCTCTCTCTCTCTCTCTCTCTCTCTCTCCCCTCTCTCTCTCTCTCCCCCCTCTCTCTGTTTCTACTGTGTTTTCCCTTAAGTCCCCTTGCCTATCCTCTAAATCCCACTCTTGTTCTTTTCACTCAGTCTGTCCCAGGCACTGCGGTGGATCGGTTCAGAAAGATACTTTGGCTTCAAAATAGACATAATGTGAGGTGGAGAGAGGAGTGTTGGAGAGGGAGAGAGAGAGAGAGAGAGGGGGGGGGGGGTAGGGGGAGGGAAGCAGTGAAGGGGTGGGGGTGTCAAACTACTACATCACATCTTATATGATTTCTGAACCTCTTTCTTTCTGTATTTGCTGCAGTAATGTAGCCACACACAGTGCAATGTGTATGTCCCAGTTAGTTATCTAAACTAATGCAGTGACATAATAAACCACTTAACACACACCTTATCGCTGCGTTTATTTAAGGTCAGGACAATAAGTTCACAAAATACAACTATGGCAATTATTCTGATTTAAAATGGGGGAGATGATGATAAACGTGACACACAAAGAGTATAAAAGTGTAGGGTAGAAGGTGCAAAAGTCTAAACTGTAAAAATGAACAGCTGGTAACCCCTCTCTCCTTTCTTTTTTTTTTTCTCCTTTCATCTGCCTTTGTCTCCTGTGGTCCATGTCCCTTGCTCTATTTTTAGACAGCTGGTGGAGGAATCCTGTATTTTTAGTAACGATATCAATAGTCTACAGCACACTCTGACCTCAGGCCATGAACGAGAGTTAGAGTTGGAGGGAGGGAGGGAGTTGAGGACGAAAAACTGAAATCAGATAGAAAAAGATGAGAGGAAGAGGAGGCAGGAGTGAGGAAGAGGGATGATATTATGTCAGGGTGACAGTGAGTGATAGACTACAGCTATGACTTCGACCAGAGGACAGTGGAGGTTCGGATACAGGCAGATACTGTCAAGGTTACACTAAAGGTTGTAGGAAGGTGTTTTTAAGCAGGCCAGCATTAAACATAGATCATGTAATAGACAATACAACAATCAAACAGATTTTATCTTCTCAGAAAAGTGTGATTTGATATATGATATTTTTGTTAAAATACCATTATGTGGGGTATATTTAAAAGGAATAGTGAATTATGTGATATGGGATAATGAAATACTTTTGTGACAACTTTAATAATATGAAAGTATCATATTTGAACACACTTTTCCAAAATTACAGTACAAACAAAGATGGACTATTGATTTTTACTCACACCACACCCCATTCCCATTCATACTACTGTTAAAACAGACTGTGAACTACAAGTATAAAACAGTTGACTGTAATGATGTCAAGGGCAGGACAAAAAAAGATGAGATACTTGTATCAGCACACAACAGTGGGGGGTTTTCCAACAGATAATAACAACATTAAATTCTGACAATATGACTTATAGAGAATTACATAAAACAGTGCAGTAAACCATTTACAATACTGCACTGACAGAAAAGACAGAGAGGAGAGAAGAGAGTGAAAGAGAGAGAGAGAGAGAGATCAGGGATGTAGATGAAGGGCAGATATAGAGGGAGTAAGAGGAGGGAGAGGGAGTTGATGAGATTTTAATGTGAAGGTCAACTTGTTATAACTCAGATCTCTACAGGGATTTTGGTCCCATCATGATGCTGGAGGGAGGAAGAGGAGTAGGAAGAGAGGGAGGGTGGAGGATGGGGAGGTGGGCAGGGCAGAAGAGGAGGAGGGAGTGTGAAGCTGCCTCAGAGAAGAGGAGGGAGTGAAAGTGAGATGCCTGAGAGGTGGTTTTGCTGGTTCGACAACTCCAGGACGACAGTAAATAGAGGGATCAGCATCTTCTGTGTGTGTGTGCACATGCTTGAGATTGCACTTTTGAGTGTGAGTATGTGTGAAAGTGAGGGAGAGGGAGTGAGCGTGACAGGAAGGCGTGTAGAGAAGTCAAAGCGTGATGATGCTCGGCATGTTTGTTTCTCAGCAGCTTCACACATTATCAGAGAATGAAACACATAATTATTTCAGCAAGTTTATTTCAACGTTTTTTCCAACACGTGAAAACAAAACATAACTCAACTAACAGATATATGAATGCATAATCTATTTTCTATTATGGATCATATTGTTTATCATATGTATTGTATTGTGTATTGTGACAATTGACCTGAACTCAAACTAAGAAAAGGCAGATTGACAGTTTTCATTTCTATGTATCCTTCAGCTCCTCTTCATGAAAGATTGATGATTGATCACCGTATTAAAACCTAATATGCTCAGAGGAAAACATCAAAATGTATTCACACACATTTTCATAGGAAATAACACGTAGGTTTGAAAGACAGGCACACTGTATGTTTGCTGACACTTGCCTTGTTCAGATAGCATTTCAATGGCGGCGCTACTATTATTTTTCCATGTATTGAACAGTTCCAGTGAGCCTCACTTTTAATTATATCTAATCAATGCTGAGAGTGCGTCATTACAGCGAGAAGCTTCACGGTGTACAACACTTCAGTAATAAATTACCTGTATCCGCACCAACTAACAAGCCTCCTGTTCTTGTCAGCTGGAGAAAATATGTATTATAATGAGATTATTTTAGGGGGATGTATGTGCATTTCAAACTGCAGTATGGACAGATAAATAAATCCATTGATTCTTCTCAAACAATGGTGTTGAAGTGGCTTCCTTCCAGTGTTAATAGTCAAGCAGTGTGGCTGTGAATCATAAACCTGCACTGCATGATGGTGTGTCCCTTGGTCATTTGAGGTCAAAGTGTGACATTAAAATGAGTCAAGCCAGTTCACAGGAACCTGACTGACTGGTCACTTCAACACAGTGATAGTAAAAACACAACTACCCACTTAGTTTGCATCACGGTCAAATGTCACTCACTCAGAACACTGAACACACACACAAATAAACTGAGATATATATTCAGAATGATACATCATAGTGCTCCTGGTAGTGTATGGCATATAAAGTCAACTAGGAAATACCTGCAAAGTTCCATCACATGGATGAGCAACAAAAGAGGATTTTTCTTTCTATGTGGTCTGAATACCAGAAAAAAAGGAAACAGACTGAGAAATGTGGTTGTTTGGAAAATACAACTTCTTACAACACAAACTGAACCTAATCAAAGTACTGAAAAAGGTATTAAACATATTGTTTAAGTTAAACAGTGTACAATATAATCTAACACTATAGAAAACTAGTGTTTCAAAGTGGACCTCACATGCATAGAGATAAATTCTGTTCATTTATCAGGTTCATACTACAGTACTCTTATCAACTTAACATGGTTCCTACAAATCCTCGAATGTAATACTGGTGTTATTGGCATTATTGTGACATTATGTGAGTCTGTGACTAGCCTGATCACATAAATACATTAAAGAGGGTGCAGGAATATATAAAGGTGTCTTGGCATTTTCATGTAAACAGATTTGGTTATGAAAGGTGTCATTAATACATGCTGATAGTTCTCAGGTATATATTCTCTTCTGTAAAACTACTTTTAGAAAGAGAGGGCAGTTTGGGTACATTCAGAGGGATATTTGGGTGTGTGGGGAGGGGGGGAGTGGAGCCATTTTCAAACAGCGGTGAGAGGTGAAGGAGCGTAGTCTGGGTTGAGAAATGAGAAGCCCTGGAAGTCTTCCTGGTTGATGGCCGCTAGTACATCTGGGTCAGAGGGAGTAAGCACCGAGGGGGCAGCTGTGAAGAACTTGTCAAAGTTTTCACCTTTCTTCCCACCCTAATGGAGAAGAAGATTAGGATTAATGTAGACACTCATGCATGTGCAGTTAATACTGATTGCATTTGAATCTTTTAGAGGTGGTTCTCCTTAAAAATAAGCAACATAATAAAGTGGAATTATAAATGGAATCCACCTCCATAACTTTTTCTTCTCACCCACACCCTAACATATTCTCCCAGAGGATCACTCTACCAAACCTACAGATAAAGCTGCCCAGGTCTCTCTTCCTGCTTCTTAACAGCCGCTCTGCTGGATGATATGAATCTCATTTGGCTAATGGGTCTGGCCTCTAACCCCTGAGTATAGTTAGCTCACTTCGGGCACACCTCACCATTGGCCAGTGGAGCCACAAACTGGCATGTGGTGGGCTAATGATGACACATATTTGCATATGGGAGGAGGAGACGGGACCTCAGGGTCAGGGGGTCCTGTCTGTTAAGACTGGACTGTCTGCTCCATGGTACTCAGAGCCAATCTCCAGGAAGCAGCAGAGGCAATGAAAGACAGAAAAGAAAGAGAGACAGAGAAAAGAAGGGACAGAAATAGAAAATTATAGAAGGGGTGAGGCGCTGAAGTGGCCAACACAATGCAGGAGATGGGTGAGAGAGGAAGTGTGCAGGGAAATGAGGCAAAGTGTGTGAGTCTGAGAGAGGAAACAGATGGAAGAGAGTGACAGCTCCAATTCACTATGTGTCCTCAGAGAAACAGAAAGAAAGAAAGAAAGAAAGAAAGAAAGAAAGAAAGAAAGAAAGAAAGAAAGAAAGAAAGAAAGAAAGAAAGAAAGAAAGAAAAACAGAGAAAGAAAAAGAAAGATAGACAGAGAAGATAAAAAGAGAAAGAAAGAAAACAAAAGAAAGAAAGAAAGAAAGAAAGAAAGAAAGAAAGAAAGAAAGAAAGAAAGAAAGAAAGAAAGAAAGAAAGAAAGAAAGAAAGAAAGAAAGAAAAAAAGTGGTCCATCTGTTCAACTGACAGTTCTGGGTTTGAAGGGTGGTTGGATCTCCAGTCTCTCCAGTCGATCCCAGTCCAGCCAACGAAAGAACGGATGCTCCCGGATCTCCCGCTCAGCATCCTCTCCTCCACCCAGACGTTTGGCCGGGCTTTTTGTTAGGAGCTTTGGCAAGAAATGAAGGAGGAAGAGGACAGGAAAACATAATGAGCATGAGATACAGGCGTATAATTGATAGAATTGAAAGTTGAGAAAGAAGAACATGACTTTGTGGCTTTTCTTTAATTTAAAGTGCATTTAATATAGCAACATCTATTAAGAATGTAATAATTTAATACTGTTTCTTTGTGCAGTGTTGCATTTATCTTAACTGTATGTGAGCCTTTAAGGAGTAGTTCAACACTTTTCCAGTCTTAATTAGCTGCTGCCTGTGGTTTCAGTAGAGACATATATAAAAGTGTTTCTGAGCTACTTATTAAACACTGAAGATGAAAAAGAAGCTCTTGGATTTCACAAAATGTCAGTGTTCCTTTAGGATACATGCATAAATTAAAAGTATTAGTGACTCACGCCTTTGCAGATAGCGACAGCTTCACGAGAGAGGCTTTTTGGATAGGAGACACTTTGCTCCATGATGGACTGAAACAGCTCCTCTTCATCAATACCATCAAATGGTGGCTGTCATATGTCATACAAGAAACAGATGGAGAAGTTTTAGAATGGGAAAAGTGTGTGGAGCTGTGGGCAAAATGAAATCAACTACAGTGAAATTAAAGTTCTTTTGAAAGTATTTTGAAGTTATTACAAAGCACAAGGAGTGAAGACTTAAGTATCTTTATATACTGTGTAGGTCTATTGGTCTATTTTAGGATTTAACTGAACATTACCTGTCCTGCCAGCATTTCATACAGCAGTACTCCATAAGACCACCAGTCCACTGCTGTATTATAGGGCTGATATGCCACAATCTGAGAAGGAATGGGGAGAAAAACAGACAAGATAAAGGGAAAGAATGGCAGCAGGGAGATAAGGAAGCCGAAAAGGAGAAAGGAGGAAGACGGAGCGGGAGCACAGCTGCGACAGTCGACTGCTTGGATGATATGCAGCTATCAGAGACAGCCGGAGTGAAAGGCAGAGCGAGTGGGGAAGCAGAAGTATGGCATTAGGGAGGGTAAATGTACGAACAAGCTCAGAAATCATCAACACATGTCTTTGGATTTGTATTTATCCATGTGTGTGTGTGTGTGTGTGTGTTTACGTGTGCATTTGTTTGTTTTCCCAGTGTCTGCAAAAGGGGAAAAGCACAAGGGAACAATTCCCAGCCCCTGGGGAAATATATTGTATCCCTTCCAAAATGGCAGATGCAGGAGAATCAATGGGTGTTTACATAACAGAGTCAATACCCAGGGGTTCCATAGAAAGGTTTACAATATCAAAGATGTGCACAGCAGTCACGTCCTCTCTTTCTGTATCTGTTGACTAAAAAGTCCCCAAAAAAAACAACCCACCAAACAAGCTGAACACTGGATATCTGCTACTGTCACTGCCTGAATTAATGTATTTATGAACATTTAACAGAAATGCACACACACACACACACATACACACACACACACACACACACACACACACACGAGTTTCAAACAATTTGCAAAGTAAACATTATACAATTTTCAGCAATGATATTTTACATATCAAAAGGCTGTCAAGCAAAACTACCTCCACCATTTCCAGATGATATTTGCATTGACATCACTGACTTCCTTTTAAGGTTCTTCGGTTAGTTTTCAGCGTTTTGTCACACTCATGGGGGATTTAATTGCCTTAGGTTACACTCGGCTGCAAGAAAAAGGCAAGAGCTGGTAATACAGGGTCGCTGAAGGATAATTGTAGTTTCTATGCAATGTTCTTGTAGCAAAATGAGTACAGTGCGCTTGCAGACCACCGCTAATAGAATCATGTGAAGTTAATTATTCAAAAATGCTGACAAGGTCACAGAGGATGGAGGAGCTGCAGCGAAGCAACTCACAGAACTGCAAAAGGGGTCAAACCAGTGAGGAGGGGGTGAAACAATGGGAAATGAGGGATCTGGAGTATTGGAGGAAGTTCTGGACTGAGTCTGGACTACAGAGGGAGGGCAGGAGTCGGTGTACCTCAGGAGCAATGTAGTCAGGGGTGCCGCAGAAAGTGCGTGTGGTGTCACCCTCAAACATGCCTTCTCTGCACATCCCGAAGTCAGCTATCTTTATGTGGCCCTCACTGTCAAGCAGCACATTATCCAGCTTCAGATCCCTAAGAGGGAAGGAGATAGATCACACAGGTATGAATCATTTTGATAGATAACATCTTTATAACAGCCATTAGCTACAAAAGAAATGATAAATCTGTGTCACGTCTGCACTGCGGAGCAACGGCAGAGCCAAAAAAACCAGGCCATGTTTGACAAGCAGCCCAATTCTTTACCTGTAGATAATGCCTTTGCTATGCAGGAAGAAGAGGCCGACCGCGATTTCTGCTGCATAAAACCTAGAAGTAGAAAAGACGGGTAATTCTGTACTGGTTACTGTATCTTTGAGAAATTGGCCGAGGTTTCAGTTAATTCAAAAGCGGTTGATGACAAGAGGAGAAGAAAGAGGGAATGAAGCTTGAGAGGGTGATGAAAGGGAAAGCAACCAAACAGATGAAAGGCAGGGAAATGAGCAACAGGGTAAAAATGAGTTTTAGATGATTGATCAAAGATTATTGATTAAATGAACAGCCTGGGGGGAGGCAAAACAGATGAAAAGATGAGATTAGTGGGAGGAGAAGATGAACAAAAAGAGAAGAGAACTGGCACTTGAGTTGACTTTTTATGAGTTACCAGGTAAAATGAACAAAGCTAAGAGATCACTGTGGATGTAAGGAACAAAGACAAAAATAAAGGAATAAAATGAGATACTGGAGATGAAGACTGATTAAAAGCAAAAGAAAGGAGCTTGGTGATTACATACGCTGCATGAGGCTCTTTGAACTTCCCAACTATTTGAATATGAAACATCAGATCCCCTCCATTGACATATTCCATCACATAATACAGACGGTCCTGCAAAAGTCAAACATATGGATTCACATAAACACAATCACTGGACAGAAGCACCACTTGTCTAAATTAAAAATCTGTGAACAACACTCCTCCTGGAATGAGGACCTTGTTAAGGAAAATGTGCTAATTATTTCAAATATTAATTGAGATTCTCAGCCAACATGGACTTAAATAACACCTTGGGGAGCTATGAAGCCAGGATGTCAGCCAGGTTCATGGACAATTTAATGAAAGTTATACTGTTTCTCCTAAATGTGTGCACACAGAGCAGCACACACCTCAGTCTGGAAAGCGCAATAGAGTGAGGTGAGGAAGTGAGGGCGAGAAGGGAGCGCCAGGACCCTCCTTTCCACCAGAGCGCTCTCAGTGTCCTCATCCTGGAAGAGAACGTCTTTCTTCAACACCTTCACTGCAAACAGACGCTCACTGCCTCGCTCCTCTGCAAGCAGCACCTGCACCAAGACAAAGTCAGAGGAGACAGAGAAGAGGATGTTACTGTAACACAAGGAGACAAGGAGCTACTGCATGTCTTTTAACTACTGAGGTTCATAAATAAACAAAGTGTTTATTTATAGACACCAACAACTGTCTTGCATGAAACAGAAAAACAGTACAAAAAAGAAAGACCACTTTTTATATTCAAAGTTCACTGACACACCCAACACAACAGCAGCCTGTGCCTAAAACCCAGAGTGAGTGTTTTCACTGCTATGGGAAAAAACATCTGTGTAAAAAATTAATTTCAGGCTCAAGCTCCATTTGTGGAAGAATCATAATGGACTGAAATGCTGAGCTTTTAAGTCATGAGTGACAAGGTGTTCTTGTAATGACACAGCTATTACAACTATGAATTAAGTATTTAATTAATTATAATATTGTAGGCTTTCAGAGTGTAGTTTCCAATATTATAATAAATTCAACTTATTTTGTGCCAAGCTCTGACTTGTTTCTAAAGGATACATTTTCAATGCAGGCATAAAAATTATATTTGGGAAGATGTTGAACAATTTAAAAATTGTTATAAAAATAATACTGTAAGTAAAGTTTAATTAAAAGCTACTGTAGGCTTGAAGGTTTTAAGACAAGTTAATGTCAAAAATCAAAAGTGATCTTGTGTTTTTATCAGACATTAAAAACCCATTCAGATGCTATTTTTATACTTGTGAAATTGACTGCTAGTGGGTTTCTCTGAAAGTTAATGGTGCCATAATTTTGTACAATGAGGACCACATGACCCAGGTTTCGTGTGGTTCAAGGGAAATGGTGCAAAAACACAATAGGAAATGCTGAGAATAACAAAACTCTCCACACTGAGGGCTACTAGTCAATAACACAATAGCAAAATGCAAAGAAAGGACCTCATTTTAGTTTCGCATGGTGATGAATAGTACAGAAAATTACATGGTTTTATTTTTCAGGATCAATGTGATACAGAACGATGCTTGCGAAGGGGGTATATTTGTGTGTATCGATGAACTGTCAGTCACTGTGAGAAACCCTGTAGTCCTCAGTGATGGTGTCTCTTGCTCTTCCTCCTGTGTAGTCAGTCTCATGTCTCAAACTCACTGACATTTAATGGGATTAATTTCAGAGTATTACAAATCTCAGTAACACAGTCACATGCAGTTTTTAAATCTTCTCCACTCTTGTTATCCCATTTCCTTTTGATCACTTTGCCACTTTGTGCTGTATAGTAATCCCACCCTTTCCTCACTATCTCATGTTATTTTCTCACTTCCCCTCACTCAGCAGCCCCGGGGTCTGTCTCTCCTTTCTTAGGTCATTTTTCTCTCATCTTACGTAAGTCGAGTCTATTTCTCCTGTCCTCTGTAGACTCTCCTCTGACAGTTATGAAACAGCACAGGGGGATTTTCAGAGGAGGAAGAGGGACTCAAAACTACACTCTCTTCATTATGGCTCATCTACTGGGGAATTAAAGAGAAAATGAAATGGAGAGCATAGGGTCCCTTGGAATGAAGACCTTCAAGATGACTGTCTGCCTGTGTGGTATGTAGGCAGCCAGCTTGAGCTCACGACTGCTGACAGCGTAAAAGACGCTCTCAATTAACTGAATCATTTGGCACCAAAAGGACACAATGGGCAGGTTAGTAGGAGTGGGTATTTTTCTAAAAAGAAGTCGGAAAAAAAAATGCCTTGCTCTGCCCAGCAGCTCCTGTATAAAATGCCACTTGAAGGTCAGGTCCATCAATAGAAGAAATTATTTAAAGCCAAGAATAATCTTTGTTGTTTTCAGCATGAATGGCCCCTTTGAAATCACTTACAGCTGTTGGATCACCGGTGTTGATTGTTTGTAAAAAAGATGACATTTATCTCAGTGGCTGCTGTGTATACCTTTCCAAAACTGCCTTTTCCCAAGACCATGAGGAAGCTGAAGTCAAGGATGTTCACTTTCACCTTGCCCGGGCTGGGGGTGTGGACAGGTGGACAGGACAGGATAGGTGTTGGGGGAAGAGCCACAGGGAATGGCTCAGACAGCGATGCAGGTACAACCTGAGGCAGAGGGGGTGTCGTAGCATCCGGCTGGGGCTCCTTTAGGAAAAAGGAAAGTTCAGAGACAAATGCTTGGATACAGACCAATACACCTTCATGAAAAGTGAACACCACACAAATAAAACCTTTTTCTGCCCCCGCTTTTAATCACAGTCATTCAGAATAATCCTGCACCCTGCTGGAGGCCGAGAGTAGCACAGAAAGAAGGAGCTCGACATAATTTATTATCTAATTATTTAGCTATAACACCAGGCATAAATCTTCTGCAGGGTTTTTTTCTCAGATTGAATTGTACGCAGAGGGACAGTTCAAGATCCTGACCCAGTGTGAGCAGTGGCAGCTGTAGTTTATTAGATGTAGGTAATTATATATGGAAAAAGGCCTTAGGATAAATGGTGATTAGCATAGTAAAAATGAAGGGCTCTCTGGTCTCTGGTGAATACAGGTGCTAATATCCCCCACTTCTGTTCATTGTTCACTATCAGTCTCTGATGACTTGATTATTTATGCAGTATGAGTCCTACCTGCAGGTCTGGATCTGGTACAGGGATGTTGTAGTACTCTCCTTCATCTTGGGCCAGCAGTTTGAACCAGCCACTGATTGGACGCCTGAAGATTTCACTTACACCAAATGACAGCGCTCCCATGAAATCATTTCTAGATGTGCGGTCCCAGTCCCAAACCTCCACGGACAGACGCCGGTCCCACTGGTGCCCACGCACTGAGCTGGATACATAAGGACAGAAACTGAAAATCACTGGGGAAAGCTGAGTCCCACTACAAAGACATACTGTACAACCAGAATATAACCATTTCCAGAAAAGTTTCCTGATCTACAATTTGAAGTTTTTCTTGTTATTAACCCACTAAGAAGTTTACGATTCACTGTAAAATGTATAATTTATGAAGAGCTGTGAGAAAATGTTCCTGCGCTCATCTTAAATTGTACATATTGTCAATACTGAGCATTTATTGTGATAACTCAAATATTTTAATGTGAAGTTGAATGCGGAAACTCTGCATTTAAACTGAAAATGAACTTTGACCCAAGAGTCAAAACTTTTAAGTTAAAAAAACACTCAGAGATTCTGGATTTTAAAATTTGTTAAATCAGATTTTTTACTGAACTATTTTGTGGAAAAATAAAGTAGTCTGTATATGTGTGTGAACCTTACCCTGCACTGTAAACTTGAAAAAGTTAGCAGAACTTAAAAAATTTAAGGCAATCGATTGCCTCAATTGATGAAACTTAAAAAATACAAGTTTCCAGAACTTAAAATTTAGATGTTTATTGAAGTATACTTACATTGAAACATTAATTATTAACTTAGTATTCTTGGGTTCTGTCAGTCCTACTGGGAGACTAAGTCAAGGTTCAGTGTCTTTGCCCAAGGACACTTGGACATGTGGACAGCGAGAGCCGGGACATGAACCTCTGACCCTTCAGTCATTGGACGACTCGCTCTACCAACTGAATCAGAGCCTCCCCTGAATAAAATTACTGTGTTTTGTGATTGTAATTATTTTGCTGTGACATATATTGGTGATTATTTGGAGTGCTCTGAAATTGTATTTCAGCATCTACTACATCAGTTAAGTTTATTTTTTTCAATCATCCTTATTTGAAACAATAGAAATAACAGTACAGGAAGATTCTCAGCATTCAATTACTTAATTCCACTAAGTTGTAACTCATATGTTGTTATGTTCACTTATATCCACAATAGTTCCCCTTAATAACAAAGTACTTAAAAAGAAGAACATGTTACAGCAGCTGAATACATTTGAGTTAGTAGTACTATTTCTGAAACTTTGAGTATTCACAACTTAATATATTACATTTTTCTGAATGTTGGGGTTTACAGTGTGCCTCATTTATTCAAGAGTAGTTTTATTATTATGTCTGGAGGTAATCTGTGAATAGAAAAAATTACTACAGTTTATAAGGAAATAGCCATTGATGGTGTTAATATTCAATAGGCTGCATAAACTGGGGAACTTTATATTCTGTACTCTTTCTTCTACATCTATTTTGACTCTGTAATTCCAATATTGCAGACAGGTTTTGTTTTTTTTTTTATCCCCAAAGCCACCACTAAATTTTCCATTTTGGATTCAAGTTCACTCAGACTCACAAGGTGAAACTTTCATTCCAGACGGGATTGAGTGTAGAGCGAATCGTCTTGGTCTTCTGTTTGCTGTGGCTCTTTGGGTCTGGAATCAATTTCAGTTTAACATATGGGTCTGACAAGCCATTAGGATCCATAGGCATCAGGTTGCGAGCCTCCCGCACTGAAGAGAAAGTAGAATAATCGAAAGAGCAGAGAAAGAAATCCTTCAGAGGTAGTGTTGGCCTTCTTTTGTTTTAAAAGTCCATTCACCACCTCTCACCTGTGACATATACATCCTCTTTCTCTCCTTTGATGGTCAGGTGGATCCTGCCTCGCTTCTCTGTGTGATCTTGACCACACAGGCTGGGAACACTGGTCTCACACCGTCGATGGACATTCATATCACAACCTCAAAGGTACAGAGACAGTTAATGAGCTGTGGCATTTTAACAATATTAACTTGATTTTGTATAATTCTGAACTTCAGTATTTACCAAATCTAAAGATAGGTTGTCTAGTCATCAGTTGTTATAATATGGAAATTCTCACAAATTTTTACTTTTGTTGGTGTTTCCTTTAATGATTTACTTTAGTTAGTGTTATAAAGGTGTTAGTTTTATTGGGACATTTTTCTTTTATTGTTCATCTTAGTTTTTCCAAGTACAGTATTATGCCACAATCTGAAAGAGGTCGCATGAAATATAACAAGATCCTATAATATTTACAAAGCTATTGCTTACTAAAGATATCATATTGAGCAGAGCTGTTTCACTGTTGTACACCAAGAACCATGAATGAACATTGAGGAAAACACAGCTGAATTTACCTGCAGTTGTATTTCATAAAACTGTAATTTTACTGTAATAACCCTGGTCTATTCTTGTCTGGACTTGCTTTTTCTGTCCAGAAGGGATGTAAATCATGATTATGTGATGCTGTAATGGCTTTCCATCCCACAGTGTGACTGCAACACACACACATGCATTCACACACAAATACACAAGCATTAGGAAGCAGTGGTACTTACTGGCACATTTCATGCCCTGGTGTATGAGTCCGTACAGCAGTGAGCCACAGTGGTCACAGAAAGTAGGACTGGAGTAGGTGTGGATCTTGAATTTGTGTCGACTTTTCAGGTCCTGAAATACAACAGGTACAATGTACATTACACACACACACACACACACACACACACACACACACACACACACACACACACACACACACAGGTAGATACTCATACATGAACACTATGATGAGTGGGGTATTCATGGACAAGCCAATTAGGTTTCTCCACTGGGAGAGGACATGTAAAAAATAGTGCATCTAGGCAAGGATGTGGATGAGTGTGTATGTGTGTGTATATTCTGTGCAGCAAGGGATGAATCATTTTTATCTCTCTTCAGCTCATCAGACCCCCCCGAATCCACTCCTAAACTGTTTTTCTTCCCTCGTCACTCTGAGCAACTATTTAAAACACTATCACCCGATTTCTCCTCTTCAACTTCCCCTCTGTCTTTCATTCTTTCACCTGTTCTTTTAATCAAACACACAAGCACACACATACATATGTGTATATGCGTTCCCCTTGACCCAATTTCTGAGGTAGTTTATTTTTGGAGAAGAAAAAAACATTAAGAACAGACAAATCTCCATGAAAATCCTCAAAACGCAGGCAGAAAAGGTACTAAGCTCTCTTTTCTTCTTATCAGTCCCTCCCACCCACCACCTGTACCCTCCATCCTCAGCTCACTATCTCTAACTCGCTGCATCTCCAAGGCCTCATAGATATGACATGACATGACATGATTTCAGACGTCACAGATGGGACAAGGCTGCAGTTGATGTGAAGGATGTATGGACTGATGGATGAGTCATTCATACATGTTACTGGGAAGAAGCAGATGCTTAAATATGATGATGATGGTGACAAAAAATGACAAATATGGAAACAGAACAGCAACACAAGAGTGGAGCAAAAATCGAAGCGCTGTGATGAAGACACTGACACCTCAGCTCACATCTGGTTTGGGTGCTGCTGTCACAGAGCCTGGGCAAGTGAAGGTTACAAACTCATGACATCTTTTGTGGACGACAAAACTGCACACTAGAGAAAACAAAAAAAAAGGGTTGGTCATAACACCATATAAAAGACTAAAATACTGCAAAACAAGGAAATAACACAAGGTTTATCACTACCTTGACATTGGAATCCTTGTTTACCAATGCCCCTGAGAAAAAGAAGCATATAGATTAAAACACAAAAGTTTTCCACTATTCTTTTAAGTAAAATATCTTGTTTCTGAGGCTATTTCCCCCACCAGGAGAGTGTAGATAATGTGGCCAAGACAGATACAGTAGTTGCATTAAGAACAAAACCCATTTAGAGTTCCAAGTAGAAGTTAAGAAAATATCTTTGTCATCACAATACAAACAAATCCACTGTACCTATGTAAGAGACTTGATAAAAAAAAGTCATTAAGTGTAGACTGGAGTAACTGTGCACTTAGCTACACTGCTGACCAACGCAAGTAGAGCACTGTCAATTATTGTTACACACACACACACAATCACACAAACAAATACAATTCTAGTGTTTCCTGCGGTGCTGACTAGTTTCTGGTGTCTCCTCAGAGCTTTAATTGAATAATTAAAGCCATTGATTGACTAAAGAGTCCACTCAGCAGCCTTCCTGCTGTGGATCAACTTTTGATTAGAACGTTTAGAAAATTAGAACAACAAGCTGCAGAAAGAGTTCTTCCACAATTGTAGCGGAATGGCCCTGGGGTTCGCAGGAAACTGACCATAATCACTGATCTACAATCAGTTTACCATCTGGCTCAGGACTAATTAAAGGTAGGTTTGCAAAGAGTAATCTGGTTCCTGATCTGCATTCAGCACAAACCTCTGTCTGCAGAGTACGTGAGGCCGTTTCTTCTCTTTGACCAGCAGAGGGTATTAGAGAGTCAGGGATGGATTTAGAGAGGACTTGACAGTGCTCCACACACACAGTAGAGGATAACTGCATGTTAAATTTAATGATGCATTGAGAACCCTCTCCAAGGGGTGGCTCATAGTTGAGTGGCTTAGAGCTCCTACACTACAACATCCCTGAATTGACTCTTAGTCCAGGTGACATTTGTTGCAGATCATTCAACTCTCTCTAACTGCTCTTGTTTCCTTTTTTCTGTCAAATATCCATTATTAAATAAGAATTAAAATGACAAAAAAAACAATATTAAATTAACACATAAAATCTCCCTAATTAATGTACTTTGAGGTGAAGTAGTCATAAAGAATAATTTAAATAATCATATAACAATGATACAAATAGCCAGAATCATTATGGACAGTGTAGTTTTAATTACATTTAATTAATGTATAATCTGTGTTCTTTGTGTTCAAGACCAATGGCACATTTTTAGCCTATTGAAACGTTTTCACTCATTTGATTAATAATGGAGCCCTACTGCACAGAGCACAACTACTTCTTCCTTTTAAGATCCCAAATCAATAAACAAGACATTTATATTTGCATATCAGACCAATCTTTTCTCTGTCTTTAATTAATGTCACCATCTCCCTCAGAGGCTCAAACAGTCAGGTTGAGTGCTGCCGCTTTGACGTCCAGTGTGAAGGAAATAGTTTTCACCCTGAACTAAATGCCACAACCACCGCCAAGACAGCAGCCAGTTGGAAAAATGTCCTGAAAGCTACCCAGAGGCTTCTGGCACATGCACTGCCCTGCATCCAACATACACCCCCACCATATGTCCATACACACAACAAATACATTTACAGAGAGCAACACACACACACACACACACACACACAGCCATAGCTTTACTGGAAAAAATAAGCTTACTGCATGGTTGTCAGAATTCATGGAGTAAGATTTTTACATTATAGCTGCTAAAAAGGTCTAGAATAATGTAATTCACTAACTCAAATTCTGTGCTCAACAACATTTTTAAAGCACTATTACTGCTAATGTTTTAAGCCTCAATCAGTTTTTGAGTAATTTTGCAAAAGATTTGCATTCAACCAGTATAAAAAAATCGAGCATGTAAAATAGCAGCTTAACTATAAATTCCATGAAGGTATCAACATTTTAAGACAAATGAATTGTTCATTACTGTACAGCAGATATACAACACTGGAAAATCATTATTAGACCACAAGTGTAATGTAAACAGTTGTTAGAAATGTGATTTGAAAAGCTATCGAGGTTTTCTTGTGTGAAAATGTAAGGGGAAAAAGATGACATTATCTGTTTTACACATTTAATGAGGAGAAATTCTGCACATTAATTAAATCTAAAAAGAATCTGCTTTTCTTAAGAACTAACAAAATGTAAATTTAGAACATCTGAAAAAAATCTATAAACACTAGACACTAAATAAACACTAAACACTCTATAAACACGACAATAGGTCATGTTGAATTTTCATTAAAAATTACAGGCATAGTCCATTATGCTTTTTTCTCCAAAACTGTAGCTTTTGAGTCTGATTTTGGATAGAATTTTGTAATTTAAAACATTTTTATTTCAGATTTTTGAAACTTCTAATTATCTACAGTGGTTTTAGTACTTCTGTCACTGCTGTGTGGGTTTGTACACACTGTCACAGTACATGTAACAAGAACAAATATAGACTGTGACTGTGAGAGGATCTATGTGAGGACATGAAATTGCTAAAGTATCTCCTATGCAGTGTGGGCTGCAGTGTGGAGGTGAAGTTTTGTGTGATCAGATCAGGTCAGTGTAGTGAAGACAGAGTGTAGGCTGTTTCTCCAGCAGGGAACTAGAACTAGTGAAAGAGAAAAAAAAAAGTGCAAAGAAGTGCATATAAGTCAGAGCAGAGAGTGGCAGCGTAGTGGGATGTCTGTGGAGGCGGCTTATGGACTGCCACAGTGATTTCTATGTACAAGTGTAAAAGTGTGTGTGTGTGTTTGTGTGTGTATTACCAGATGAAGTCAGTGCAGTGGCTGCAGAAAGTGGGCTGTTTGAAGAAACGGGCTGTGAATTGGTGGTCTTTAACCTCCACAATCCTCTTGTGTTTCAGAGCTCCTTTTCTCTGGAACACAGGCACCCTAGCAGGTGGGGAAAGAGGTGAGGGCAAAGGGGAGGTGGCTGATGTAGGGGAGGCCAGGGTCAACGGCGAGAGGGAAGGGGGCGGGGAGACCGGGGTAGACATGATGCCTGGAGGATATAGTAGGAATAAGGAAAGGATGATGAGTATCAATAAGGAGGGAGTAGACAGGCAGAAGACCTTGAACATGGGTGAGGACAGAGGGGAGGAAACAAGGATAGGGAGGAGGAGGAGGAGTGAGGGAAAGTGTAAAGGGTCATGGTCGAGACAGGAGTTGTATTAATGGCACGTGGGATGTAGGGTAGGAGCAGTGAAGCAGTGACGTGATGGAGAGAAAGATCGAGAACAAGATGAACGGACCAGAAAAGCAGGAGGGAACACGGGGAAAACGACAGGTACGAAGTGAAAGAGAAAAAGAGAGGGTGTGGTGTAATGAAGGAGACAGGGAGGTTAATTCACACACAGAGACTGAACTCTCCTAAGAGACTCTAAACGATTAGTACGACTCACTGTGTGCCCCACATACTGCCCGTCCGTTCTACCTACATCTCTCATTCTCAGACCCCTTGCATCTCCATCTGCCTGGCAGCTATGACTACCCCCCGCCACCCCACCCCTGGTCGTCATGTCAACTCCACCTCCTGTTGCCATGTCAACAACACCCCCACCACCTGTTCCAATATTAGAGCCTGTATGCTCTCCCTACTTCCTGCCTGGCCTTATTAATAATTAGTCCCATTTCTGTAGAAAAACTTAGAAACAGTAAAATATCTATATGTCTATAGGGAACAGAATGTACTGGAAAAGTGCAAAATAGCAAATATTAGCTGGAGAAATTTAGAAGTTGCATGCTACTAAATGATAAATGAAACAACCAACACAGATTTTAATGAATAAATAAAATAAGCCCAAAGCAAAATCCATGTCAAAAAAATGTGATGAAATGATGGTGTCCCAGCAAAGCAGTCGGAGCAAATCAATCAAAAGGGTGAAGAGAAGAATGATGTAAAAAGCAGCATTAAGCTCAGAAATTAGTAAAATATTGACAAGAAGGAAAAATCTGTTCCTAAAGACTGTGAAGACTCAAATGCAAAGGACAAGTGAACACAATACCTTAATTTAGTGATTTTGAAGGAAAGCTTTCACCTAAAGGATAGCTTTTCTTCTGTTCCTCTTTCCTTTCTCTCCTGTTTTTGTGCTGCTCCCTGAAAAAGGCTGAAGTATCACACCTGTAGCTGGCCTCCTCAAAAAAAATGGGGAAAAAAAAAGAAGGAGAAAGAAAAGATAGAAAAACCAAATGAAGAAGTGCTGTAGTGGGTGAAAAAGAATCAGCCCAAATGGAAAAAATAGGAGCTATTACAACAAAAAGCAAAAGCAACAAGCGTTTCAAGAGATTCAAGCTTTCTAGGAACCAAAGATAGAAGAGTGAAGTGGTATATATCCATTAACCCAGCGGCAGGGTGAGGAGGAGGACGAGATGGAGAGGTGGTATTCTCTTTCCAAGATTGATTCTGTTTTTACTAAGAAGACGAACAGAGATGGAGAGAGAACGGAAGAAAGAGAGAGAGAGGAAGAGTTAGAGAGAGAGAGGAGAAAGATTGAGGGGAATAGGCGGCGATTCATTTTGAAATCTGGGTTAGTTCTCTCTTGAGAGGGAGGTAGAGGAAGGAGGACGAATGAGACAGAAGCTGCCATTTTGCCACCACCAATACAGCATGGGCAACCTGGCGCCAACTGTCTTTCACTTCCTCTTGTGCCAGACGAAGAGAGGAAACTGGAGAGGAGAGGGAGTCTGTAAGAGAAGAGCAGAAAGATTCAGCAATGAAGACTTGACAAAAAGGCTAATTGTGCATAACTAGAACTAAACTATTGACAGTTTGCAGCAGAATTGGATGGCTGAAGTATCAACAGGCCTGAGAATTTAAAAAATAACACTTCTTAATAGTGTGGAACAGCGCAATTACTGTATGCATTAAAAATGTGTTATGAGATCAGAGCAAGTGGTGATATGAGAACACTGCTCCACTGTGCACTAAAACCAGGTCAGCAAAGCCCGATGGGAAGAGTAGTCTTCAAACGATAGGGCCTGTTTATCCATATGAGTAGCATAGTGGGTGTGTGTTTTAGTGAGAAATCAGTTTATTTCACACACCAGATCCACAATAATATTTTCGCATACTTGACTTTATATTGTCTTTTTCTTTTGTGGAAGCATAACCCAAACTTTAATCCAAAAACTCAAAAGGCTACCTGGCTTATTACCAAAAATGAGAGACCAATTGTTAGGCCCCTAAATGGTAATAAAAGAATATAGACAATTATTACTCACAGTCCATGTGTGCATGTGATGTATGGACAATCCTGGCAGAGGAGAGCAGCAGGCAGCCGGCGAGGCAAGGGATGAAGGGGTGGATTGGAGTGGGACAGAGAGACTGAGGGAGGGAGCGAAGGGTTGAAGGTCTAATTAATGGAAATGTAGGTTATTAGTCTCCTGATGAGGACACTGGCAGAGAATTAATTAACAATTATAATTAGCAAGATTGTTAGAGAGCAAAATTGTGTCAGCCAGCAAGATAAGAGTGAGCTATCATTCTTAAGTGTGTGTGTTTGTGTGTGCTGGAGGTTGTCATTATGTGTGTGTGTCTTTATTTAAAAAAAAAAAAAAACCAGCTGTGTGACCATACCCTATCTGACAACGATATATGTCATTATACCATTAGTCATGCAGATCCAGCAGCTGATTGGAAATGACGGGGGCTTTCCTTCATACAAACCATGACAAGACTTTTGTCTATACAACTGTCATTGCTCTCTTCATTTTCTGGCCCATAACACTCACTCTCTCCATCGCTCTTATCATGGATGTGTCATGTTCTTGTTCTGTTGTCACAAATAAATGAGGAAGTCATTGTGGCATACTAAGGAAAGAGAGATAGGGGCACAAAAATGTGAGCTGGTAATATCTGTAGACCATGCACTCAGTAATCAGCACATTGAAAAACAAAGCACATAAACAGCTCACAATGGTTTCTCTCCATGCTGTGTGATGACTAAGCACTTGTGGCTCTAAAGTGTCTGTATCAGTGTGCGTTTGCATGCCTATCGGAGCATGTTTTACAGTGTTTGATCCAGGGCCATAAAAGCAAGCTTGGTGTGAAGCCAGCAAGTGATACATTGCAGCCGTAAACCAAGTCGGTGTAACACACACACACACACACACACACACACACACACACACACACACACACACACACACACACACACACACACACACACACACACACACACACACACACACACAGCAGTATGAAAAACATACCAAAATGGAACTAATGATTGATAGCACAAGGGAAAAATAAACTGTAATGCAATTAGAAATGAAGGCAAAATAAAAATATATACAGCACAAATGACAGTAAAATAAAATAATACAATAAGGACAGACTGAGATTTGATATGAAGTCACTTCATTTCATTATAATCATCGCAAAACCACAATCTGTCCAGCTATTAACGTCATTACAATCACAAATGTTATATGATAATACAAGAAGGCAATTTTTGTCCTCCAATACGCTCTCCTTTTCTTTCTCTCCCTACAGATGGCTATCTTATTATTTCTGACCATGGCTTAATGAAACAGAAAATCCTCCTTCGATGGAATCTTTTTGGGGGGAGCAATCAGCACTTCACCAATTACACGCATCCATTACTGTCTAACGAGCGCTCACTCGCATCAGGCACCAGCTTCAACCTGGCTGGCTGACTTTCTCCTCCAATGAAATTAAGGCAAATTGACTTGCCTAACTGTTGTTTGTGGAATCAGGGGAGAAGTGATGTCTGAGGTAATCATATCTGCCTGTTAAATTTGTCTCTTCAGAACCAATTGGCTCTATTTGTTGGTATTGGTTTTCTGTTGGGGTGTGCTTCTGTTTGCTTTTTTTAAATGAAGACAGGTCCACTGTGTTTTGGAAGAGAGAGCAACAAACCTCCATGCCAGTCAGATGAGACATTTGGCAGCCGATTAGGGCCCGTCAACATGGCCTACAAATTCCCAGCACTGAAGCAAATAAGCGTGCTCTCCATATTTATTTTACTGTTAACCTGTCTCTCATCCCAATAACAAATACAACTAAAATCAAAAACCACAGAGCTGAATGGGACACACTAAAATTTAATTCACATTTGGCAGATAAACTATATATCATGACTCTAAGGATGAGGTGTCACTGTGCTCTATATTATACATTATTACTTTTTGATGTAGTGTCTTTAACTGCTTATGATGTCTACAGCACTTTATACACAACAGTGTTTTAGGAATTATGTTAATGTCCCAAGAGGCACAAAACGATTCATTGTTTTGTAGTCATTCTCCTGCTGCATTCTCAACACAAAACTGCTTGTTTTCCATTTACAGTATGGCCTCCATGAAATGCTTTCTGAGGAAAAATTTAACAAGAGGAGACTTAGCGTTCCATGATTGTGTATATTCTTACTATATAAATAACATAAATTGCTGCTGCTATGGTGCAAAATAAAATATTTGTGTTTGGTGTACTGTATCCTGTCTCCAGTGGGTGGAGGTTGAGTTTAATATGTGGAAATATAATGAGTCTGGGACCATGGCCAAGCCTAAAGATCATCTTTGACGATGAGCAAAACTGCCATGTGAGCTAAAATATATTACTATTCACAGTGTATGTAAAATACTAACAAAACTCAAAGCCTCAGCTGTTGGCTGCAAAACTTAGTTACGCTGGAGGGAGGTAAAGAAGGTTGTGAACAAAATGTGCTCACAGGGAAGGATGAAAGCAGGAGGGCAGGAGATTCAGAGTAAGAGTGGCGATTGGATAATGAGGCAAGGGGAGAACAAGGTAAAGTGTGACAATATCTTAATCTTCATCCCAGGTTTCTAGGATGACTTCCCTTCAGGCAGGTGTCACTACACATGCACATGCAGATACATTTAACATGCACACACAAGGAGTCAGACAATGACGTGTGAAAAACTGTTTTGTCCAACACAAGGTAATAAACGTACTTGAGAGATTTTGGCTGCAGATTATTCCAAATTTATGACTCTGTTTATCTGCCATTATTTAAAGCCTGACAACAGTTATTTACAGTATACACTCAAGAAAATAACAGGCTAATAAAACTGTAAGCACATTGTAGGCAAATTTCAGGTGCATGTCCTTGTGCATCTGAGCGAGGTGGACATAATGAGGTGCAAAACAATTACAATGGCTTGAATTTCACATTCACAGAAATTCTAATGAATCTTAATCATACAAGACATTTGCATTAAAATGGTGTTTTCATTATTATGTAAACAAACAGCTCACTAGCATGTGTACCAATCAAACCTCCATGAATTAAATACTGCTGAGGATGAAAAAAAATCTGAAATGATAAGAAAATATAATCATGCAAGCGCGCATATGTGAATAGACTCAGCAAACAGTGCAGCATCAATTGTGGGTCAGTTAACTCAGTTAGACCCAGTGTTGCTCATGTAAAAATGCAGGAAGTGCAAGTGGGGGAAAAACATAGGATGAAAGGATGCTCGGGTATTTTTTCAACTTCAGAGATCAAGCTGGTGAGTTGTAGAACCCTGTGGCGCTGCACACATGATGAAAGAAACACAGCACTCTGTTTCCACATGTAGAGTATGTGGGTATTCTGTGTGCGTGTGTGTGTGTGTATATCTATACAGCATAAAGATAAAAAAAATATTGGAAAAGGCCACATAAAGCTATGGATATAAACAAATGCATGCTACATTTGTAACCAAGAAAACCACATCAGCAAAGTAACAGTAAAAGATATAAAATGGGAATTAAGATAAAAGGAAGCAAAAATGTAGATCTGCTGGGAGGGCCAGAAAAAATTAAGGAAGGTATAAGTAGAGATGGAACAGGGTCTAGACGAAATGACAGTCAGAGGAAATCAAATGGAAATAGAATCAAAACAGAGACAAGGGGAACTTGTAATTGACAGAACAGTGAGAAAGATGGAGGGTGAAAGGTGTAGGGGCCACTGCACTGCACAGCAAGAGACGATGCTAGTGCTGCTGGAGAGATAGAAGGAAGAGAGACAAAGACTGAGAGAGAGTGAGCGAAACTGTTAAGCCCTGCACCACAGACATGCGTTACAAATCCCCAGGGAGCTGGTGGCAGATCAGTACAGGATCAATCTTCTGCACCTCAGCAGGGATGCAGCACACTCCTTCATTTCCACACACTGATTCTGAGTGTGTGTGTGTCACTGAACTTGCATGTGTGTACATGCTTGTGTGCGACCATGTAGCAGAAGTGACCGAGGAGGGGGTGATGCTGTGGCAAGGAGGCGAGGGAAAAGGCAGCAGTTAAACAGAGATAGATTGCTATGTTGTACGTGGGTATTCATCAATAGACTAATTCAGACTCTATATGTCTCAAAACTTCATGATAAAAGCAAAGCTGACTAGATAGAATATATATTTAATCTAATGAAAATGTAATCTTTATTAAATATCTATGAAAGCTTTCTAGAGAAGACTACTTTATATCGTTGCTGGCATCGAACTGTACCCTGTTTGAAGATAAATGATGACTACAATGTGAGTGATACAAATCCCACACAGGAGATCAAGGATCAGTTTATCCTCTCCACTCCCCCATCATGGCCATTAGAGACAAAAGCATAACACTGACCTCAGATCAGTGTTTGGGGACACTTTGATCCAACTGCCTGTAACTCAATCTTATTAGAGCGTTAAGTCATTACTGCATGTACACACAGAGGCCTCACAATGCAATTAGCCATTAGCCCATCACACTGACAAAGCATGGCTAATTAGCAGATCGCACGCGCACAGGGAGCAGAACAAAAACATATTTAATATCCCCATCAACATTCTCACTGAATGTGATGTGTGAGGTACTGGTGATATGTGTTTTTAATGCTTTGTTGAGCACAAGCTGTATTCGTGAATAGATTTATTCAAAATTACCCTTAAAGGGAAAAATATATGAAAGTCAGCCTCATATTTCTTTCTATTTATTGCTTTCCAGCTCAAACAAACAAAACAAAAATCTGGATTTCCCATAAAGCTGCATCAAGGTCAGGTCTGTTTAAAATTTTGTTGTGATCAGCAAAAAACACGTGTGTTTGTTGTAGTAGACACAGAGCCAGTCAGGTGGCTTTGACTTGGCCCCTGTTGGCTGAAGTTGAGAGTTGAGGCAGAGTGTTAGGTGTGTTGCTCTCTTTGAGGGTGAAAGAAGTGGATTATGTTAGGTCAGCTCTGGCCAGATCAAAGCTAAAGTCTGACAAGAACCCAGAAACCTCTGAGAAATATGTGCAAGCAGGCATGCACACACACACACACACACACACGCACGCAAGTAGGCATGCACACACACACACACACACACACACACACACACATATATACACAAACCCACACTTTGGCAGAGGACTGCTTGTCAGAATGCCAAAGAATCTACTCTTTGAGCTCTCCATAAATTTACTTTGAAGGAGTTCTGACTGGGTAATAGCCTGTATGGAAAATACTGTAACAAGAGGGAATACATACACACACACACATGCGCATGCACCCACACTGTACCCACACACACACACACACACCTGCACACACACTGCACAAACATTATCTCAAAGTCCCTTTTTTTATAATCACCTTTTTGATAAAGGAAGTGGAAGGAAACACAGCACCACTGGCATTAATTAAAGAGAATCATATTTTATGAAGCAATTCTCAGGAAGTTAAGTGCAGCACTGACCCTCCAGCCCCACCCCAGACAGACAATGTCAAATAAACTAACACATTTAAATTAGGGCATAGACCAGACCAGTCTGGGCTAGGAGCAACATCACCCTAATAGCAACCTGCCTTAGCAACCCGTAAGTAGGCCTATAGTGTTGGCGAGGTTACTAGAGCAGAACTGGGCCTTGTACAATGAAAACACACACACTGGTTTCTGTGGGTATATGTGCCCTCACACCGTCTCTCATGGTGCGACAAGCAGGACCCTAGACCTGGGGAGTTTGATGACTGGCACCCCTGTATTTCCTTGATATAATTCATGGCTAGTTCAGCCAATGAGGACCCTGTTTGATTTCTGGAGTGCCACACATGCTACTTCCCAAGTCACAGGTCAATAAAGCAAGGGGACAAGCTTGATGCTGCACCAGTATATCTTACAAACTCAGGCACTAGTTTGCCTGAAGGCTGGAGCACTGGAGCACACTGCACTAGGCTGGACTGGAATGTTCGATGCTTATAATCTGATAAATTTGATAAATCAAAGCAGATTAGAACAACAAGGTAAATCAAAAGAGGAGCAACTCAGCAAAATAAAACAAATTGAACTAGACTACTCTAAACAGAAACTGATGGATCAGAAAAGAAAGGATAGTGTAAAGCAGAGCACAAGCATATACAGCAAACTCAGATGACAGATAACTAAAAAAAGCACTACGGCCCTTGCAAATGTATTTAACTTCCTTTGATGACCATATTTCTCAGCCAAATTCTGAAAAAAACTGTATTTTCAATAAATTACATTAGCTACAGTATGTGTGGTGTGCAAAGCCACATGTGTGCCTGTGTGGGATGATCCATCTACTTGAGGCGATGCTTTAGATTGCAGCTTAAGGAGGGCTAGAAGAAAATGAAGTTCCTTGCCTGAGTGACGTTGTATTGTGTTTAATATGCATGCGAGCAAAGGGTGTGCGGTGAGAAATAGTATTAGAGGAAAGATCAGATTAGGGAAGGAGATCACTACAGAGTCATGCTGTAGTGGGCTTTTACACATGATTAGTGCACATGCAACACACATACAGCATGTACGCTATCAACTTAAAGTGAGGAGACAAAAGACACACGACTGCCTTGACTGTTTTTTGGAATGATATGCATGTTGGCACAAACTGATGATTGGGGTGATTAAAACTTTATTACAGCAATGTCAACCCAGTCCAGTCTAGATCAGTGTGGACAGCAGATGTGCTGTCACTGTGCTGCCCCTCAGCACTCGTCCAAAGTGAGATTTTAAATATTTCACCTCCTATTGATTAAGGGTAGGATGGAGCAGAGGGGGAGCACAATGGACCTTTGACCAGTGCTTTGGGGAAAGTGAAGGACATTATGCTATATTACCCAGCAGGTACCAGGTGGTGGCGGTGCAGAGGACACCATGGCAACGCCATGAAAATGCCATGGCAACACCATAGCAACTGTGGCCTCATTTGCTCGCTGGTGGTGTGGTACAGCCCAGACTTGCTACAGTGGCATGGTCGTCAGATACACACTTCAGTCACATCATTAATAGTAACATTGTTCATTAATTATTTCATCAATCAATTAATTGATCATCATCATTAACAATCAGTCAAAAGGAGCAAGAACACAGTATCTACTGGTCTCTGTTTTTTGCTAAGTGAGAGACATAAAAATTAACTGAATTAAAAAGTAAATGATCAACAGAAAAGAGGTCAATGGATGGGCTAATAAACTAATCAAGAGATATGATCACCAGATGAGAGTATTTTAAAAGAGGATAGGTGGACAATGGTCTTTGATGTTGATGTGGAACAGGAGAAACAAATCTGTAGAGGAAAGCAGGTGAAAGAAACAATAGAATGTTTGAGGAAAAATATAATGATGTGTAAAAGCACTGAGTCTGAAAAAGTAATGTTAGGTAGTACGAGAGGAGTGACAGACTGATAGCTATAGTAGATACAGATGAATAGAGAGTTTAGACTTTTACTTGTCTTTTTTGTCACAGGCACTAATGTCTTCACAGTCATATAGGAGGAATCGAAATTCAAAAATGATTTCAGTGTCTAGAATCGCTACAAAGCTAAAACATTGAAAACTATTTCATCTAACACTTCCTCCAAATATACCAAACTTAACTAATATATATATATACCTGTATGTATATATATGTATATATTTATTTGTACATATATATTTCTTTATAGATAAATGATAGAATTCAAATGATAATTGAATACAATAAAATATCTCAGTTAAATCACAGTATAACATGGTACATTCTCAAAAACATAGTATATTTTAATATATTCTTTTTTCTCAGCATAAAATTAAATAAATAAAACAAAATAAGCCAGAGGGTTTTTTTTAAAAGAGTCACTTCTGTTCATGCAGTCACAGACTTAAGTATTAGCGCCTCAATAGGAATCAGTAATGCTCAATGACATACCAGGTTTAAGCCCTGTTGATTGGATGAAATGACTGTGTTCTACTACACAGGAAGCAGTCGAACTGTTGCCGTGGTTTCCACTGTTGGGGTGCAGAGTAGAGCGAGCTTAATACCTCACTGAAAGGTGGCTGCCCTGGGTCCTAAGCATTTGCTACAGTTGAACTACACAACCCTCCACCACAAATCTTTGAGATTTCATTCACCTAAACATGCAATGAATCTGGGGCTTTCCAAAGGAGGGGAAAACGGCAAAAAGCATTTCTTTAAAACAAAGACAAATTATTCTCAAAATTGCCCCACGTAGACCCAGAAAAAAAGCAATCCATGTGCAGATAAAAGGTACAGTCTGCCCTCACTGAAAGGCAAAGGAGTCAAAAGGGGAATAGAGAAGGTCGACTAACCCTTCGATCTGTGACGACATGCACAAACACAACGCACAGCCCCTCACATAGCAGGTCAACCCCCCTCCCCTCCTTCTAGCCATTATCAACAGCATCCAAAAAGCTACAAAGTCTAAAAGTAGGTGTTCATTTGCTACATCATGTCAAAGCTACATTCAACTACAATAGAAGAAGAGCTGGGCTGTGGCTGGTCTTAGTGTGAGAGATGAGGTGGACATGTTGACCTTACTGTATGAAAGTTGGAGTGTGTATGCATTGCAAGTTGGCACAGTTTACACAGTAGATGGCTTTTGGCACAGCTCACTGAGGATACAATGCCAGAGTTCACGATTTTCTCTTGAACACAAAGAATTTAAATTATATATTACAATTACATCCTACCAACTTAGATTAAATCTATCCAATCTATAAGAACATCATTAGAGTTGTGGAACATCTAACAAATGTTCTCATTCTAAAAGAGAGGAAAAACAATTACAATGTCTCAGATGCAAACAGATGTGCCATTGCATCCCTGTCACATTGAAGGTGGGAATATTGCTCAAAGTCAAACAGTCATCTGATGATTTGATAATAGGAATTATTACTGACTTTATTCAGTTAAGTCTCAGCTATTGTGTGTGCACCTCAAATCGAAACATTCACAGTACATTGCTATTTGCCAAAAGGCAATACTCAAAGTACAGTATCTTTTCCTCAGCACAAGATGTCTGTGTACTTATGATAAAACTTAGTTGCAGTGATTTTTGCTGTGCACAATAGCAATATGACTTAACATTAAGTAAGTAGTTTTAATATATCGGCAAAAGATTGTGCAGTTAGAACTGTGGCACAATGTCTGAAAAATACAATGAGAAATTGTGCTTCATTTTATCCATCATCTACAAACTCTGCCCAGCTACAGTATAGTGATGAACCACAGTAAGAGAGCTTTGCAGAGCACTATGCTTGATTTCAATTCCCCCGACCTCCTCTGCATATATTCTGACTGGCCATTTTCATAAAAGTGATAAAAGTTCATAGCTACACCCCATGGTCTGCCACAATTATTAAACCCACCACAAGTCCCTTTTACAATTGTCGCCTAAGCTTATTTGAATATTATGCAGCCATCTAGTGCCAATTACAGATATTGCACCAATCATCCCCTTGATCCACTTACATGATGGTGAATTATGCGTAGTTCACATGTAGAAAAAAAGATGGAGCTTTATCTATGAAAACAAATTACTCAAAAACCAATCTTGCTTAAAAGCTCTTGAGTGGAAATTTGGCACTGCTATTGAATCATTCCCACTTTTAACACTAGCCACATCCAGCATCCTCTTTATTAAAACACTAACACAGTGAGAGAAATATATTGATAGAATAAAAAAGAAGGGATGGGGAGAAAAGTCTGAGTAAGAAAGAAAAGAAAAGACAGACGTAAAAGAAAACTTGCTACGTCTTTTTTGTTCATATTGTTTTTTCTCTTCAGTTCAGTTGTTGAAATACTTTGATACTCAACTGTGTTCAAGTTCTGGTTGGACCAGTGGTGACATGACAAGCTCCAACAGGATGTAGGAGACGTGGTTCCTGTTCAATCTGACTGGTTAAAAGGGTTACTAGTAAAACATGACATCACGTTGATGGTCCTGGGGTAGAGCTAGATGGGTCTGATGATGTGATGGGGTCAAAGGGCAAAGAAATAGCACTGTCCTTACTGCCCAGTGAAATGTGATCAGGCAGATTGGATGTGTGAGAGGTGACTGCATTGCTTTTCATATCAACTGACTTACAAAAGGGAAGAAGAGGGGGCAGTCTCTCCAACACCAAGGAGCAGTCCACTGATCCAGTTCAAAAGCCAACAGCCAATGAGGACAGAGAGCCAGAGTCTACGGACAAAACACTGCCATCTTTTCGCAGGGTGGGACTCTCTACGCCCACAGAGGTGTGTTCTCATAGCCAGAGGGAGGGAGACGTTTTGAGCATATCTTGTGTGTGTGTTTGTGTGTGTGTGTGTGTGTGTGTGCGTGTGTGAGTGTTTGTGTGCATATATAAATATGACATCATTACTCACAGGTTGGAGACTAATCTTATCCACAGTTGTGACTCGGGGAGGGGAGTAGAACCGAAGATGACATCACAAAGCTCAATTCTGAGCGGAGGAGAAGTTCTGGAGCTGCTGTCCCTGGTAATGCAGCCTCGCCTTCACTCTCGTCATCATGGGAACCATCCAAGCGGATGTAGCTCACCCTGGTGTGACGTCTCACTGTCGCCCTCACTAGAACACGTACAATGGAACGGGTGGCAGCAGTATTACTCTCACATAAAGTAGTGCCAGCAACAGAAGTACTGTCCAGATTAGTTCCCGTAGTGATGGTCGCTAATTGATTTCCTATAGTTACCAAGGCAGCCATGTCTCCACTATCATCCCTGGCTGTAGCTGCCATGGCACCTTGGTTCTCAATAGCAGTGGTGCTCGCTCCGACGTCTCCCTCTCTCCTCTCCCCCTGTCATACCTCACTCTCCAGGCTGGAGAAGTGGGCTGACCCTCGACGAGAGCACAGGCTCTTAGCTTTGAGCGGCAGGTGAGGGGAGTAGAACCTCCGTGGCTGTGGCACAGAGCGAAGTCTCTGATACTGGAGTTTGGCACTGGCTGAAGCCTGAGCCTGTCCCTGGCCTGCCATCCCTACCCCTGCTGGTGGTGAGACAGAGGATGACGAGGGTGGAGGAGGAATGGGCATTGGGAGGGAGGTGGGAGACATGGACGGTTGCTGTGGGGGTGACGGTGACGGCTGAGGTGGATGGTCTGTAGGTTGTGTGCTGAGGCTGAGGTTAGACTGGCTGCCTGATTTGGACTGACTGGGATCTGGTTTAGGGGGCAGAGGCTTTGAATGAGAGCCCCCACTGAAGCTGTGGCAGTGAGGAAGAAGCTCCTCCTGGCTATGGGAAAGCGCTGTGGCTCCTCTCTTCGAGTGGGATGTGTGTGAGCGGCTGTGAGGATGTGGATAAGGGTGGGGTTGAGGGTAAAGGGTACAGGAACACATGGTGGACCGTCCTGCTTCCTCCCCTCTGTCCCGTGGTCGTCCCTTGCTCTTCCCTCCTCCACTCTTCCACTTTTTCTCTCCTTTCACAGAGATCTTGTCCATAGACCAATATCTTCTAGGTGGAGGGAATGCAGTAGGTGGTGGCGGCCACTGTGAACCCAGCCCTCCACTCCCTCCCCCTGATCCCCAACCGACACCTGGTCCTGAACCCCAGAAATCAGCACCAATCCAGCCCTCTGCTCGAGTTCCCAGTAAAGAATCATCCCGACTGTTTACACTGCCTCCTTTCTCTCTTGAGGGGTAGGTACCAAAAAACCAGCCTCCTCCACCTATTCCTCCAATTCCGGTGCCGCTCCCCCCTGCGCCTCCCTCCCAGTACCTTTCAAAACGACCAAACTCCCCTGATGAGCCCTCATCTGAATAACTGTCATCTGCCCTTGCTCTATCCCTCTCTGACTCAGACACTGCGCCTCTACCTGCCCTCCTTCCCCTTTCTTCCACCCGTTCTCTAACTCTCTCCCTCTCTCTCTCTTCCTCTTCATCATCATCGTCATCCTCATCATCCTCATCATCGTCAGAGTCCCACTCATGGAAAGAGAGCCCTTCTCTTGTCTGTGCTTTCTCTTTTTCATAATGCATTAACAAAGGACGTCGCTCGCCAATTCTACCACCGTCCTCCCTGTCCATTCCACTACTTCTTCGCCGCTTAGTGGATGGAAGGAGTGGGTGAAGGGATGTTGGTGGAGTATTAGAGTCCCCTCCTCTTCCATTCACCCAGAATTTAACTGATGCAGGGAGTTTATTGAGGTTAGGGTAACGTTTACTAGGAGTGCGGTGTGCAGAATGTGAGTGTGAGGACTTGGGCCGCCTATCTCTGCTTCTACTGCTGTCTTCTTCTTCTCTGTCATTTCCTTCATCCCCTCCCTCTCTCCTACTACGATCCCTGTCTCCATCCCATGAATCCCGCCCTTTCTCCCCAAATGTGCTCCGATATTGAGCAGAGAAGGAAGAGTAGTCTCCTTCCCTCTCCCCCTCTGCTTCTCCGTCCCTCTCTGGTTCTACATCTCCCTCCTCAGGCTCAGATCGCTTTCCCCCACAAGATTTCTTACGTTTTTTTGTCTTTAGTGCCTTCTTCTTCTTCTTTTTCACTTTCCTACGCTTCCTTTCTCTTTCTCGCTCTCTTTCCCTTTCTTCCCTCTTTTTCCTCTTTTTGTTCTTTTTCTTTTTCTTCTTCTCTTTCTCTTTCTCTTTTCTCCTCTTCTTTTCCCTTTTTTGCCTCTCAGTGTCCCCACCCACTCCACTCCTCTCTCTCTCACTCCAGCTTGCCCACCACTCTTGGAGCTGTGATAGTTGGCTTCCACCTCTCTCTCGTTCTCGCTCCCTTTCTCTGTCACCCCAGGATGTGCGTGGTTTCCTGGGAGGTATGGGAGGTGGAAGGCGCCCGTGGCTAAAGGAACGAGGCCGGATGATTGAGCGTTCTCTCTCCCTCCCCCTCCCTAGAAGGAGGCTGGACTCTTCCGTCAGCTCCTCATCATCATCATCGTCCTCTCCATCAAGCCCTCCAGTCCTGTCTCGTGTGCTCCTGGAGGAGCTGTAGGAATAGGTGGGAGAGGTGGAACGAGATGATGAGGCAGACGAGGATGTGGACGTAGTTGAGGTGGTTGACGAAGAGGATGAAGATGTATAGTGCAATGATGCAGAAGGAGAGGGGGGGGTATAGGTAGGGCTGAGGGGTACTGGCATTGGAAGTGAGAGAGGGGGAGAAAGCGGGCGTGCCCTTCTCCCTCCTCCCTCTCTCACTCCATCTCTTGCTCCTCCCCTCCGCCCTAGGGGTAGAATGTTCTCGTATAGTGGCCCTCCAGGTTCTTTGGGCTTCTTGGGCCTTCGCTTCCTCCAGAAGGATGAGGGGAGAGGGGGAGAGGGGTGTGGCAGTGGAGGTGTAGGAGGCAGAGGGGCCTGACTCTTAGGAGGCAATCTGGGAGTGCCCAGAGGTTTAACGGCCCCTTTCCCCTGACCTCCACTG
Organism: Siphamia tubifer; assembly: GCA_020466265.1. Taxonomy (NCBI): domain Eukaryota; kingdom Metazoa; phylum Chordata; class Actinopteri; order Kurtiformes; family Apogonidae; genus Siphamia; species Siphamia tubifer. The sequence continues at coordinate 60,536,528 of CM035798.1, read as the reverse complement.
CTACCTCCCACTACCCTCTTCCCCACCCCATGGTCCATGCCCTTCTCTGAGTAGAAGGCCACACTGGCAGGAGGAGGCTGGGGGTGGCCCCTGGGCATAGTCTTGGGGGTCTGGGACCCTGCCTGCTGCTCCATGCAGGGCCCCAGTCCCTCAGGGTCAATGGGACCATAGTATCTCTTATAGCCATCCAATCCCCCACTTCCTCCTGCAGTTGAAGGCCAGTTTGGTGGAACTTTCTGAGCAAATGGTCCCATATCAGTGATGCCCCCTCTTACAGCCATAGGATTGGTTGCTGTAGCAGATTTGGGCAGCCTCCAGCGATCCACCACAGCCAATCTACGGTCTGGCCGAGGCAGGAAGGTGGAGCAAGGGAGGGGTGCGCCAGCAATAGGGGTACTGGAGGGACCCAATGCTGTCCCAGAATGCATCACGGTGGGAGGAGAACCTGGTAGAGGTGTTTTATAGACGGGCTGTGGTTGCTGCTGTTGTGGTGGTTGCTGCTGTTGCGCCATAGCAATAGCTGGGTTTGTCATAGAGGTTGAGACAACATGTGACTGGGATGGAACTGTGACCATCGCAGTGTGATGGTGAGTAGGTAAAGACTTAGCTCCACCTGGTGCTGTTTCATCCTCAAAGCTACAGCAGCTATACATGCCCTGGAAGAAAGACAAATAATTAATTTATTGAAAGCTTTTTGAAAACTTATTTTTTCTTCTTTTTTTTTTTATAAAATGAAAGATTAAATTAATTAGTCAGCTGTATGGGGACAGTGGCAACACAGGTTGCAATGCAAGCATATATGGATGCTGCGGACTGTATATACTATAAGAAATTACACTACACTACTATATGTACATAAGAAATGGGAAGAGAGAGGAGGTGGATGAAAATAGAAAATAAGACAGTGGCAATTCAAAGATGTTCCAGTTTCGAAAAGATTGGGTGTAGCTGGTTTACAAAGAACTGCAAGATTGCTATTTTGCAGATAAACATGAAGTCCTATTTATAGTAGTTGTGCATTGTTAGGTTAATTAAATTTCATAAATAAATACATAAATTACAACCACAGTGGTGAAAACAGATAACTTATTATCACAAAGCTACAATAATAGCATGCATATGGTGTAGGTCTGTTCTGTCAAGGTCACGGTCAAAGGAACAGGATATCCAGGGTGTGAGCAGAATTGAATTTCAATTAATCTCCCGAATTGACTGAGTAGAATTGAAGTGACCCTGGACCTCACACTTTCTAACACTCGCGCTCTGTAACAGATAAGGTCACACACATGGAAGAACACTCATGTTTACACATGTGTGTAAATTAGTTTATGCACAATGTTTTGGGTTTAATCTTTTATGTTGTAGTGTGGTTAAATGTAGTAAGTTTAAATTTAAGAAATACAATAGTTATTGTGTGCTTTCAACAAGAGTATATTCTCACATAGTCAAGGTTAAAAAAAAAAAAAAAAACTTTTCCCAGTGGCCTGAACAACAGAAAGACACGTAGTGTTCTTGTACAGAAACACATTACACACAGGCAAAAACACTTACCCTGCTGATTGCCAGGAGAAAGTCCAATTTTCCAGAGCTGGTAGCCATGCAGTGGCGCAGCTTCCAGTAGACCAAGTGTTCCCAAGCAAACACCAACAGACTGAGACCCATAGCCACCAGCAGCATGTAGAACACCCCAGCCATGTTGTCGATATCCAGTTTACTGCTCATCACCTCAATTTTGTCATTATGGCAGATTCCTGACAACCAGAGGCGCTCCAGCATTTCAATCTCATCTGTAGAGGGGAGGAGGTAAGGATGAGAAGAACTAGAAAGAAAATAAAGAAGGCTAAACCAAGGAGAGCAAAGACCAAAAGATGTTTGATAGGTGAAAAATTATCACTGAGAGATGGGATTATTTCAAGGTTAGAGCAACAGATCCATAGAATTTATAAAGGTCAATAAATGCCCGCCAAAAACATTATGATTATAACACTAAACGTAACCATGAACATAACTGAAAACAAAATCACTTGAAATATTCAGTTCCCTACTCACATTCAAGCTGACAAAAATAAACTGGGCTCTTAGATGAATTGGCTAATCAGTTCCTCCAGAAAAAAATGGGCAAAAACCTTTAATTATGTGGGGGGAAAACTTGCTTATGCAATATGCAGAGTTCTATGTGGTTTTATAGAGTGACGTTGTGGGAATTTACCAAACAAATGTGTGAATTAGCAAAAAATATGTGGGAACTAGAGATGCATTTCAATGAAAAAATAACAGATATTTCTCAGACACCATGTTCTCAATAGGCTATTATTAAATGAAAAATGACTAATTGCATCTTATGATAAGCAAACATACAGTAAGTAAACATACATCACATCACATCACTTCTCAAAATAAGTTTGTGACTAATGCTTTTTTTCCCTGTACTGTTAAATGTGAGAATATCAAAATTAATCAAAAGTCTGTATGTGGAGTGGAACTGCTAGCTCAATGTATTACCCGTCTCCTTTATCAGGGAGTGGGGCCTGGAAAGAGACCCAAGAGACACTCACTTGGAGTTTTTTATGTTTGTTTAAACTTCTACTATATATATATATATATATATATATATATATATATATATATATATGAAAAAACATTTCCACTGACATCCCATTTTGTAGCAGCAGTGTGGATATGAAGTGATGGGTCTCTTTTCTGCTCTGACTGTAGCTCAGTCCACTGCATGAGGCTACTGAGAGACTGTGAGCACTTTGGGAGGGAGGAGGGACTTACAGCAGCATCTACGGCTTGTTGAAGACAGTAACTGCAATCTGATACATGCCTTCAAATGAGAATTTCAGTCACCAAGTGAACTGGAAAGAGTTGCCAGATTTAGCAAGAAAGTTGCCAAGTTGGCAGCACTGGTATACTTTCTATGGATGTGCAAACATTACACATTGCATATTTATCCAAGTTACAATGCAATATTTTAATATAAAAATGTGTGAATTATGAAATAATATAAGCCATGTATGTGTTGCATACTTTGCACAGAAATGCTATTCTTGCAGTTAATATGCACCATTTTTGCTCCTTTCTCTGTGCCAGGACCGGTTAGTAACTATATTGCTCAAGTTAACTTACACTAATCTTCTCATCCTCATCAAATAAGCTTTGATCAAACTTTTTTGTAGAAATAAATAATTGTAGGCCCAACAATGAAAAAAGACACAAATAAATAGAATCAACAAATCAATTAATAAAAAAAATAAAATAAAATTCAGCCCAGGACTGTTTTCTGTTCACCCATTAACTGAGGTAACCTCTCAAGGTCAGAGATCATTACAACAAAAAGCACTATTGTGTCCACTAAAAAAGAGGAAAATACTGAGACAGGGACCAACAGTCCAAAACAATGAAGGAACACAGAGAAGTGAAATGGCACCGACAACCTAATCTCAACATTGTAACCCAGAGTAAATGAAGAGAGGTGGAGAGAGGGAGAAACAGGAGCCACAGTGAGACCTTGGATAGGTTAAAGAAGCAAGGATGAGAGGGACAGTGGCAATGAGAGATTTAGGATGTATGTTTTATGGGAGTGGCCATGGCTCGGTTGGTAGAGCGGGTCGTCCAGTAACTGTTCGAAGCCCTCTCTGTCCTATTCGGTCTGTTGTGTCCTTGGGCAAGACACTTAACGCTCCTTGCCTCCAGTGCCACTCACACTGGTGTATGAATGTTTGTTGGTAGGCGCAAAATGGCTGCCACGCTTCTGTCAGTCTGCCCCAGGGCAACTGTGGCTACATATGTTGTTTACCACCACCAGAGGGAGCATGTGAGAGCGAATGAATAATGAGTCACTAATGTGAAGCGCTTTGAGTGGCCAAGAAAGCGCTATATAATTCCAATCCATTATTATAAAAAGCGAAGAGAACAGCTTTCTCTCTCTGTCCACAATCTTGTCAGGGGAAATGAGACAGAGAGAGTCAGAGGGAGTTGGAACTAGGGAGATGGAGGACATGAGGCTGAGATTGTGTCATTATGACAAAGAGTGGGAACACTTCTCAGCTTCAAGAGGATGAGAGGAAAGAAAAACAGGGAAAATGTGAAAAAAAGGGTGAACCGATAGGGAGAGACTGAGACCAAGGTGGAGGGAGAAGATCATAATCATTTAATTGTGCTGAAGGGATGGTCAGAATCTCCATCAAGGTGGCAAACTCTAGGGGATTCAAAATTCTCAACCTGCCAGGAACCAGGTAAAATTTTGCCCTCAACTCTGCCTTTTCATTTAGGATATTAGTGACCTGACAAATTTAACTTGCCCTGGTAGACCTGTGACTGGCTACAAGTGTTGGAAGAGTAACCATAGTGATGGACAGCTTGAAGATGCAGTGAGTGATCTATGATGGAATTAAGCAGCTGTATTCTCCTAGCGTTCTGTTACACTAATAACAACTGCGGATGAGCAGCACTGCAATAACTAGGTTTGAAGATTGCATTTTACTGCATATTACAGTCTCTCTCTCAAATGGATAAAAAAAGGCTTAAAATCAGTCTTTAAAATCCAAGTCACACATCTACTCGAACACTGTGTGAAAACTCAAACTCTAGCTTTTCATTTGTGCCATCATTAGACCTGCTTGCCTAGCTTAGATGAAGCAGACTCAGTCATCTGTGTGATCTGGCTAATGTGTCTCCTGTAGAACATCATTAGCCAATCAGCCGTGGCCTCCAGCTACAGCAACAGATGGACATACTGCTACTGCAGCCCACTGGCAGACTTAGGTAACAACTCCCAGCTCAGATTCACACACATGCATTCCTAAACATAAAGGCTTTTAACTAGTCCTGTGTTGACCCTCAACAGAAGCTGTATGTCCAAAGAGCTGATGTGAAAACAGCAAGCACCTCCATTTAGGGTACAGACAAAAAGAATAAACAGGTACAGTAGTCTCAAGACTGTCCTCCACTTCCACACGAATCCCTTCTCTAAGATCTAGTTGTCATTACCTGGCTTTCCTGCCATCTGAGTTCCAGTGATTCATCTTCTGACTCTTCATCTTCCTTTTTTTCTACAGTCTGACTCTCCTCTCACTGCTCCTGTTTCTTTCTTCCCTCAGACCTTTCTGATGGCAGTTGTCTCTACCTCTCACTCGCAGCCAGCTAAGACCTGCCAAATCTGACAGGTGTGTCAAATCCACACTCCACCTCTGTCGTTCCTGGCAGGTCAGGTCAGCTAAAACTGGCAAACCCCAAACCCAGAACTGGCAAGCGCCACACAGATGTTATTTAATAAAGGCAACTGTATTTGTGTCTTATTGCATGTGTGTGAGTATGTGCATGTTCCCATTTTGCAGTGTGCCAGATGTAGCAAGGTGCCAAATATATCTAGGAAAGCTGAGCTTCACAGTTGTTGAGCAGTAAACCATGACCTGCATGATCTTGTGCTTTTGTCGCAACATGGCAAACCTCTCAGCATACACTGCAAGAGTTCAGAAAAACACACTGCACAGCCAGGAGCTGCATACCCAGCTTCTCACATTTTTCTAATATCTAGTCACTGAATAATATATTCTTGGAATCTGAATCTTGATACCATGCAAAAAATAGAAGTGGTCTGATAAGAGGGAAAAGCAAATCTTGCTACTCAGCAGATTTGCCTTTATCGGGAAACAAGTTGTAGCAAGATCAATGGAACATCTCTTAAAGCTGCGGTATGAATCACCAGAGGCTGAAACAAGAAGAACAATACAATCACAGCACTGACAAAGCAATGGTGGACATTTCTCGTGTCCCTCTATTCCCTAATGCAGCTGTAAAGTGATATGACTCAACACTGCATGGCACAGTAATGATGTAACAGTGTGATATGATTTAGCCCAACTGAAGGTGTGATGCGAGGCCCTTGAGCCACAGGGCGGTTGTTGAGATGAAGTCTTTGAGGGCACGCTGAATGTGAGCCCCCTCCATCCCTCCTCCACATCCAAACAAACTAATCCTCTCCCTTAGTAATCCACTCCAATAATTCTTTCCTACTACTAGAACCCTCAGCATTCAACATCACCCTGTAACTAGATCCATCCAACATATAGAGTTGATTTCATGTGGTTTGCTGCACAGAAAGGAAAGACAAGGTATGGACTGCATATGAAGAAAAAGAATTAAAATAAACAACAGACACAGCATGTAAAGCCTGTCTGTGCTCTGTTTTTCTTGCACACAACATCCTTTCGCAGGTCCAGCTATTCAGCTCCAGATGCCAGTCTTATTTAATAGATCTTGGCACCAAATTGGCATTATCAGTGTGTAAGCAGCTAAAGTATCTGCGTGCCAGAAACAGCTGAAGGGCTTTGTCCACCACGCCATAAGCAAAGCTGATTTAAAACATGAGAAAAAGCCAAACAAGCAGCATCCGATTGAGACAATAAATGTGTGTGGTGAACTGTGTAAAATGACAATCAAGCATTAGTGTACTAACAACTATTGCTAAAAACAGATTCTCGCGGTCACACGCAAGGAAACCTATTCCCATGGATTAATCCCAAATACTAAAGTGTGCAGCTGACAGACTGCATACCAATAACACTCCCTCTGCTATCAGTTATTTAATTATCAAATCAAGTTTCTATATCTTTTTTACTTCAGCATACATAACCACCAGTGATGGTGGAACAACGACGGAACAACTTTATTTTCTCCCTTGCCAATGACACCATAGGCTACTTCCATTGTTGTATGTCACCTTCAGTCATTACAGTGTATGTATTAATAATAGAAAATTTTACCTAATATTTAAATTACAATTAATTTACAAGGTTATTTTAATGTTTATCTCAAACAACAAATGACCCGACCGACCACAACCTGAATATCATTAATCTCACCCAACCAATGTTGGGTGAGATTATTGTAATCACCTTGTGTGTGTGTGTGTGTGTGTGTGTGTGTGTGTCTGCAGTGACATATTATGCTATATCTCAATGAATACCTGAGATATCACCATGAAATTAATACATATACATATAGCTAATGTGCATCAGATGCAATGAGCCCTTTGAGTAAAGGTCAAAGGTCAAGGTCACAATTAAAGGTGTCATTCCATCGTTATTCCATTAATATTGCTGTGTTCTCCATTGTTATTGAATACATTGTGTGTTGGTTCTATTTTAAAAAAAAAACGTTGGGATTGCTTTGTTTCAAGCTGTTTTGGCACGGTAGAAAAATGACTTGAGGTCGAACAATAGGGTTTACCGGTACTTCTGCATACATGTTCATGATGCGGTGACGAGGCATCTCTGATTAGCTCAGAATGCGTGAAGGAACACTTCCCCCTCCCCTCTTGCTCTCTGTATGTGTTTACCTTTACCAGAGTAGCATCCAGCTAGGTTTTGTGCCGTTGCTGGTTCTGAAAACGTGCAGGGAAAAGCAAGGCTTTATTTCCACAGAGAGCACATGACCCAATTTGATACGCTATTTTTTTCAAGTTTGTGGAGCAGCTACTGTGGTATGGTCTTCTCTCGTAGGTGCTAATGGTAATGCTACTTCAGATTTTCTGCAATGGGGGACGGGTTTAACTCCACATGGGTGATGCTAAAGTCAGAGGACTGGCGTTTCTGGGTCCCTCGTTCCTCTTGTTGTTTTCTGTGAATGCGGTATGCAGCTGTGGAGGTGACAAACCACTTTCAAAGGCAGCATGTGTTGGTAACTGGGGGTGACCCATCAGATTCCAAAAGGAGCGTGGAAAAGTGGTTTTCAGTGGACTGACACCTTTAACTAAAAGTTAAAAATCACATTATCGGTTATAACTCAAGAATGGAGGGTCACAGAACTTTCAGATTGGTACCAAACGATGCGGAATGAAGATTTCTACAATTCTCATAATTGGTGTTATCACCTATGACCAACAGTGTTTGAAATCCCTGGAGGTCAAATGTGACATGTCGCAAAATTACATTCTGTAACACTGTTTCTATGTGTCAAGCATAGACATATTAGACTATAACTTAATACATATAACAAATCAATAATGCAAAATTTCAAAGGTCAAGGTTGCATTTAGCAGAAAGGTCAAAATAACATAATTGGCTCTAATTCAAGAACGGGTAGTCATAGAAACTTGAGATTGGCACAAAATAGGGGCAAGATTAGACATTCTCTGAATACTTCTTAAAAATAAGTTTTAATGACCTGAAACTGTGGATGACCACAGGCACCCGCTCACTTCGCTCACTATGAGGCAGCTGTGACTCAGTTGGTAAAACGGGTCGTCCAATGACTGAAGGGTTGGTGGTTTGCGTTCCCAGCTCTGGCTGTCCACATGTCGAAGTGTCCTAGAGCGAGACACTGAACCCTGACAAGGACTAAGACTGGCAGAGCCTTAGAAAACTACTGGTGTGTGTGTGTGTATGTGAATGGGTGAATGTAAAGTGCTTATATAGCACTTATATGCCGCTTATATAGCGTTTTTTCAACCACAAAGGTAGAAAAGTGGTATATATGTGCAGTCCATTTACCATTTACTTCGGGTCAGGGTCGGGGGAAAGAGAGAAAATGAAGTTGGGAGAGTGGAAGCTCCGGAAACATACAAACAAAAAAGTAAGGTTTGGGAAACATTCGCTGAGATTTTTAAAGATGATGAGTGCCTCCCAGTAGTTTCTTTTCCATGGAAACTGGGTTCAAATGGGTCTTTGGGTGTTACAGGTTACAGGATTAGATGCTGCATGTTGATAACTTTTGAATGCTGAAAATATTTTCTCAACATATTAACTTACAAGCAATGCCATCAAATTTTAACACAGAAATAAATGCAGGTACAGTATGTCAGTAAGGTCATATGATGTTCATAAAGACCATTGACTACTTTTTAAAAATACGGGTCAATAAGCAGGTCGGGTCCGTCCTTTTCAAATGTATTTCTTGCAGGCCGAGTTGCGGGCCGAGTTGCTAGTTAAAAAAGTGGTCGGTTGCGGGTCATTTATACATCGACTCACACATCACTGATAACCACATCACACATTGAGGGAATTTTCAGATGTTTCTCTCTTATGTTTTCTCTCACCCTTCTTCACTCTCACTTTTCAGTCACACCTAATCTGTAATGAGTGTAAATCTGTCACTGCACGAATTGTAGTGATATTTTTTACAATGTTGACTGGCGCAAGTAAATCCCTTTTTTATTTTTACACAGATAGGAGTAAGAAAAGTAGATGGACATCACAATCAACTCCTTATGGATAGCTCGAAACTAACAAATTACCAGTGTCTTACACTTACCTCCCCTTTATTTCCCCACCTCTCTGCAAGTCAATAAAGAGACCTACAAACCTTTTTAGCTGCACCATCATTCCTCTCCTACACACCATTATTCCCTCTGTCACAATCAAAAGCCTCTACAACCATCGGTCTTTCCACACCTTATATTACCCCCTTCTACCTCTCAACATCCTCTCATTCATCTACCCCCTGTGTCCTCCATACACTCCCCACCCTCAAGCTTCACTTTTGCTCATTTCTCCAACCTGTCATTCCACCTCTAACCTCCCTTTACCCCCTCCATTGTCCTAATTATTTTCCTGTCTGTACTCCCCCCACATTCCCATAGTACATACCATCTCCCACCAGCTGCAGCAAGGCCAGGTCAAGAGGACGTTTCCAGCGTGAATTTTTGTGCAGGGCGATACCGTAGCCTGTGGTGGCAAAAACCTTCCCCGAGCCTATGGTCATCACCTTGAAAAGAGGACAGTGTGCAGATTAAAAAAGTAACAAAACAGAAACATGCGTGTCTATACTAAAGTATCTAAGTTAAAGTGCTTCTGTGCGGTTTGACTCACCTTACAACCTTCGTCCTTCCTAGCCATATAGTTCAATACTGCAGCATCATAAATAAAAGCATCCAGCTTCCTGTAAAGGGATCAAGGAAGAGTTCATTCATCATTTAATGGGGGAGAGGGAGCAATGGGATGGAAAGACTGACTCAGGCAGGGGCGGGATACAGTAAAAAGGAGGATCTCTGTGATGTACTAGGGAAGAACGTGGGGTTGCAAATATATAAAGTAAGCAGGTGCACAAAATGATAGAGGGGGGCATGAAATGTTAAATCACAGCCAGAAAAGGCAAGGAAGGATGGAATGGTAAAACAGGCAAGGCACAAAGAGCAAAAACACAAGGAGAATAAAATAAGGCAGAGATCAGGAAAAGATGTGTGCGTAAGAGGAAGCAGGAAGGTGGTGGAGGAGGCGAGGGGAAGAGTAGAGGACGGGGATTTATACTTCGTGAAGAGTGCTGTGACAGGAAAAGGGAGAGAGGGGGAAAGATTTACACACTTCAGGGGGAAAAGACATGGGATAGAAGCCAGAGAGTGATGAGGATTATAAAGTTTAAATACAGACACACCAAGAAAGCACACTGGGAGGGGTAAGGATGGACCAAAAAAGAGAGGAGAAATGGAAAAGGGGAGAAATGATAAGATAAGAGGGTAGACAAGAAGGGAGGAGATGGGATTGATAAGCAGAAAGCAGCAAGAAAAAAAACTGGAAGCAGGAGAAGAAGCATTTCTAATTTTTGTGCACATTAATACTGTTTTATAATTGTGGTGTCAAGACACTGGGGAGGGAGAAACGATGACAGAGGCTTAGGATAAAGTAAACTGGGATTATCCAACACATGACGGGTGATAGAGATTCTACATGAAAGTGAAGAAGGAAATTCACTGTGTGGGTGGGTGGAAATAGCAGGGAAGGTGGAGTGAGAGAGTAAAGGTGAGAGAATCTGTGCAGCAACGCAGGAAGTGTGACAGTAGATGTGAAATGTTCGTCGAAGTTGAAAAGATTATCAGTGTATAAGATGTAAGTATAAGAGTGAGGACATTAATGATGTAGAACAAAGAGTGATCACTCTGACACAACCAACAAAATAATAACAATGTTGTATGTTATGTTCTTATTTATGGCTGTTTATGTATTTTTTTTCTTTTCGATTAATTTGGCCATGGAAGTCAAAATTACATCTGCTTACAACTATATCACAATCTGTTATAAGTAAGTGCTAAGGCTATCTGAGATAACCAAAATCTCACATGAAAATGTTTTATTTTTAATGCAAAATTAAAAACTCCAGCACCATCCTCAAGGGGGTGATCTTTCTGTGTGGGGTTTGCACATTCTCTACATGTTTGCATGGGTTCTCTCTGGGTACTCTATAATTCAGATAATGAATGAATGAATGCCGAGATCAATACATATCAAAATATTGTGCATTTTCTGTCAGGTGAAATAACCTGTACACACACACACACACACACACACACACACATATATATATATATATATATATATATATATATATATATATATACACACACAAAAATTTCCAACTATGCAATTAACAAAATATATATTTTATAAAATAGTGCAATAATACTTTGACATTTAGAAATAATAATAATAATAATAATAATAATAATAATAATAATACATTTGAAAATAATTGTAAAAATACATGTTTTAACTTACTTTAGGTCAATAATGTTTGTAAGTTTACATAGTGTTTTTATTTATATTTTTTTGGGGGGGTGGGGGGCATATGAAACTTCATACTCAAACTACATTCATGAAACAGTGGTAACCCTTCTTTTAGAGATAAAAGATATTCTTAAGAATAAGAATAAGAATAAGAATAAGAATAAGAATAAGAATAAGAATAAGAATAAGAATAAGAATAAGAATAAGAATAAGAATAAGAATAAGAATAAGAATAAGAGTAAGAATAAGAATGAGAATGAGAATAAGAATAAGAATAAGAATAAGAATAAGAGTAAGAATGAGAATGAGAATGAGAATAAGAATAAGAATAAGAATAAGAATAAGAATAAGAATAAGAATAAGAATAAGAATAAGAATAAGAATAAGAATAAGAATAAGAATAAGAATAAGAATAAGAATAAGATTTATAGGCCCTTTTAATTGGCCCTTGTCAACATTGCATGTCAGTGCTCAGGCCTAAAAATTCTATAAATGTGACATGAAAAATTAGAAAAGCCCATATTGTGACAAACATACCCAGTTTTGAGGTTGAGTATGGCATCCTCCACTCCTCTCTGGTTGTATTTGCCCATGTACTGGTGCATGTCTGGGTAGTTGGAGCGAATATTTTTTTCTGTGCTCCCGTTGGGCACCGTGCCAAACTTCAGAGGTGGGTACTGCTCCTCAGGATGCTGAAACTATTGGAGCAAAGGGAGGTGAGGGAGGGAGACGGAAGGGGCATGAGACACACCAGGCTGTGCACCAATCTGTCTGACCTATTTCTGTCCACTTTCCAGACTAACTTACAACACTCCATGCACAGTCAAATCTTTGAAGAGAGAAAAGTCTATGGACTTAAAGTAGCATTTAGAAGTGTCTTTTAAGTATTCAAGAACTGTGGTAATTGAGTTATGGTAAATGAGATTTTATTCATTTCTAAATTCCTGTGCTTTAATCAATTTAAAATTCAAATTCATTGGATTTAGCTTAGTCTAAGACTTTAATTCTATGTCTACATTGCTTTCAAAATAAGTATTCAAGTAATGAAGTACCTTCTTGTCCGAAAGGCCTGACACTGTATCAATGTACTCCTCCTGGATCATGAAAGCGGCTAGGTTGGCCGTGTAGGAGGCCAGAAAGATGACAGCAAAGAAGGCCCAGATCAGCACCATGATCTTGCTGGTGGTTCCTCTAGGGTTCTCCACTGGCACAGAGTTGTTGAAGACAATAGCCCACAAAAGCCATACAGATTTTCCTATAGTGAATGTAGACCCTCCAGCCTCTGCCCAGAGGGATGAAAAGAAAAAATAGACAGAGAAGGACTTTTTAGTGTGATAAGTGGTTGTAAAATTAACTTTCCTCTGGACTGCAATCGAGCAGAAACACCTGCACAATAGTGTATTCAGAGGCATCTAACTCCAGATGAGGTACCTGATTCAAATTAAACTTTCCTGAGTGATCTGTAAAATGGGTTTACTGTAATAAGAAAATAGTAGAGTAGGCTTTCTGACACCAAAGCTCATAAGCCAGTGACAATACATTTTGTAGATGGCAACTTTCAATTCAGCTCCAACATGATTGTACAAATGATTAAACCACATGGTCCAAATCACCATTCAAACACTGTGCAAGGGTAGGAGAAAAGGAAGAAGGGAAAAGAGAGATGAGAATGAATGAAAGGGATATATGAGAAGATGACAGAGAGATAAAATTATGTATAGCACAGCAATCATGCAGTAAAAGAGGCAAGTCAAGCTGGGTATTGGACCGAGGCATCAGGCATACTAAATATCACAGGGGTACAAACTATGCTGTTGAATAATAAATGGCTCTTTCAATATTGAGGATAGTTGGATGCCGTGCAATATACAGTAAGTAACACACACAGCTAAACATTTAGACCAGCACACTTTAAATGCACAGTTCATGTTATCATCAAAAATTAGAAATAAAAATGAAAAACTACTTAAAACACATTGGAAGGTGCTTTCACTCTGGAATGTGTTAGCCCCATTCCAGTAATGTGTTCAATGTCCATTTGATCTATGCAGCGACAGTGATGGACTACACGCAGGACAATCTATCAGACTGGGAAACACAGACAGCTTAGACCCATCACTCACTCTTGCCTGTCTGCAGACTGCGGTTGTAACCCACGGGGCTGAAGAACTCAAAGATGAAGACCGTCACAGCCACAACAGTCAAGCACATGACGAACATCATCACCCACACCGCTGGACTGTAGGGCTCTTTTGAGGAACACAAAAGAAGATTTACATTAAAAAAACTCAACATATGAGCTTTGTCCGGAGTGTCATATTGGATCAGCATTTTTATAATTAGAAGGGATTACATAAACATGGCTCTTATAGACTGTATACAGTCTGATTAACAGTATATGCATTTCAAAAGAAACCATCGGAGCAAATATATTCTCTGGAAGTCCATAAATAGTGTTTTTCCTTTTTTACAATCATCTCAACGCAGTCTATAGGCCAATAACACTGAGCTCCCAGTGGAGCCTAGAGTTTGCTGACGGAGTGAAACTATAAGTTGGGAAGACATGAACAGTTCAGAAAAAGTAATGGCTAATCGAGATGTAAGGATCAGCAGCCAAACACTGAGTCTTTTATGCAAACTCAACACTTTGCTCTAGATTTGATTCTGTACATCAGTTAAATGCCTCACAAACAGTCTCTCTTACCTAGAAAAGCAGATGGAGAAACAGTTCCGTTGCTACGGGAGACCATGACACTGATCCCTGTTTCCACAAAAGGAACGGAGAAATCCACAACCTCTGACCTCTCCTCATTGATAGTGAGAGAACCAATGGCCATGTCCGCTCGCTTATAGACCACCTAAGAGCAAACAGTGGTGGTAGAGAGACTTCATTATCAATGTTGTGGTAACTGACAAAGCTATAAGTGATTGATTCTGGGTGATTTTCTAGCAATTCAGGACCCTGACCCTTTATACACCAGCAAAACCCCAGGATTCAAAGTGATACAAATACTGTGCCCCTTGTGCATCTCTTTAGCGTACAAAATTAGCTTAGGCCCATCTCCTCCCTGCCACCATCTAGAAAAACCTGAAAACCGCTGTGTCTGCTGATTGTACAAGTGAAATGTTAATCTACATTAGACATGGCACATCCGCTCTTCAGAGCAAATCAGCAGAAAATTGAAGTGAAGCGGAAAGCAAAGCACCCTCCCCTCAACTTTGCCAAGTCTTTGGATTACCTGATCAAAGAATGGCAGGCCTTGGAACATCTGATCAAAAGACAGACATTAGTTTGAGAAAACAAATTTCGCTTGGCCTTTTGCATGTGAAAATAGACTCGACAGACAGCTCTGGCCCAAACTCAAGTTATAAATGATAGCAGAGGAAAGCACAGTGAAACTATTTAGGAACCTGTGACAACTGGCGTTTGGCAAGTTCCCTCTGGGACAAAGATAGAAACAGCAGGGCACTTCAATGAAACAACAGTGCCCATATCGATCCAGTATGTCTGTGAGTGTGAACAGACACGTGTGTCTGTGTGTGCCTGTTTTTTTATGTTTCTGCCAGCATCTCTGTGTCTTACCTAATGGAAGATCATGAGCCTCAGTGACTATTGCCAAGAAAATATCAAGGACTAATCACCACTAGCCAGGGGGTGTCTGACAAGCTGTGTTTGTGTGCCTTTGTCGTATTCTCCTCTCCTTTTGTGTATTTGTGTCTCTGCAGATAAACTCTAGATATGCTGTAGAGATATAAAAGGAGAAAAGTGTGTGTTCACTGTACAGTACAGTATGTGTTCACCATTATGCTCATCCATCTAATTGGTATAACTGCATTTTTTTCTCTTGTATCTCACTTTATTTTTGTGTTGGCACATTTTTGCGCATGTGACTGTGTGTAATAAATGACAGCTGTCTGATTGCTGGCAGTGGTTAAGTGGCCATAACTCTCACAGCGATTGATGTGACACACAATGTTTAACTGGTCACCCATGAGGCAGGAACTCAGGCTGAGAAATGCTACTAATCGGCTCACTGACTGAAAATGCAACACAAAATATGCAGAGCTACAAATATAAAACTGCATGCACACCTCTCACATATATACAAGAGAGGGTATTGCTCACATAGTCAGACAGGCAGAACCACACGCATATACATACACACATAAATAAAGACTTGCCTCTCCGATCATGCCATTCCAAATGCCATCAATTTTCTTCCCGTGCTTTCCATTAGTTACTAAGTAAAGGTCATAGGTGAACCCAACAATCTTAGCCAATCTCTTCAGGATGTCAATGCAGAAACCCTTGCAGCACTGCTTCATTGGTGTTACACCCTCGTGATTTGTACTGCAACAGTCACAGAGGAGAAAAAACATGAGTGTAGAGAACGAGAAAGGACAGCAAGGAAAACAGGGAAAAATGAGCAGAGAGAGGGAGTATTGTGGCCAAGCCCTTGGTGACAGGCTTGATCGACCAGTGGAGGATAGGTGCTGTCATCCCTTCAGAAGCTGATGAACCATAAAGCTCCACTGTGGTCATATCTGATTCCAGGCCTCTGAGTCATTCCACTGATCCTCTAGAGAGCAGTCGACTATTGATTATGGTCAGAGAGTGAAGAGACCACAGTTTTGATAGGTGATTGATGTCAGCTCAATTGGAAAGCATCATGAAGACTAAAGAATTCCACCCATTCCACTGATATATGAAGGAATCTCCTGTTCTTTTTAAAAAAAATATATTGAATTGCTTTTCTATTCATTCACAGTTCCACATTGTTATGGTTTGAAGTAAAGGTCAGCATAGGAAATAAGTCAACAACTGCATATTCCTCATTATATGTTGTTTAGGAGTCAGACCTGACATTAAGGGTTCGTCTGCAGGGCACAGAGTCTCGGATGCAGGTCCCGGATGCAGGGTCTGCCAGCTCCACTATGACAAATGGCCGTTCCTCCAGGGTGACAACACGGAGGTGCTGTGCATCATCAGGTGGTTTTAGGAAAGACCCGTAGCGGGACCAGGCTGGGTACCGCAGCCTCAGCACTCCATTCTCCCACCAGCCTACCTAGGAAACCGGCAAGAGAGACATTAGAGAGAGCCAGTGAGGTGCAGTACCAGGACCAGTTATACCACTGTACGGGTATTATTTATTTATTTATGTATTTATTATAACAACTACCATTAATTTCCTGCATCAATGTCTATCAATGCTAATGCTAATCCAAGCTAGCAAAAACTTGGTACTGAAGTTTATTAAATATAAACGTTCTACATTTTCATTGCAAACTCATTACGCTATTGCTTATGTTGATTGTCTTACCAGAATCCAAAGAAGAAGAAACATAACTATGTATGAGAGTTTAGTTCAATACAGTTACATCAGGTAGCTAATGTTAGCTTAGCCGACACAATGTACAGGTGTAGGGAAACAATCATATCACTGTATTAAATATCACTGTCTCAAATCACGATAGTATGGTTACATCACGACACTGTAAACAAGGTTATTTTTTCTGTGTAAAGATGATTTCCTAAAACATTTAATTACACCACAATTACCACTCTTTTATTTTTATTTTATCAGAAATCTCTCTCTCTCTCTCTCTCTCTCTCTCTCTCTCTCTCTCTCTCTCTCCTCTGTCTGATTGTCTGAGATTGCAGTTTAAGATCCTGCTTTAATAATAAAAAAAGAAAATCAAAAAATAAAGGTGAACATCCACCATGTCTGCATTTGAATGAATACCTAAAAATAGTGATGCATTAGTTTTTAATATTGATACAGTATTGTGAAATGAAATATTGTGATATATTGCACAGCCAATATTTTCTTACACCCCTAATGAGAACACCTGAATTATTTGAATTATTTGTCATCAGGTGTATAGTAAGTTAAGGATGCTTAATATATAATACAAATGAAAGAATTGTTCATCAAATGTTTATTCTTTCTGGGGTGGACATCCTACTTACGTGACACAATAATAAAATAAATTTGAAATATATCACCATGTCTAGACCTTAAAATGTGCCTACTAACCTTTACTTCTGTTATTATTCTTGTACTAATATCATGTGCAGCCTCTCACTACGTCTAACAAGGTTTTCATAGATGGATTAGAGAATGCATATTTTTTTAAATGTCTTGCATGGAAAGACTGGATAAATTAATAAACATTATATTATTGTCCTAAATAGATCCACATAGTTTATCAGATCTGTTTAAGGACACTACACTCTCCTACAATTTTTTGATGATTAACAGTATCAATATACTGTAATTATTAGGCTTATTTGTAAATTTGAACACTTTATATAGTCAAACTCTGTTTAAAGCTGTTTAATAAAGTATTACATTTTGCCTAAAAACTGAGAATAACATAAGACAGACTATCTTAAGTCTTCAATAGATGTTAATTTAAGCACTGAAAAGCCAATATCCTTATATACAATATTTCCTGAATAAGTTGCTGCCAGCACGCCATACAAAAAAAAAATCACAATTCAGTTAACAAAACTTTGCTTTGTTATTGATCATATAATATTAAATCAGTGATTCAGATATCTTAAAGAGTAATATATCAAACTCATGTCTGTGTCATAGTATAGATCATGGACAACATTATTATATTCCCGACATGATACTGATGGGTGCATAACTTGTGGAATATAAAGCAATCCAAAGCATCCAGACATCACAAAATGAGTGCAGCGCTGAATGCACATTCTCAATAAAAGGCTGAATATTATAAGCTTCATAAAGGTAGTATTTACTGCAGAGCTATGTTATTGTATTTCATTATATTGGTATTACAGTATACAGGTTATTGTGCCCACTCGCTCTACTTTGGGATATCAGGCCTTAAATATTTATGGTTATGTGGGATGTGAACAATTACCTAATACATTTGCACATGTACAAAAGGACACCGTGATTCATGGGAATTACTGAAAATTGTGCCAAAAAAAAAGGATAATGATCCTGAGTAGAAAAAAGCATTTAACATTAATTCATGCATGTACAAATAATACGCTGTGTTGAAAGAGGTTTGGTAACAAACCATGGACCCTACAACAAGATAAGGTCTAATTTAACTCAGTTTAATTGAGGTTTAATTGAATCCTACAAGCTCTGGTCTCAAAGCATTTTTGGAGCCATTGACACTTTAAATATGAACATGGTTACAGGGTCAACTTTGAGTACTGTACTTGATTTGGTGTGTTTTTTAGAATCTGTTGAATCATGCTATAAAACAAAATGTTTCTGTGTCCACTGTTGACCTGAAAATGTCTGTCAAGCATCCTTTTGGCTGTATTATTTTCTCTCTTCTTCTGTTTGTGTATCTGCTCTCTGGATGGGATACTGGCTGTGCCTGATCATTGTGTAACTGAAGCAAGAATCCACACAAGACTGTACGGCACACAGAAAGTCATGCAGATGCACAGTTTGCAGACACACTTGAGCAAAAAAAATACACATACGAATCTGTGTGCTTAAGCAGGCCAGTTGAGTAAAGTACAGTTTGGCAGCTCTGTGCAGCGTGCCTGTCTGTGTAATGCAAGGCTGGCAGAAAGAAAAGGAAGAGGTGGCAACAATGACAGTGTTCGAATGCACTTCGACCACAGCTCCTCAACAGACATTCAATCAAAAGACTTTCAGGGAATACAGACGGGAAACAGATAGACCTTGCGGGTGAGCGCACTGCTCTCTATCAGACAAACACAGAGAATATGCACACACAAACAACAAGAAAAGAGCTGCCAAAATAACCCATTTCACCAGCGCGCATTCACTTTGGCAGAGAAAGTATTATGTTTTAAAGTAAAAGTTTGAGGGCAAGAAACCACTTAAATTAAACAATTATCCTTGAGCAGCTGTGAGTGTCATTAATAAATGTCCATTAAAGTCGGGTAATATCCTGGAACATCTAGCTCTGTGTTGACAACTGAAACAAGCCATGCTAATGCTAGACAACCTTCACTACTAGTCTACAGTGTTTCCAGTAAGCTAAGCTGTGTGCTCCCAGGCTGTAAGGTAATGGTGCAGTCATTGTAAAGAGGACATTAAATATTCAGGGAGAGCCAACAGCATAGATGTGCATAATAGGCAGATACAGGCGTCTTATCCTCATTGTGTGAGAGTGTGCAATAAGGTTTATGCAAGGGGGTGTAAGAATATGTCTGTAAGCATACAGTGTGTGCCCTCATTTGTGTGCACACACATGTGGATACAGAAACTTTAAGGATGTGTGTGTGTATGTGGGCGGGTTTTGTACCCTGGGTTAGCACAGAGTCGAAGGACCAGCGCAGAAGCTTCTAATTGAAAGGGATTTGAGGGATATGGCAGGAGTCAGCATGTTACGACACACTGAGACTGGACTCTGGTGGGCTGTTAAAACCAGCAGGAGGCTGAGAACCACCAATGTGTGCATTTGTGCTTGTGTGAGTGTAAGCGTCTGTAGGTGTGTCAGTATTTGTATTTTTGTGATGTTTGTGATTATGTGCACTTGCAGAGTGTATGTTTTTAGGGTACTGTGTGTCTAAATGCATGTGGTGTTGAGGTGGTGGTCTACAGTTGTGAAATGACCATTGCTCTGTCTTGTGACACAGAGAATCGCTGCAAATTAAAGTGAAAACAATTCCAAAAGGTGACAACTGTACATATTAAGGATCTTTGTACAACCTACAGCTTTTAGAATATGCATAACATGCTACCACTGGTGATTGCTAGAACTATTGTTTTGTTGATAAGACACTTAAAAACACAAAACAATAGCGGGTCGACACCCAGATGGTAATGACACCCAGAAATCTTCTGCACTACATAAATCTTTATTTCATTTCATTGCAAATACTCTTTCTTGTTTGATTGACAATCATAATATCCTCACATTTAGGATGGTGGAAAATGAGGGGGTTAATGAAAAAAACTTTGAAAATAAACTGTTTTAATTATTATTATTTTCTCTCAATTGCGTATTCTGTCTGTCAACAGAGAAGATAAGCAGTAGATGCACAGTAGGAAGAAAAAAAATGTACGGTCAAATGGTCAGCGAGCAGCTTACTTTGCCTCTGGCAACAATAGGCATATTGAACTTTACATGAACATGAACCCTTATGACCTAACTATGCACACCATCAGGTTTAAATACTTTTTTCAGATGCCTATAGAGTACAGATCTGCTGCTCCAGCTCACATGTACACATTAGCATTCACATGTATGGAATCTTGCTCAAATCAGCACAAAACCTTCTCTGGTTTAGAAATATGGCCCTTTGTTCTTGCAGATCTGCACACAGTCTATAATTACAGTCATTAATGAATCGGTAGATTCAAAATGTATATGGGCACAAATAGTATATATTCAAGAGCATGATATGATCCTGAAACTTTTTTCAATTATATGAACATGATTAGAAACAGAACTGATATCATGTCCTTACATCTTCCCACCCATGTCCAGGTGTCCATGAAATGACGTCCAGGAAGGGGTTGGATAGGTAACCATCGCTATTGAAAGAGTAGTCTCGACCACCAAGCGTGATGTTGCTGAAGTACCTGCAAAGTTAAGGATCAAGATAAAAAATTTTAAGGTAAGGAAAAGGGAATCATAATATGCCATTTTATCAATTAATTTTTTTAAAAGAAAAAGATTAAGTGTTTTATTTTAATGAATCATTTCATATTTCAGAAAGACTGCTATATTCTCTTTATGCCTCACAACAGCGTTATGCTAGTCAGGGCCTGTCTTTTAATCAAATCTACAGACACATGATCAGACACATAGAATTGTCAGGATCTTTGAAGTCAAGCAACTGCTGCTCTGTGCATCGGATGCAAGCACCATAGTTTTTCTGATAATCAAACAGGGCAGATCCACTAATTGTCTCCTCATGTCATTTTCCTGGCTTCAAAACACAAAAGCTAATGTTTTTTTTTCTTTCACATGACAACCAACCAGTGATGGATCAGCAGCTTGTAGTTACAGACAATGAACAGCAGGTAGCAGTGCAAAAAAAAAATATATATGAAAAAACCTCAAATGAAACCATGTTAGCTCACTGTTTGAACACAGTTTATACACAAAGAATAATGTAATTGTTCAAAAGAAAAGAAAGAAAGGAAATAAAAGAAAAGAAAGAACAATTCTAATAGTAAAATACATCTTTTGGATCATAATAACCAAACTTAGACTAATCTGTCCATTCAGTATGCTTTTGTTTGGGGTAGGAAGGATGAGTGGCATGAAGAAATGAATCATGATGATAACCAGAACCACTTGGGCTACCTGTTAGAGTGCGTTGCTGTGTGTTTGCACAGCCTACAAGGAATATATTAAAGGTGGCTCATTAATATACATGAGACATGGTCTGCTTGCTACAGATGCTGGGGTAATTTCACCAACTCACAACTACACGCACCAACAACATCTATTTTGCATGGATGATGGCCAGCTCTAAATTCAGATATCCCCTCTGTGCCTACTCTCTGACACTGAATCCACTGACTCCACCCATATACCTTCCAACTCACTGGCATTAAACCAACTTGTTTATAGAAAACACCTTATCCTGTCTCTATTTCCTTTTTTCCACTTTCATGTATAAACTTCCAACTGCCTAGTATCTACTCCTCTGTGTTTTTCTCACCTCATCCTCCCTCTCAGTCTCTGTGTCTGATTGGCGTCCGTCATGCAGTTGGTGACAAAGTTTGGCCCACCCGTAGTTCCGTAATCCTTGCGCATTGCCACTGCCCCGTGAGTCAGCACAGACACACCCCGGGCAATCCTCCGGCGAGGTTCATCCCTCCAGCCCTGGGGCCGAACTGCAAACAAAGCCCGGGGCAGATTCTCCATGCCTAAACCTGAGAGTGCTGGCCCCACAGCAAACCACATATGTGAGGCTCCAGCCTGACCGGCAGCCCAGGCAGCTCGAAAAACCAGCTCAGCCTCCTCCTGGGAGCAGTACAGCAAACGTACCTAGAGGACAGCAGGAAGGCAGGGAGGGAACAGGGACGAGGGGAGACACACACACACACATACACGCTAGTGAGATAAGGAGGGGACAGGGGAGACGTGGAGAGAGACAGAGGACGGAAGAAGTAAGGGGAGAGAGATAGAGCTGGAGCAGAGGTGCACCTGAACGAGAAGGGAGGAGGTTGGAAAGAAAAGGCCATATCAAGAAAAAGCAAGTGTGCTGGGAAAGGCAAGAGGGGAGATAGCTGTTAGCTGATGTGATAAGCTTCCATGGGAGTCAGACGTGTGCTTCATAGAGTAAAATCAGAGCCTGAGAAAGGAAGAGGGAACAGTGTATGGACGCATGTGATGTGTGCCAAACAGGAGGTACAGCAGGCAATGGGGGTCAGTGCTTAATGAGCTCAGGCCTGATGAAATGAGTTAAATTTATGAATAATGAAAACAGTAAAACAAGGAGAAAATTTAATTGTACACAGTTGAAAGGAAAAGCAGAAAGGTGAGAAAGCAAGGGGATGAGGGAGAGGTTAAAGACCAAACATACCTGCGGGAAAACACGGGGGAAGAGGTTAAACTCTGACAGGTGTTATTAAAAGCAGGTGAGGGGAACAACAAGACAAGTGGTAAAAACAAGTGCATCGAGGCCAGGAGAAATGGAAAGGGGAAGACAAAATAGTCACTCCTTGGAGAAAGGAAAGAGGTTGGTGGATAAGCAGAAAAGAAAAAGAACAAAACACAGATGGTTTATATTATAAAATCAGGGCCTAAACAGGTAAGATATATTTGTGGAAGTAGGGGTGGACTCATGGAGCAAGGCAGCAAGAATAAGAAGATATGCAGTTGAGGAGAAAGAAAGACAGCAGTGACAGCATATGAGTCCTCTGCTGCAAATGCTGAGGTAAGGAGGGTTGAGGAGAGAGAGCATGGGGTTAGAAATTGACCAAAGAAGGTTTAGGAGGTTAGAGGGGGAATTGAGGGAGAAGGAAAGGTTTGACAAGCACAAGATAGAGCTGAGCTGAGGGGAAAGGAGGAGGGAGTGAGGTTACATGCTGACAAACAAAAAAGAAGAGAGTAAGTGCAAGAACATTTCAAATGAAATAAATATATGAAAAATGGCCGTGTGAAGAAAAGAGACAAATGAGAATTAAAGGACAAAAAAGAACAAGAGGACTCTTTCATGGTGGGGGAAGGGCGAATCAGAAAAAACAGGCCGAAAGTACATTTTGAGAATTGTGTCTTCATTGAATTTTGAACTGTAATGGCTTGGCAAAACAACCCTGTTTGTATGCCAGTAAACCTCCAGTGAATTAGGCAGGGAATGAGAGTGACAGGAGGGAAGAAGGAGGGAGAAAAGACAGTAAGAGACAGGAAGGCTGAAGGGAAGGAGAGAAGCAGAGTTATAAACAGACACACGCAATATCTAAAGTTGGGAAATGGAGAAAGAGAGGAACATACAACAGAGGGAGAGAGCAGAAGAAATACTGACAAGGTGGAAGCTGGAAGAAGAATGGAATAAAAGACTGTGACAGATTTGAGTAGAAATTGACCCAGAGACCTACATCAGTTTGTCTGCAATGTAGAAGATATTGCCATATGAGGAAGAAAGAGCGTATGTAAATGCAAACAAAAACAGCATCACTAAGTGATCACAAGCATTTATTAGTTCTGCATTAGAGGAAAAACTAGAAGAAGGGGGGTTGTTGCGAGAAGCTGGAGGGTTAAAAAGCAAGCACAGCATATAGGCAACCCACTGCAGGGAGTATGTTATATTAACAGTTACACTAGCAGAGTGAAGCCTAAAGAATCCAATACACATGCACACACCAATAGACACAAACACACACACAGCTGCAGTGGCCATGCTGGGACATTAGCGATGACATTGAGACCCAGACTGTACCAAGGCAACGGAGAGCAGAGTCTGTGGTTGGGAAGACATGCAATAGAAAGAATAGACGAATGGACTGAGGGAAGGAAAGATAGCCATACAGAGAGGGAGGTGAAAAGGAAAGCAGCAGAGGACAGTGAGCTTGTCTCTAGGCAAAGAATCACAGGAGGAGAGGCAGAGGGGGATGGAGAGAGTGGAGTAAGCATTAGAACCAAGAGATGAGTGAAAAATTGAACAAGAGGATCATGGGGTCAAAGAGGAGATTTGGAGGAGGACTAACAAAAAGATAAAGGATGGTCTTTGCAAGAAAACACCAACGGATGCTAAAAATTAAGTTAAAAAAAAAAAGTAAGGACAGGCAAGTCAGTAAAAAAGAAGGAAAGGAAGCAGGCATATGACAGAATGAAACAGAGGTACCAAACCAAAACCACAAGTCATTGTGGGAGATAACAAACTGAGGTTGAAAATTAGGGCTAATTTTCTGCTTCAAATCAGTCTACATTTGACTGATCTGATATGATTCATTCATTCATTTTATGAGCTACTGAATCCGAAGAAAACATTTATTGACACAAAACATTGAAAATAAATTAAAGCAACAGGTTAAACAGTTTATTCTACAATTTACAGCACTATTTCTCTGAATATTTTTTCATGATTGGTATTGTAAGTGACACATCACTGCCTGAATCAATATTGAATCAATCCATATTGTTTCAGGAAATCAGTGGCAATACCTTGCCTTAATGAAAATGATTTTTATATCATCACACAAGATCACTGTGTATACAGTAGATTTAGAGAGGAGGCAACATAAAAGGGTCACATTAATTAGAATTTTCCTCAGTTTCCTCAATGAAGATATGAAACAAGCTGTTTCAGGATATGTGTTATATGTGATACTGTCAGAAAGAGTGCATTAACAGGATGTATCTTAAAAATGGAGAAAAGGGTATGTTAACCTCCTCTGATTTGGTTTGTAAAACAACACATAAAGTGAAATTGACTTGTGGTTTTTGTTGTACCATTAAACCTTTTATGTCTTCGTAAATGAGAAGGGAAAAGAAGAACAGAGGGATAGAGGAGAGAGGGGAGAGAGAGATGTGGAGGGACAGAGGGAGAGACGAAGAAGGAAGGAAAAAGCTAGGAAGCCGCCTGTCAAAAGGGGGGCCCCCAATGATACTAGTAGCACTTCCTCCCCTTTCCTCCTCCCTTTCCCCCTCCCTCCCCCCTGTCTCACCTGCGCCTCATTCTCCTTCAGCAGTCTGCGCGTGCGTGCCCCCCCAGGGTCATCGGTCACGTTCAGGATCACCACACTCTTCTTCTCCCAGCCAATAAACGAACCATCCGTTAGGCCTTCCACCACTGACAGGAACTCCTGGTAGCCATGGTGGCGCGTGGACACCACAGAAAAGGCTGTCCAGTCGTACTCCTCCAGCACTTCAAAGATGACCTCTAACTGAAGGGCAGTAGAAGAGCTGAACTGGAGAAAGATGGAACCTGATTCCTAATTTTGGGAAGAAAGCAGCAGATTTGGTTAATTATTTGGTTAATACTGTGAAAGGCATGTATGTAGGAAATGCAGCTACAATTCAGACAGAGCTTTTCACTGCAATTCTTTGGACTCCTCCATCTTTTTGCACATCAACTCATCATGGGGCTTGAAGTTTTAATGGAGCAGCAGCACTTGTGCAGCTGCAGGGCTAAAGCAGATTGTACGAATTCTCTTATGACATCCAGAAAAAAACTGTTTTTAAAAAATCTGTGGACTAGGCGAGGGTGTATCTTCAAAGAAAATTCCTCAAAGTACTTCAATGTAATTCCTCAAGACTAAATGGATAAAGCAGATATTTGTAAGCACAAATGCAATGTTTTTTTTTATTCCTCTTATCTTGTCTGTTAGTGAAAGGCGTGAACTCACATAAATGTCAGGTACACTCATACATGCGATGCTCTCATTCACTCATACACACACCCATGTTTTGCCATTGCTTTCCTCCCAGGAACATCATAGACAGGAAAAGCCACAGTTGATGCCATTTACAGATCAAACACTGTAGACTTTCAGCAGATCAGTGACCCTGACCTTCAACTTCCTCTCCATCCCACTGGCACTTCCCCAAACCTTTTCTTCTCAAAGAGGACACATGACATTGTGACATTGTAAGTTGTTATTGCCACTTCTACCAGTGTAGTTCATGCACAGTGCTCGTCAATCCACGGTACCCACCCTTGTCACACTAACCAGTCGTATTTGTATTTGTACAACTTATCTGTTATTTCCTCTTTTGTACCCCACTGTTGTTCATTCTCTCCATCACTCTGACAAACACACGTCTAAACACATCCTCTTCACTCAACCACCCCGATCCCAACCTCCCTCCTCCTACCTGTGGCATCCTCCCCAGCCCCGCTCCCCCTCCTACAGCCACTATAGGCAGTCCTGTTTGGGCCGAGACAAACTCCAGCATTGGGGCCAGAGGACCCCAGGCTGTCCGTGGGGGCCTTTCCTCTTCATAAACCAGACCCTGTAGGGGCCGTGCTGCCAGCAGCTCACACAGCTGGGACAGAACTGTCTTAGGACTACTGTCATTCACCTGTGAGATAAGAAGAAGAATGAACAATGACAGAAAAACAGATGAAACACATAGAGACAAATTGAAATTAGTCAGTAGGTCAGTGTGTCTTGACTTTGTGTTACACATATGGAAGGTGTCTGTTGTATGTGTGCCATGTCTAACAAACAACATAAGCTGTGGTCAAAGAGTGCACTCAGGCGCCCGCTCATTCAGTAGGGTCCGTAGAACAGCAGCAGCAGTAGTGTGCTGCCCATTCAGCTCATATAATGAATATGAGTATGAATAGTGGATAGTCATTGTTATTCCCTTCATTCAAGTAAGGTTGAATGAGCACTAGGCAGAGGAGACAGTGTCTAACCTGTAGCCATATGACGTTAGCAGAGCCCCACTGGGTGACCACGCTCTCCCCCAGGGAACCATATACCCGGCCAAAACCAGGGTAGAGGACCCTTCCTCCAGGCCCAGCCACCGCCGCCTCTGCCTGTACTGTAGCACCTGCATGGATCACGGCAATGTTGAAGTTCATTATGGCCCCTGCATCACGCTCCCGTGGACTGGGCCGGAGCAGGAGGTGGGGGGAGGATTCCACCAAACCTGTCCACTCTGCCAGGACCAGTAGGAGAGAGAGAGTAGGTATGGCGACCATGGCAACCTGCCGAGGGGGGAGGCCGATATATATTGCACTAAGAGAGGGTGCCTGAAAATAAGAAACAAGAAAAAGAAGAATGACAAGATGAGATGAAGTTTGACTGAGGTGTTTTTTTCTTGTAATGTCAAATACAGAGAATATCAAATCATATCAAGAAAGAAAATAGAGAAAGAGTAGAAGTAAAGCAAGAAAGGCAGAAACAGCGAGATGACGACTGAAAGCATGAGGAGGAGAAAAAGAGAACGAGGCTGAAACTGATCAGAGATTGCATACAGGCAAGACAGAGTAATGAATTCTGAATCCAATCATGGGGTAATAAAAGTTAGCATTGGTTGGAGAAAACACTGGACTAGGAATTGGGAATGTAGAGAGAGTAAAATAACAAAAGAGGGCAGGAAAAGAAAACAAGACAGAGAGATGAAATGGGTGCTATTTAGGCTGCAGGCTGAGAAGGAACAGTATGAAAAAGAAGGAAAATAGAAACTGGCTGTTAGAGGAGAGGAGAGAGGGGGAGAAAGAGAGGGAGTTAATAGCAGACAGAGACAAAGATGGGGGCGGAGGTGGTTATTGTGCTGCATGAATGATAACAACAATTAAGATCACTGTAAACACACTCGGTCTCACACAGCCACAAACATGCATGCAACTGTTCCAACACTGATACACACACAAGATGAATGCATGGATGCACTATGCCCATAGAGCAACTTAATGATAGAGAGATATGAGGGTTAATGCAGTACGCACAAACATATGCACACACATTCACACCAACAACCGTACAGAAAGATAATGACTACCTGGGAAATAGCAGGGTTAATATGTTAGCCAGACACACACACACACACACACACACACACACACACACACAAACACAGCACATCATTTTCAATTTACTTGTGGTGCCAACTGCCCTCCCTCCTTTTCTCCATTTCCTTCTCACTTTCTCACCACTCCCTCATGCGCTGCCTTTTCATATTTCCCATCTCTTCTCCTTATTTTCATGGATTCAGGTACCAACACAATTGCATTGATTAACGGAGGCCTGCTGACATAATATTCTCTCTAAAGTCACACTCCCTTTCTGTACCTCCATTTCCCCCTTTCCTCCTTTCTGTGTTTTTCACTCTGTCTTCATCTGACTTGCTTTGCTTTGTCACAGTCTGACGATTCTTTGACCCTGATCAGTCTTTTGTATAGCAAAGAAAGCAGCAGAGAAAAGAAGAAAGACTGGGGAGATGAAAAAGTGTCTGGAGGAATGAGAGAAAAAGTCAGGGAACGAATAGAATAGAATAGAATAGAAAGATACTGTAAATACAGAGCATTAGATTTAAGATGGACTGACTGAGCAGAAGAAGGAAGGCCAGGTGAAGGAGAGGAACCAAGAGGACAAAGAGAGGACAAAGTGAGGTGGGATGGCAGGAGGTGGAGTAAAATATGTGTGGAGAGGAGCAGGGAAAAAAATATTGATTAGTGAGGTGTGTATACGTGTTTGGCCTAAACAAATACATTTCCAAACCTCCTGTTTTGAGCGACAGGGACTGTGGGATATATGTTTGTCTGTGCATATGTGTGTGCAGTGAGGGGTTACAGAGAAGCACAGAGAGAGTGGGGGAATGAGATGGAATGAGAGGGCGAATGAGAGAGGCAGATAGATATGGAGAGACTGAATGGATAAGAAAAAGAGATGGAGGTGTGGCGAGATAGGTAGAGACAGACCTGTTAGTAGGAAAGAAGGAAAAGGAGAATGTAATAATGAAGGGGAGAGAGAGAGAGAAAAACAGGGATTTGTTGTTTTGTTGTTTTTTTCCTTTAAGGTGAAGAAAATGTGGCAGGACGGAATGGGAAGGACAGAGAGTGGAGGAAAGGAGAAAATGAGACGCAGCAGCAGGAATGCAACCCATCATATCATTTGGTGGAGATGTATTCTACGGTGCTGAGCTCTGAGCCATTAACTGTTAGGCCTGTCACTGTATTTCACTCTCTTGAGGTGTTTATGTTGCGGTGCTCAACCAGCATGTGCCATTCCACCACAGCGAGCCTTGTTGGAAGTGTGAGCACAGTGTATTACTATACAGTATCCACTTTCCTGCAGAGTCTTCTTCTCTGTCTTTTCAACTGAAGCGCAGTGGGACGTTGCAGTTGTATGTGCGATAACAGGCAAAGTAGGAGTAAATTTTAATTTTATTTTTCTCATCTAAATATACCTTAGAATATTGTTCGTAATGTGTTCCAATCTGTAATTTCTCTGCAAACAGAATCCTAAAAAGCGTGCAGTGAGGGGGTTTACAGAAAACACACACACATACACTGAAAGACACAGCAAAAGGAAAATGAGAGTGGGGGAGCCAGTGAGAGATTACTGGTTCATTTGATTTGCTACTGTAAATGGATCTTTTGTTAAAATGCAAATGTTTGTATTTTTGTAAAATAAATAAATAAATAAATAAAAACATAAAAAGAAATTCCCTTCTAGCTTTAAAATGATCCTCTCCCATCTTTGGAGCCTCTTTTAATTCAATAGGTTATACTGCATACTGTACATATTTGGCAAGAGACTGCCTGCAATCCATGAAATACTTAAATTATGGATTTCTGTTTTCCGTGAATTGGATTCACGACAGAGAATCCATTACTTGCTGAAATCCCTTTTCCTTACTGAATGTACTTTCTTCATTTAGGAACTTCAATAATCAAGATTGCATCAGTGATCATGTTATTGTAAAATCTGATGATAGGAAGTTAATTAATCTTTGTTATTTGTGATATATCAAGATAATATTTGGCTTGTACATAATAATATGTAGGATGAACATTATAATCCATACTGAATTTAGCTGCAATAAATAGAGAAGGGTGGAAAAAACTGATGAAACTCTGTATTTTTTCCACATCTAAATCTTCAATTCAGTGATGCATGCACTTTCAATCTTCATTTTCTGTCTCAATCATTCTGTCGATACTTAAAATCAAAGTATTTTCACTGTAGCATGTTGATCTTTCAATTTGTCAATCACTGTAATAAGCAGCTTACTGTATCTACAGTGTAATTTTTTTTTCCCACTGAGCCTTTGTAGTTTGTCATTTTAAACAAAGAAAGCAGCTTTTACAGCATGCATGCCAGCCACTGTTGGAGGCAAACTAAAAACACCTTCAGGAATATTTACCAAGTACTTAAGAGCAGCAATATTCTCAGGCTGACAGCTAATCAAGAAGATGAGAGAGAAAACATTCATGCAGGCCAGCCAGACTCCTCTTTCTCTTCCAAAATTGCCAGACAGTACTTCACAAGCAAATTATAGTCATCATATCTATGCTTAAACATTTCACTATCTTTACTGTGACTCTAAATGATTGTCTATAGCAATTTATAGTTGATGCATGTTCAACTCATAACTCATAACAAATAATTGCTCTATAAGTTGTAAAAAATGATAAAAGGAGTGATTTACATTTGTGTACAGAAATGTTAAAGGTGCTTTATATATTATAGGGGACAACAAGGAAGTCTGTATCATTTTTCCATCCACTAATATTTCAAAACAAATTTCAATAATGATGATGAATGATGATGATGATGATGATGATGATGAAAAACTTTATTAATCTCTACAAGAGAGAAATTCAGGTGTCCGGCAACGTACACATTCACACATGAGCATACCGTCCCATAACGACAATAAACAATAAATAGCAATGGTAAAAAAACATTTTAAATATTTTAAAATATTTTAAGAATGTGAGTAAAATGTGTATAAAATCAAGGTCCTTAGGCAGATCTATTCAGGAGCCTGATGGCGGCAGGGATGAAGGACCTCCAGTAGCCTCTAAACATGAAATGAAAAATTAACTTTTTGTATCAGATGGCTAGAAAATAATCAGAATGTTTTCAAGTTTCCCATCCCCTCTTTCCTTTTAACTATAAATGCTACAGCTATAACGAGTGCCTGTGGTGACTGGAAAAAGGAGTTACAGCAGAGTCAGGAACTGCTTGGGTAAAATGTCAGTGCTGGCATCCATGCCTCCCTGAACCCCTTTCCCACTGAACTCCAATGAAGGCAGTGTGCCAGATCCTGTGTTGCATCGGATCTGCTGAGGAAAAAGTGAATGGGGAAGGGGTGTGTAGAGTTGTGGGAGTGCAATGTTCAGTGTTGTGTTTAGACCACATCAGGCTCTGCTGCTTCATTCCATTCTGTCATGCAGAGTAATGGACCTGCTCCCTGCTGCCTTTGGCTGGGGCTGCATTGAATCAGCCCAGTCAGTTTTCCACAGCCAACACACAACATCAAATATATTCAGCTTAATATATAGTTCACATCTAATGTACACCATAAGAAGAAACTGCAGCATTTCTGTGAGTGAAACGCGTCCTGAATGTGAAGACTCAATTATGGTGGGGTTTTTTTTTTCATGTGTCCACATTTAAAACTGCAGTGTGCTCAAGAAAACCGCTTCATGTACCCTCTATAATTTCCCTTGGTCCATAGCTGCACTATGGTACAAGATAAGATAAAGTGCCAGCACAGTGTGATGCCCACAGTGCGCATATATGTGAGAGTATCAATGTGTGTGTTGTGCAGGGTAATATGGCAGTGTACAGGAGCAGAGGAATGAAGAGAAGAGTGCAGCTGGAGCTCAATGCTCCTCGTGTTAATTGGCCCATACTTCAATCACAGCCACTGGAGTGTGTCCTCTCTGACGGAACAGATCCTCTCTCTCTCTCTTTCTCTCTCTCTCTCTCTCTCTCTCTCTCTGTCCTGGTGCACTTGTTCACCCACTCATCCACTCGCTCAAACACACATACTTGACACACATAATTCTTGTGAAAAAACACTCTCTCTCTGAGTATGTCTCTGTCAGTTAATTTGGTGTGTTTCATATGCCCATTCAGCCATTCATTCATTAATTTGTTCATTCATTCATTGGGTCATTCATCGTTCATTCAGTCACACTGTTACACCACTCTGCAGCATTTCACTTTCGCTCTCCTTTCCAAAACTCCTTGTCCGTTCTCACCCGGTCCTCCTACATTCTTCCTTCCAAACATATTTTTTCCTGCACTTCTTTCACTCTCTACTTCCTCTCCTCCCTCACTTCCTCCCTCTGCCTATCTCTTTCTTTCTCTCTCTTTGATCCCTGTCGAGTAGAAGAGCCACCAGGCAGGCAAGCGGCTCTTGTTCCCATTGTGCATAGTGTGCAGTGTGATCGGCAAGTAGCGCAGCGTGCAGCAGCAGGGCGTACAGTGCTGTGTGTTTTTACTGCATGGCTGTAAACAGCAGTAGTAAAGCCTGCTGCTGCGGTGGTGACTGCCTTCTTTGAATGTGATAGCTATGGCCATCATAAGCTATTCAATTGATAAACGATGGAGTCATCTATCAAACCCCTGCAACATCAGGTCCTTACAGGGAAACACAAAATTTACACATCACAGATTTGGTCTCTTCTGTTCTGCTGTGTTCTGTTCGTAAATTACACATGCCATCAGGCTGATAACCAGATTAGAGGCAGTCACTTTCATAAACGTGACATAGAAGTTTATGTAGAACCATTAAATTTGAGGTCTAGCAGATAGGTTATGGAAAATAAACGGCAACTTACCAATTCAAGACAGATAAGGAAATGATCCACATGCAGAGTGACAAAGCTTAGACATACAACGATAATGTGAAAGTGTTTTTTTTTTCAGCAAAACATTTCCATGTGTTGCTTTTCTTACATTCTCTTCTGCATTTACCTGCAAATGTAAAATGAAAAGATCAACTATATATATGTTGCTGTGTGTCAAACACTATTTTCTAGCAGGTATTCTTCATGTGTCCTTTCTATGTATTATAACCTTTAACAAGACACTTTGACACCTCACTTTGATGTTTCTTTACAGCACAACTGCATTTTATTCTGACAATTCAATCCCTTTAATATCCACAAAACAATACAGTAAAATTCAGAGGATGTCACTTTTAATTCACATTTTTTATGGGCTTGGATTAAACACATTTGCCAAGAGACAGTGTCAATTAATTGGACTTCACTTCTGTACATTCAGGGGATAAATTTCATTACTTGAATGGGAGGACACTCCTTGTTTTTCTTCCCTCTATGGATTAATGGAAATTAGATGGAGCTGACCCTAGACCTTGCCACAGTGTAGCACTAACAATTCTCTGACCTAATTTTTTAACAAAAAGAAAATGTTTTACTTCTACTAGCCGTGGATTCTGGTACACTAGATGCTAGTACTGCTCTAAATGAAAAGCACTGACTGGAAATCACATTTATAATGAATGACTATTACTGAAATATTTGACATTACACATCTTATCTCTTTAACTCATACAGTAAGATTCAAAGCAGGCTATATAATTACGGTGGTAGTATGTAATTTAACTTCAGCATAACCTCATCATTTTACTGTAGCCACAATCTCTCTCTCGTTTTTTTTTTTTTTTTTAAATGCACCTGTGCAACAAAAGAGGAAAATCAACTGAAAGACCTGCTAGTTGTTTCACCTTTTGTAATAGACATCTTAAATTATTCACCCTTGTACATATGTGTGCAAATGTGTTATCTTCCAACCCCCTGTCATTCATTTACTCCTCAAAACATTACACACTACACTTAGACACAGGTGCATCTTTTTTAGTTGAATAAACAACACCAATTTGTTTATGAAAAATGTTTTCACACTCTATACACCCTCACATGGACCCGTACAGCAGCATGTACACCCATTCAGAAAACACCAGCTACAAATGGGTTGCTACCCTCATGATTGTTACAACATAAATAACTGGAAGGTCATATGCTCTCATGTGAAAAAACCAGGGACCTTGCATCAGGGTTATCACGTAACAGAGTAAAGGGTATTATTTCAATAACTTTAACTGTCATATGCTACTTTAAATCAAGTCAATGATCATTCTGTAAAGATACTATGTAGTTTGTACGCTCACTGCCAATGGTTGTTTAAGTGTTTACTTCAAGGCTGGCCAAAGAGCTAAAGTATTTCATTTCCCACCTGACATGTAACACAGCAGTAGACTGCAGAACTGTTCTCTAACCGCCTGCCCCTTGACACCCAGGTTCACTATAATACTACATAATTTATGGGATTTAATGTACATATAAATTGTTTTCTATAGTTTATTTTTTCCCGGCCCTCTGTCAGGATATCCTTACAATACCAGACCTCAGGGATTATTTTATTATGTTTGTTTTAAAAGGAATAATTTCTCACTGCTCAACCAGAAACTCTTAGGGTATTCTGCTGGAAAAAATAGCTTAAATATCACAGTGCTATTAATGCTGTGCAATCATCTAAGAATAAACATGCAGTCACACAATGAATTTACATAATGCACTGTACATTCATGAATGAATTGCTCGGATGATTGTTTTTGTCTTTTTTTAAAAAAGCTTTGAGATCAAAATCATGAGCAGATTGGATGAAAGATTCTCAGCAGATGCAATGAGATCATTAAAATAAGTCCAGGATATGCAGTGTTTATGGAAATCAAATGATGGCACAAAACAAATATTCCGTTTATTAACAATAAAATTTATTATTTTTCTATTCCACCTCGAGCCAATAGTGGAGGCTCACGGTGGTACTCTACCTTGCTTCCACCAGCGCTTCCATTAATTCCCACATTGATTGGCTAGACACTGGGATCACCTAGCCAGATCTAAATCAGTCACTAATTAAAAGAGCAAGATGAAAAGCAGCCGACACTACAGCCCTTCAGGACCTGTAAGGTGAAACATTCTGTAACAACCACAAACTAGGAAGCAGCTCAAGACTGAGCAGAAAAAGCACCTCGTTCTGCATAGTAATGATTCACAATCTTGTTCAGAGGATAAACAGATTAAACTGGTGTGGGAAACCTTCACTGATAATAGTTATCAGTGCCTTTTTACAAGGTCACACACAGGCAGGTGCACAGGCGTTCACACCAGCAGGCATGCATGTGCATAGTTTACACATATAAATTCAGGTGTTCAGATATTCTGACACTTACAAATACACACCCAAATACCTAACCATTTTTTTCAGTAAGAGAGAGGCAGTCTCTCTCACCAGCAGGTGCCACATGTTGCTGAAGTCAAGCCGGATTCTGTCTGCTTAAAATCTAACGCTGCATAACAATGTTGGGTGCATTGAGCTGCGTTCACAGCACATCTGGCTCTACCCCCGCTCATAACCAAAGGTGTTAGAAACACTTCTGCCAACCTATCCTATAAACGGTGGTGGATCAGTTTGGCTCAGGAAATGCACTCCCATGAAGACAGAAACCCGACAGGGGAGAGGAATTTGAGGATTGAGACCAGTGAAGCTTTTCTTTGTGGAGCCTCAGAGGAAGAGGTGGTGAGAGGTTAGCGAAGGGGATGTCAGAAACCCCACTGTGTTGTCTTCACACAGCCAAATCTAGAAGCCCAATAATCCTGTGATGTTTTTTTAAATGCAACAAATATAAAAAAAAAAATCTTATTATTTTTTATGTTTTAACATGTGAAGTTGTGATGTCTTAACTAAAACGATTTATTATATATATATATTCCACAACTCCCATTAACAACATACTACAACAAAGTCACAAACCTAATACAGTCAATTCAGCTTATTAAAAATAGGTATGAGTGTATATAAAAATGCATCTTATTTCATATGGTGTCACAATTCTAAAAGTAGATGTAATAAAGCTTGTTCCTTCCGGTTTATTTGCCGTTACTAACCATTTCATGCTTGGCTACTGCTAAATCAGAATCGTTAACCATTTTCCCTTTATTCCCATTTTGTCAGCGTGGTGTGAAGACGGCCTTGGTGTTGCCGTGACACATCAGTCAAGGCTCAGTATTATCAAATCTGAAATTTCCATGGACATATGCACAGGCTCTTTCAGAAGGTGACCCCACCTATGCACAATTTTGTGATGCTCTTTGTTATTTGTTATCATTAATATTTGGTATAGGTGATGCAACATTCTATGCCAGCAATTGATCTCTTTGCTGTTTCCAGTCACTGTTTTGTACAAAATGTATGAATGAGTGCTTCCATTTCCCAAAGCTGCAGCCTTTGATAGAGAATATACCACAGTTAACGTTGAACAGATGACATAACAATCAACTTGATGAGGCCGATCCCGCACCAGACCAAGGTTAGGGCCATTTATTGGCTCATTTGAAAAATTAGATTGAAATTGCTGTTACATAATTGAAAAGAGAGCATTCACTCCTAATCACCTTTCAAGAGATAGACTAAAGAAGGCTTGGATTTGAAAAATGTTCAATTTGAATAATGAAACCTTATGACCTGAATCGGGAACAAATTAATCCTTACCCTGAGCCAGACTACCTGTATTCCAAGCATATTGTTCATTTCCTTCTTTTCAGTGTCAAAAACCAAACGTGACTGCAAGACTTTCTAGAATCACAAGGCAAGTACAAGAGCGAGAGTTATTTACATGTTGAGATGAAGCACATTTAAAACAAGCTCAGGAACATTAAACTATCTCCATCAGAGGCTTTATACCATCTCTATCCTGACGTTTTCTCTTCCTCCCTTGTCTACCCTCCTTGTTGTACTGTACATAACATGCTGTGCAAATTCCATTCAGGTGCAAACACGCATATTTGCATTTGTAACAGCTGTATAGTCGGCACCTGTTTATGAAGGAATTTCACATTCAAACTTGAAAGAAAATAGAGCAAAGCTATTTTTATATGAAGTGATAAGGCAATAAAACAGGTTCAACTTTGCACCACCTGGTACCAGCACCTAGTAAATCCGACACAGTCACTTCAGTACAAAGCCTCCTATAAATGCCAGCTCTTGGGTTCTTTGAGAAGAGAATGACAAAGGGTTTCAACAAAGCTGGCCCTACATGCAACACAGGAAGCCTTACGGATCAGGAGGCATGACACAGCAGCCCAAGCTGACATGCGACATGGGCTTCAGACACAGGCTAACATAGTTTTTATAAATGCTTCCATTTCCTCTTTTTAATAACCACTTATGCTGTCATTTCCTGTCCCATCCATCATTGTGAAGCACCGTACCACACTGCTGCAAAACACTGCATGCCGCAAAACGCTCCTACTCATCTTTTCACTCTCTTTCATTCTTATTTCTCATCCCTCTCTCCTCTTTTGTGTGATTGTGTGTGTTTCTTCATGATGTACACAAAATATGTATACAATACAGTGTAGGATATAAGTTTGTGCATTCTGTGGGCAAGGTCCCAAGGTCTCAACCAAAACTGAAATTGGTGTGTGTTTGTATGCAAGTACATTCATTGTGTGTCTGTTTTGGGTATGCTCTCAATGCTTGTGTGTGTGTGTGTGTGTGTGTGTGTCAGTGTGTATCCGACTACATACCCAAGGGTCCCTGCCTGAATGTACTTTTTGAGAGGACGTGTGATTGTGTATTGCATGCAGCCATGTGAAGCTGTGTGCCTGCTAGCTGCCTCCAGACTTGTATTCCCAAAACAAGCCGCAGGGCTTTGGCTCAGGTTTGTGTGTGATTGTGTGTGTGTATGCACCTGTTTGATAGCAAGTGAGTGCAAAAAATGCACGCTAAATTCTCTCGCACTGATATGTGACAGTGATACATGTCTGAGTGACTTTCCTTATGAATTTCTCTGTCTGTCTGCCAGCCTGTCCATCCGTCTGTCTGCTACCATCCTCAGCTGTTCCTGTCATTTCTTCTACAATATGTCATTTACTGTTTAGCGTCTTGGCCCAGAGTTTCGGTGTGACTTGGCCGGAGGCGGCACCTTAAGGTTGCCAAACGACAGCAGCTGCCACTCTGCTAAAAAGAAAACCCTGCAATAAGTAATTCAGTCGATGTTACATTAAAGCATTTTACTGTAACTTAGTATTATTTCATTCCTGCTCTGGGTGTACTGATATACTTTTTCATATCTCACTCTGAAAAAAAAAAAAAACCCACTGAAAATCATTAGAACCAGAGCAGCACTTTTTTCTCATCCAGCTGTTTACTAGCATATATAGTAGTTAGTATTAAAATTCTGCATCCCAATTCAGCTCTGCCCTTTGAAAGAGGCACAAAACTTCAGATGAACTAGTTTATACAAATGATTTTCCATCTCAGAACTGGATATTTTTTTTTGTTTTTCTGCAACTTGTCATAATGAAATAGATCTTAATGTCACCATTACTGTACATCTAATTACCAGTGAGTTCTGTAGATGACGATTTGGCAGATGTGACAGGAACCATGAGAGGAGATTTGTTGTATCTTCCCAAATGTTATCAAAAAAGTTTATATGCAAATTTGATCCAGAATATCTTTCAAAGTCAACAATATTATTGTTTTTACTGCATATTTTCAATATGAAAATTAAATTAAGACATGAAATCCCACAGGTGTCTTATGTATTATCTCAGTTGTCCAAATAAATTAGGATTCACATGTGGAACTCCAAAAGGTCTCATTCAATTATAGGACCCACATTAAGAAGTTCAACATTAACTGCTCTGTCACTTATGCAGTCATTGCCATTTTAATTCTTAACTTCTTAATTCGTATTATTGACTGTTTAACACAGGTAGCATGGATTTTATATTTGGACTTTTTATTTTGTGTATTTGTTTTATATTCAGATGCACAAATTGTGTATTGTCTGGGAAAGAGGGAGCATATAACTGGAAACATTTAGTGTTGGCGGTCATTTACTGTCTAAAAATCCTGTTTATGCATTAAGTAAGCCTGACATTCTCACACAGTTGAAGCTTTACATTTGCACAATTAGGATTTAGAGATGAGTTGATCCAATAAATTGTTTCCCCTGCTGATTTTAATCGAGGACTTTATTTCCTGAAATTATATGGATTTATTTAATGAGCAGAGATGTTATCAGAGAAAATATAGAATGTTAGTTACAGGGTCTGATTTATTTTGTTGCTGTGAGTAAGCATAAAAACAGCATGCTCCATTCAAGTCATGATAAATAAGAGCTGGTGGAGTTTGAGAATTTGCATCCTCGTGCTGTATATAAACAGTCCACACACCACTGCACAACACTGCAATGTGTAGAAGGCAGAGAAGGGTTAGAATAGAAGTGGGAGAGGGGAGTACTGTAATCGCTCCAAAACACCAGCCTCTGATCTAGTTAAAGACTAATTGATGTTCTATGTTAACGAGCTTTACCTTAATTAGTGGTATTAAAAAGAACACTGGGTGCAATGTGTGGAGAGGGGTTTTGGGGGGCGAATAAGATTGAGGAAACTATCTACTAATGTTGCATCAAACAAGTGATGAAAGGAAAGTAGAAGGGGAATAAGAGGGAAAGCAAGAGGAAACTGTGCAGAGGAAGTCACAGGTTGCAGGGGTGAGAGAAAAGACGGAAAGGATTGAGGCAAAGAAGAAACAAGGGGATTGGCAGAAGAAAAGAGAGACAAGTGAGGGGGGATTGAGCTAAGCTTGAAGGTTTTCTGTGCAGAAGTCGATGAATCAATGAGGTGAAATTGACGAAGACCAGGAGGTTGGAGAAAACAAGCACACAAATGTTGACTCTATTCCTCTCATCTCATCTCCACTGCCTTCTAACCATGCCCCCCCTTAAGATATTCAGTTCCAGCCACCCCCGACTATTGCCTTCATTCTGCTGCCTTTCCAGTCTCTCACCCGGCTCTCCCCTCATGCCTTCTCTCCACCTCCTCCGCCTCACACCTTCTCTCATCTCTCCCTCCCTCCACACCTTCTGTCTCCCTCATCACCCCCCCCCCCCCCCCTTCTCACAGCTGGTACAGTACAGAGATCTCTCTGGGCAACTGTACGACAGATCGGCAGAGAAGGGGGCTCTATTGACACTGAAGGCAACACTTTACGGGCAGCATTACATGCAGTACACTGCAGCAGTACAGTCTGTGTGTAAATTTCACAGAGCTTGCAAAGGAAAATGATGAACTGAACACAGCATGTCACCTGTGGGTGAAAGAGCTGATTGAAATGGATATCAGCTAGAGAATTCAACAGAGAGGGGAGAGAGAGAAACACCAAACACCCCACAGATATGGAAAAACAAACAACACATTAATTCCAATTTCCATCTAGATAAATGCATTCAGTGGCCTCACAGTACAGGCCAATAAATTTGATCCTGCACTCCTAATCACTGCAGCAAATCTGTGAGAGAAGCAACACTGTGTCTCTCCATTTGCAGGTCAACAGTAGGCTTTGGTCTTTTCTCTTGATGGCCTCTATATATGGTCCAAGGCCTGTTTTTAGGAGTGGTGATGGCGGTGGCTTATGCTGGTGCCTGTTTCTATACTGATAAAGTACTGCAAGGCATAAACAAAAGTTATGTGGCCACCTAAAGGGGGTGCAAATTTTGAAATCTACCTACAAAGTGGAATCTCACACACACTCCTTCACACAGCTGGGGAAAAATCCGTCTGTTCCAGTTGTCTGAGAGTGTTTCAGGCAAGTCAGCCCGTTGGGGAAGATTCCTCGGTGGCAACAGAGGGATAGCTGTGTACAGCCTTACGCCCAAATATTCGGCGTATCGGGTTATAAATAGATCAAGGGGGAAAAACTGATCGGCAATCTTGCGGGCTTATCAGTGGCTATGTAAGACGAGCAAGCAGACGCACTCACGCACACAAACACGCACTTACATTGACCACGCAGCCTGAGAAAATGAGCATCAACAGATATGATCACCTCAATTAATACATCCGCAGCAGAGTGAGGGGGAAACTGCAGCCAGCGCCGGTGTTTAAAGACTTAAACGGAACCCAAACTCTGTCTTTATTAATAATGCATAGAAAATTCCTGGCAGACAAAATCATAGCCTAAAGGTTTAGTCTATATGATTAATTGAACTGCCGGTAATCTGTGTGTGTGTGTGAGTGTGTGTGTGTGCGTGTGTGCGTGTGTGCGTGTGTGTGTGTGTGTGTGTGTGTGTGTGTGTGTGTGTGTGTACATCCCGCCAGTGAGGAACCTATGCGTTAAGGGGCTAAGACGCTTGTGAGTTTTCAGGCGCAGCAATGACAGAGGGGTCAAAGCCCCGGTGCGCCGGCCGTTTCCACCTCTCCATCCCCGGCCATCCATCTCTCCATCACAAGCGGTCGTACAGATGCCGACACCCGAGCCCCTTATTCCTGTCTCAATGACGCGTATCACCCTCTCACTGCCCGAGCCGCAATTAATCTAAGCGCCACGGGTCTGTGTGCGTGTGTGCGCGGGGTGAAGCGGAGAAAAATGCCTCCGCACTGCAAATATCATTAAAATAAATGTACTTACTGTTTTTCACCAGCCTTTCCCCCCTCTTTTCCTGCGTCCCTCCATCCTTTTTCACATCCTTCCTTTTTGAGGTATCCGTTTTGCGGGTGTCCCCCCCCACGACCACCACACACACACTCTCACACACACACTCACACACACACACGCACGCTGCGAAAATATATATCTAAATATATATATATATGTTCTACATGTATTCAATTTCTCCGATCTCTCTCTTTTCCTCTCTCCCTCCCTCTCTCCTCTCTCCTCTCTCTCACACTCTCTCTCCCTCTCCCTCTTTCCCTGTTCTTTTGTTAAAATTCAGTATATGCGCCCCGTCACCTAGCAACCATCAACCTCTCTCTCTCTCTCTCTCTCTCCCTCTCTCTCTCTCGCGCGCTTCCTCCTCCCTCCCTCCCTCTCTCCATCACTGGCGACACGTGTTGAATGCTAAACTTAGCGGTCCGGAATAAAATTAATAAGGGGATGGACGCTCTATATCTCCCCTTCTCTATGCTTTTCACCGTCTCTCTCTTTCACTCTCGCGCGTATCATAATGCAATATAAATATTTACTACAACCACTCAGCCCTCTTATTTGCCCCCTCGCCCCCCTTCTTCTTCTCCCTTGCGTCCCTCCGCATTTCCCCTCCCGCCCCTCCTCTTCATCCATCCATCCATCCATCCATCTCTGGCTCCCTCCCTGCATCCCTCCCTCGCCGTCCTGCCTTTTCTCCTGCCTCCTATCGCCTCTTTCTGCTTCTCCAAGCAAAACGGAGGCGCCACACCAGCGTCTGTGGATCCACATGTGAGTGTCACCCTGCTCTTTGCATGGAGAGGGAATCTGCAGCATGCGCCAGTGTGCGGCTGTCTGCGTGCGCGTGTGAATGAGAAATCTATACTCCAGGAGCATGTCAGTGATCATGCGTGAGTATGCTTGCAGAGAGAGGTGAAACATGCAGCATGCACACTACAGCTCGTTATGTTTTGCCTTCCCTGGTCATATTAATTATTTAACTGCTATAAGTAACTTTTTATTAACATTTGTTGAAATAGAATTGCATTGAAGCGGTATGCTCAGTTATGTTTTGTTTGTAATTCACTTTCATCTGAATGTAAGCTCTAGAGACGTAGTGGAAGGTGTACTGTGGAGTACTTCATGATTTGCTGTTATCTTCCTCTCAGTCTTTCTTCCTTTCCTTTTCCTCTCTGTGTAAACTGGGATCAGTAGCAATCAATGGAGGAATAGTTAACCTCAGGTCATCAGCACACTGCGCCCTGTACTGTTCAGTCAATGATCATATGATTGGGGGGGTTAACCTTTTTTAGAGGACCTTGCTTGAGCTGTAATTCATAGGCTTTACATAGAAAACACACACTGTGGATGCACATACAGGGAAACTACACACTTACTGCTTAAATGTGACAAACCTTTAGGACAAACAGGGCAAAGGTCTGTTCATGTTGATAGAGGGGGTTGGTAAACACATACCTCACTTCCAGCTAGTTGAATACTAATCATCTATATGAGACAGGCTGGAAGACACACACTCCCGGAGCAAAAGCCACACAGAACTTGCAGTGTTGTGTGTATGCAGGTGTCTGTGTGTTTAGTGTGGATGCAGATCGATCCCTTCAGGCAACATCCCCTTTATCAGACTTTGAAAGATCTGCCCAGTGGAGGCTGCATCATTTTTCCAAATGCAGTCATTATTATAGTCGTCTGCAGACACTCAGGCCACCACATAGTTTTTTGTGTTATCTTGTGAGTGTAAGTGAACTTAGTTTGGAATATTTACCTTTGTCATATTGTCACTTTTAGAGGATCATTTAATATGATCATGTAAGTAGTATTTAGCTA
The DNA here is from genome assembly GCA_020466265.1 of Siphamia tubifer. NCBI lineage: Eukaryota > Metazoa > Chordata > Actinopteri > Kurtiformes > Apogonidae > Siphamia > Siphamia tubifer. The sequence continues at coordinate 60,492,832 of CM035798.1, read as the reverse complement.
AACAGAAACAGTTAGGTTTAGATTAATTGTTGCTAATTAAAGTGTTGAATTAGACAGATAGTCTTGATAGTCCATACAACAACCTATCAATAGTTAAATCCTACACAAAAAAAAACAAGTTTGTTTTTGGATATGGAGGGAAGTGGGGGGTACAGCTAAAGTATTAATGCATTTTCAGTGAGTAACAACAAGAACGCTCGCATAGAACTGAAATGTCCAAGCCATGTTTATTCATTAATCCGTATGACACATGGTGTCATCTCTTGCTATACACACAGATGGCCTGGCACATTTAAAAACCTGTGCACTCTCCTTTTAACAACCACCCAGAATGCTGTGTGATGAAATGTGGTTGACGGTGCACTGGGGATAAACCATTAAGATATAAACTGTTACTAGTTATTTTGCTCATACACTGATATTAGGTCAGTTTTTTGATTGTGTCCATATGGCAGTTAAGGGTTGGATGTGATACGATTCAACTGATCTGTGTGTCCTTGCCCAGTCATTCAACTCCAGATGGTATAGAAAGACTGGAGATCACCCTTCTTGGGCCGTACGATGTGTGATAAAGGATCCAAATCTGGTTCAGCGGCGCGTTCACTATCGTTGCTGTGGTATTAATAGTCTAGATACACATCAGCTATTCATATTTTTTGCTACGGGGAAAAGGTGAACCAGCCACTGTAGTCTTCATATTCCTCTTGTTATCTGTATTTGCCACATGCATTCATCTTCATTTGCATTCATCAATCAATTCATCATTGCAGCTCGCTCATGTGCTGCACTCCCTCTCTTCCTTCCTGTCTCTACGGCAGCCTTTTCCTCTTGCCGGAGGCCTGAGGAGATATTGCATTGGTAACATTAGGGTTTATGAGGCATGTGATGGTATGTGTCATCACTGTTTTTACTCCACATTCTGTGTCGGCATGTTGTAGCTTATAGCAAACAAAGATCTACACTGTCAGTGGAACGTTACATGAAAGTTACTGCGCGGAAGCATGTGTTCCTGTTGTACTTAATAAAAGGTCGGACACATGACTATGGCACACTACTGCACTGATGTCTATTTGATTTTCTCCTCTAACCATTGTCTGCGAGAGTGTTAATGCGTATAAACATATGTGTTGCACACTGAGTGAGAGAGACAGTTTGATTTTTGTTGTTTGGTCTAATCTGACGTGACTGGGCTCTCCTATCTCTATTTACGCATCTGTTTAGCTCTGAGCTAACAATCAAACAATAAGGTTCTCTCTTTGTCTCCCTCTCCCTCTAAAAACACATATAAATACATATCCACTGTGTACACAGATTCTCAGAAACACAAGGGTGCTCTTGGAATCCATAACACTTCTGATTAAAGAACTTGCTGGCTTTTTCTCATTTTTACTGGCATTGTATCATAAAAAAAAATATTGCATCTGATAAATGAATAACCTGTCAAATAAAGTAAAATATTTAAAATGTAATTAACTAAAAAAGTAAGCCTCTGAAAACAAGAATAAGCAAGGTGACAGGTGGTTATAAAGCCAATTTGTGTTACAGTATGTAATTTGTGAAACCAAGTGTTAAAACTAATTTATACTGTATCTAAATAAGCAATTTAGAATGACCTGGGCATTATTAGCACATAAATAGCCTCATGTGTAGTCTGTAGTTTTGCTGTTGTTTTCCACATTTTGTCTGTTGCTTATGCTTAAATGTTAGTGGTTGTGTCTGCAGCTGTGTACTGCCTGTTTTCAGTCTAAACCTATCCATTCCTACTGACTGGTTTTATGTAAAGCTATCTTTTAATGGTCGATTATCGCTTTCACTAAATTAGGTAACACTTTACTTAATGGGTGAGTTCATAACACATTCATAGCAGCTTTCATAAACTGCATATAAAGCGTTCATGACTTTTTCATGAGACATTCATTCCAAACCTTTCATGAATGTGGAAGACAGAATGATGACAAATTTTCAAAATAAAAGTCCAACAATTGCAAAGCACTGCTTCTCTCAACAGTGCTGTCATCTTTCATAAGTCTAAAATTTACAATGTTACCATCCTCTTTGAACTACCTCAGTGTTGAAATTGCATCGAACGCCAGTGTGTCCGGCCGTTCCAATCTAGCATCTACCATTCACCTACCACATATCTTCCCCAGATTAAAAAAAAAAAAAACATTTGGCACTTTTCCTTTTTTTTGCATGTCCTGCTCCCACGACCACACCTCTCCATTCCCACCCGCTCCAGCAACAGGCTGTTAAAAACAGTAATGGTCAATGTCGCAGTGCTTTGCTATTGTTGGACTTTTATTTAGAAAATTTGTCGTCGTTCTGTCTTCCACATTCATGAAAGGTTTGGTATGAATGTCTCATGAAACAGTCATGAATGCTTTATGTGCAATTTATGAAAGTTGTTATGAAAGTGTTAAGAAGTCACCTGTCAAGTAAAGCGTTACTCTAAATTAAGTGTTCTTCAGAAAACATTGAAACATTGATGTTCATGTGCCATAAGGTTCTTAATAGCTTATTTTTCACTTAATATTTTATTAGGCAATTCAATCCAGAATAGCAATATTACTGTACATGTTTTGCAGCTTTACCAGCTGATGCGACACACTTTAAAAATAAATAAATAAAATATTGCTTTAAACTGTGGCTACTTTTTTGTTTTTTAAATCAATTTCACAAAGCTGCATTTTCATCCTCGTGTTATTCATTTTTTTTTTTTTTTTTTTAGATTTTAAATAAATTAAATGTCATTTTTCTGGCTTGGCGAGAAATGTTAAATGTCATCCTTTTCTTTTAGAAATGGTTTGAAGAAAATATTGTCCAAGCAGGAGTTTAAAAAAAAAAATCAATAGCAAGTGGAAGCAGGAGAAGGAGGGCTTGACCTAAACCATTTCATCTCACAAGGCATTGCAAAAAGCTGTCTTGAATGGTAAAATACTGTCTGCTCATTGTACCATATCATATGGTATTATGTAATTAATCATGTTACAATATTTAGCTACTATTAATGAAATCATAAAATCCCTACAGCCTTGCCAGTGTTTCACCCAGTTGCAGCGCCTGCAGACACACACCACACAGACACGTGCTGTATACAACCGGTAAAGTCATTGTTACTACATTTCAGATTTCAGTAAATGAGACCATTGAAACAAGTTAAAAAAAACTATTTTGTAATCTCCCTGTGAACCATTTCAGGAGCACAGATCTCCAATGAAAGATAGAAAATGTATCAGATGTTGAGTACAAGGAGTGAGAGACTGCAAGAGTGTGAAGGCTACTAGTGTCTCAGAGGAGTTGTGTTAGACAGGTGGTGTACTCTACCTAAAATTTAATTTGGCATGTTCACACAGGCCAAATGTTAGTGCGAGTGCAACATCTGACTTTGATCACTGTAGTAGTGGAGCAGTGATCATCTGAACTAGCCTTGGTCACCATTATACATCACACCTTTTTTCCATTTCTGCTGCTTGTTCTCACTTTGAATGGCAAGTTTCTCCATCTGTCGTGCATGGATGATGAAGCCACAGGAAATATATTGAGACTTTCACACAGTGCCGCCCGCATTCAGTAGCCATTTCAGAACTTTGCCGAATTCTATTTCTTTCAGAGTGTGGGACTCAAAGCCAAAAGCATTGAGCTGAGCCAAGGTGGAGCAGGTGGGATTAACATTAAATATGTGGAACTTTGATATGAGGCAAGATAGTGCAGTGTATGAGAGGATGAGAGGATAGGGGCAGATAGGGTAAGGGGTTAGTAAGTCAAAGTGAAGGGGCCACAGAGTGCTGCTTTTTTTCTAAAACAGATGGAGATGCTTCTTTTTTTTTTAAATCCCCTCCCTATGCAGACTATATGTGTGTTTACTTTGCATTCAGGCATTCAGTCTATCTCTCCTTTCCTTTTCCTGCCACTCTCACACACCAGGCAGAAAGTGAAGGAAAGTGGCAATTGAATTTCCTTTCAGTGGCAGTGTGGAATAGGAAAAAGCACAGGGCCACAGTGCTAGCCTCTATCTCATGCAGACACCGAACGCAGCCTTAATCCATTCCCCTGCCCTTCCCCTTCCACACATACTTGTCTGCAAATCCCCTCCACTCCATTCCTGGAATAAATTATTTCATTTCTTTTGGGCCGCAGCATTTTTATTCGTCTCTGTGGCACGCCTCAACTTCTGTCCCTGTGGAGAGCCCTGATGAATGTGTTGGGCTCACACCCTCTGATCATCCCTGCTCTGAACGCCTTTAGATACACACTGACTGCCTCCAATGCACATAAGCACACTCTCCCCTTCCCTCCTCACCCTCCTCTCTCTCTTTCTTACTCTCTTCCTCTAAGGCTCACAAATACACAAAGGAATAATGCAAACTATAGAATAGATCTGGATGCTTTATCTTTTCCTCCTCAAACTCTGCAGAGACAAAAACACATTTTCACACTCTTCTGTGGATATGAGCTGCCGCTGTTGTTCCTTGTTCAGATTAATGATGACATTTAAGAACACTGAACAATTTCAAATAACATCTATAATTCATCTGGGAACATATGCACAACAATGTATGGAATTCAGTCCATATTGCTGAACTCATGAATATGGAGAGTGGCTGCAAATGAATTATTCTTTTTTATAATTGCGGGAGAGAGTCTCAGGATTTGACTACCAGAACAAGAAGCCTATGTGTAATATATAGCATGTGTTCACATGGGTGAACGTATGGGGTCTCCAAATATCTATGTGCTTGTGTGTGGTTAGAATTAACAAAGGTATTTGTTAGTTTCTCATGTGACAACTTATCATGGTGGGATGGTGCACTGATTGGCGTGGCCTGATACACTGTCTGGAGCCTCTAACAATGTCAGATAAGACCTCATCTTTCTCACTGGCGTGCATGTAGGTTTCCCAATGGGACACATTTTGACAATACGAGATTGGGATTCGATAAGGATAAGTGAGCACTCTGTTTCATTGAGGTCACTGGGGAATTCACTTCTAACTTCTAACACACCCAAAAGCACATAAACTCACACGCACACACAGAAGCTACATTCCTCCTGGCAGGCGGTCCTCCAGTGGTATCAATTAGGAAGCTGGTCCAATCAATGTCTTAGCACCAGCCTGATACTCAACTACAAGGAGATTAAGACTAAGCTTACATCTGAACACAGAGGGGCCTGCTACACAGACATACATATAAAGGCCACCCGTATGCACACAGCACATAAAACACACATTACACATCAGAACACACAAAGATGTTAGCACAACAACTAGCCTGCTTTTTGTCTGCTGAACACATGCATCTGTCGGCGTTTGCGCTCGGAGACACTGAACAGAGGACAATAATGGAATGTGTACTTTCTTTTTTGCACACTGTTATTTTTCTCTCCTCTTGTCTCTCCCTTTGCTAGGCTAAAGTCTGACCTAAATACTTCAGGTTTTTGATGATTGGACCAAAACAGAGATCAGAGGCGTCCAGCGGGCTTGTCGTGATAGAAGTAGAAGGGAGGGAGGCTGAAGATGTGGACACACTCAGAGAAAGATGCTAAGACTTACTACATGTTATAACTGTATAACATGGAGCTCATAAACCAGTCACATCTTATCCTCACACACTGCTGAATTCATCATCTTAAATCTTATCGAAGCTTTACCTTTCACCCTGCCCTGAGATGAAAAAGCTGCAGTGATTTGGCTCTGTACCCTCCACCAAGCCAGCGCTAATCCAGGCCCAGGCGGGAGTGGTCCATCATTCACACGCTCTGAGTGGACACCAAAAAACCTTTGACCTTGGTTTGTGACCATGCGTTGAAATTGAATAGCCAGTAATGCAGCGATGGCAGCTGGCCCACCAGCTAATGATCTACCTCTTCCTTTTTCCTGTCTAATACAGATCTGTAGCGCTCAGTGCCATCATCCTGACACATGACCACACACACATACATGCATTGTCTTTCTACTAAACATACACACACATGGACAGAATCAGACAAGGTAACATAGAGGTCAAAGAACGCCTCGCTACCTTTTTAAGTGCACCCATTCATTTTTCATTTAATGATGTGAGGGGATGTGATAGGTGTAACACTGATGTAGTCCCCTTCGATTCCATCTGCTCCTTCATCCTTCCAGGACAGGAAATGAGGCTGGGCAGCTCAGACCACAAGGTGAAAGACTGTTCTGTTTTTACACTGAATGAAACACTGTACTACTTCCAAATTAAATATCCAAAGATTAATGAGAGTGTCATGCATACGTTTAAATAAGTTTTTTTATATGCATAAAAGTGGGCTTTCACTTCACACATGCATTTTTACCTTAGAAAATCCATGTAGAAATCATCTTATCAAAAACCTAACTGCCTGCTTTAGCTGTCTAAGCCTTACCAAATAGCTTTGCAATAACATTAAAGAAAAAGTCCTCCAAAATTCAAAGTCACACACAGTATTTAAGCCTTAAACTCTCATAATTTGTATGTTATAAATATTATATTACAAATTTCCTGTATACAAGCTTGTGGGTGTAAATAATAGAATATCTGCCAAATGGCTACTTAGTTTGACCTGATAGGTAAGAGAGAAAGCGAAACTAAAGAGAAAGAAGTCTAACAGATTGAATTTCTTTATAAAGTGCTAGTCTGATGAAAAACTCACATTCACCAGTATTTATTAATGTGTGAACCAAACACTGAATTGAGGTGCAGCAAAACAATCAGAAATACCACTGTAACAAACAGCTTTTTATTTAATCTTCATTGTAATTTTTTACAATGCCATCTAAAATACTTACATGATGCTTCAGTTTGTTTTTTCTACTTAAGTCACATCAACAAAATCATTATAATTGTCCTGAATGTTCTACCTTTCCATATCTGAACTATGTGTCCTGTTCTAACCATGAATAATTGCTTAAAAGTGCAAATAATATCGTGTTTCTTAAGATCTCAATCAGGAAGAAAAAGCAGCCTTCAAACTTACAAGTAGTACTGATTAGACACGTGTGATAATTACTCACAGGAATACTCTTTATTATAATATTTCCATTAGTCCTACAAGCTCTGAGTGTGATGTGACCCAATGTATATATATATATATATATATATATATATATATATATATATATATATATCACACTTTCTGATGAAAAAATATCTGAAAGGAAGTTCATGCAGTTCATTTGCTCATGAATGGGAATTGGGGAAAATAAAAACAGGGGGAAGTTTTTAAACACTGATTTTGCCACCCGCATGAATGTGGGGCCAGTGTTCTGGAAATCCTTCCTATCTATACAGATATCCTTCCACGCTTCACTGCACATGCGCACAACACAACGTGGTTGGGGCACACTGAGGACAGTCCACCCAGTCGACAGTCAGGGCCGTGGAGAGACGGGGCCAGGAAGTGGCACTGTGAAGCTCACAGTGGAGCCGCCAGCCACCATCATCACCTGACCCCTTCCTGTCCCACCCAGAGCCAGTTGCAGTGCGTGCCAGCTGAAGTGTGGCGGCAAAACCAATGATGAAAAAAAAAAACATCTCCCCCTCTGGCTTTTTGACAAATTGCACCCTGTGTGTGTGTATATATATTATACACACACACACGCAAACATATATATATATATATATATATATATATACAGATGGGTGTTTTGATTTATAGATGACGACGGCTGATAAAACTTTACATGTCTATTCACATTTCTACATTTTTAAACTTAGTGCTAATACTATTAAATGTAAAGACATAAAATCAAAAAACTACAGTGTAAAGGAAGTTTCCTCAACTTCCAGGAATAAATATGATGTCCAATTTAATAATATGAGTTTAAAAAAAAAAAAAAAAAAAGCAGCTATGAGCGCTCAGGAGATTGTGCAAACAAATTTTTTTACTCAGGTGCTCATCTGTACCGGTTGAGGTCTAAGTCCAGAGAAGGAAAAGAAGGCAGAGGCACTCTGAGATTTTCAATTATATATATATATCAACAATGTATTTAATGAAACAATGTAAAAGCTAAAAACCCATCCGCCTACGCGTTGCGGCCAAGGGCCTTCATCAGGGCATACACCCATGTATGCCCTGATATCATGACATATTTGAAAAATCCTACTTGTGTTTCAAAAGGTGTGGTTGCATATGACAGGCAAGGACAAATTCCTTTTTTTCATTTTTTTGTTCACAAAAACATAATAAAACTAAATTCTTGACATTTTCAACATGTCGTGTAGTAAGCATGTTTCATTATCTTCCTAAAACATCCAGTTTTGACCGTGATGGAAAATGCAGAAGAAACCATGTGGGTTTTGAGAGCGAAGCAATAGCTGGCAAAGTTCATTGACTTCAGACTAGTTCTTATTGCAACATACACAGGGTGTAAAACCACTGCACCAGACTGTGGTGATTCACAGAAGATAACGGACAAATATTGAGGACAGATGTATCCATTTCATCTATTAATCAATCCAGAGACCAAACTTCTAATCAGATCCATAATTTGCTCGATCAGTCATCCACAAGCGCTGCCATCTCTAACCACAGTTGCCATTTTCCATGTTTCCAAACAATCCTCCCACCACAATTAAATAATAAATCCAAGTAATCAATGACTCAATCAACTGCTGAAGACACATCTAAGTCACCACCAATCATCCTTTAACCTGTCGAGATGCATGTGCTGTCAGAGCTCTGTGTGCATTGACTCGAGGGAGAATAGAGGCAGAGACAAGCAGAGCACACCTCAGCTCTCTGAAGTGGCTTCCCTTCTCTAAACACTAATCTGATAAGATAGGAACAAACCCTACCAGGAATTTGTTTTCACTGCTCTTTCAGTGCAGAGTGGATGATAGCGAGGACACGTGGAGAAGAGAGCCACTTTGGCCCCATCTCAAGGTGCTAAGAAAGACAAGCGCATTCCACCGGAGAGGAAGAATCCAACGCCAGTTATTGGTTTTGGCCCAGTCAGACTAACTCAAGGAGCCAAACATCTGCTTCTCTTATTTGATGGGGAGGCCACAATATGTGCTTGGCAGTCCCCACCAGCTCTCTTGCTCAGAAAAGGAGAGTGCCCTGCAACTCAAGGACAGAAGCGGGTGAAAAATTATGACTGCTTCGATTCCACTGCTCATTGACTAAACACAGATTCAATTAAACCCAGCTGAAGGTCATGAGGTAATACAATGTAAGCAATCGGGCCGGCAAGCTTAATGGAAGTTCTCATGGCTCTGGTAATATTTAATCCAACGGCTCACCCTGACTACTCCTGTGTGTCAGCCATTCATATACCTGAGTGCTGTCAAACGTTTGTGCCACAGTGGGTAAGGTGGCCTGATTTTGGAACGTGTATCAAATTCAGATGTCATTATTACAGAAAAAGAAAACAAAAAAAACTTGGTGTTGCCAAAAATAGAAAGATGATAGTCTTACTGTTGAAAACAGTCTTGGCAACAGAAATGAAACAAAAGATAGAGATCAGAGGGAGTGAGAGGGAGAAGCAGAGGAAGGGGAGGAGGGGGTTACACAGGTGAAGAGGTAGTAAAGTACAGTGGGCGGAGAGTAGACACACTGGGAGGGAGAGAAAAAAAGAGATAAGGAGGGAACCAGCCAAGGAATTTGTGAGGAACTGAAAGCAGTGGAGAGCGGCTGAGGGGAAAGGGAGGAGCAAAACAACAGAGAGAGAGGTTACACATGAGAAGTCTGAGGAATTAAACAAAGCACAGAGAGGGAGACAGAGGCAGAGAACGGGTAGAGGTAGTTAGGAGTAGGTTTCAGTCTCACCTCTTAGCTAATTACCTCTTCTTTACAGCGGTGAAAGAAAGCAAACAAAGTAAGTAGGAAAAACAGAACACGCAAACAGTAAAGGGCAGCAGGAGAAAGCAGAAGTTAGTGGAAGAGGGGGAAGGTAAATCAGTTAGAAGACACCAGGTGTTGGAGACTAATTGAAGAAGAGAATAAAAAAAAAAAAAAAAAACACGACAGGAGGGGGAAATTAAGAATACAGCTGATATTCATTGACAGAGAGCAGTGGACCTAACTCTGTGGACTACTGACATCAGCAAAACAAAAGAAGAAGAGCTTCAGGAAAGAGGTCAGAGTGGTGCCTCAGCAGTGTAGTCTGTCTGAGCATGTCAACTATGAGATAGACTTAAACACAGACAGGCAGTAGTTGTTTCTAACAGCACCATGTTGATGAAAGAGTACCGCATATGTATGCCACTGACTGTGGATGAGGTAAGTTGTGTTTGTCTTTCCCACACTTTCTGACACACACTCTTCCAGTTGAAAATTCAAAGACAAAAGTGGTATTTTTTTTTTCTCTCAAATGTGAAAGTGTTGTTTCAAGTTGTAATCTGGAAAGTGTTAATGTGCTGATAAGAGAAGTGCCAACAGAGCACACAGACCTCCTGTGGCTGCTCTGTGGGAGCTTGGCACACTGGGTAGGTAGGTAGGTATGTTCAGCACAGATGAGCTTGTTGGAACCAACACATAACACCTGACCAAAATCATCATAATACTTCTGTCATGTCTACATTATCTCTCCATCTGCCTCCCTCCTGACATGGATCTCTTACGTTAGCACAAACTAGTTGGACTGGTTAGGAACTTTGCAAGTCCTGAGAGCAAACAAAAGCATTGAGCCTGTAGGTATGGAAACACAAGACAAGCAATAATAGCAAAAAGCTGCATGGACAAGGGAGTTATGCGCCAAAGTGCCCTTCAAAAGAATGTCCTCTCCTCCCCACACACCCTCAACTCTACCTGTTACCCACAACAATGACAGTGAGAAATAGCAGTCCAAAATAGGATTTACAGTATCAGTACAGGGCAGAGAGAAACTTGAGCTTGCAGCAAATCCTCTTTCGTCTGAATGTAATATAAGTTTAAGTGCAGCTTATTTGAGGCAGTATCATATCATGAGCCATTTACAATATTCTTTAAAAATTTTTCAAGGGGAACAGTTGAGATTCAGAAATGACAATTTCCATACTACTGCTATTACTGTTTGTAATATAGGTTGGCTACATCAAGGAATGTTCACTAAAATATCCTGGTGTAACGGATGTTGTGGAATAAGACAATGGGCCTAAAAATCTCTTCTCCCAGTATAATAATGCTGGACATTAAGAAGGCAAGTGTGCACCAAATCAATGAAATCTAAAAGTGTTTACCTGACCTGTATAGTAACCCCCCCCCCCCAAAAAAAAAAAAAATAAAAAAGGGGAGGCAACGTAATAAGCCAGAAATTTTTAAATCGAGATGATTATTTTGGGATGTCTCATTTACAGTGTCAGTGGACAATGTCTTGGTGACATTCCTGTTGAAAGTTTCTTTTAAGATTTAATCATGAGTAAAAATAGAAATGTTCTTTGAAATACTTTTTTGTTTTAATCAGGCATCTTTCAGTTTCAGTTTCTGTCACATTAACACAATGTGCTCCACCCCACAGGAACAAAAACACAGTGTAAACCTGTTCTTCCCTTATTCAAGACAGTTGGATAAAAATACACAACAAGCCGTGTGAATGCTTGAGTTGCTCAACACATCACTCATCACAGCTGCTGAGAGTCCATAATAGGGATTTAAGGAAAAATAACTTCCTGCTAAGATTAGCTATTTAGAAAGGGAAAAAGCTAGTCAACCAATGTCTGCGAGGATCCGCCGCTCTCAAGTCTGTTAGTCTTAAGATGGGTGTACAGGCATGGATGATTAATTAAGTCCCATGAATACCCAATAAGTAAATATTGAATGTTGACATTCCACTGTAATTGGAACAAGAAGGAGGAGTGTCACAGCGATGTCAACAGAGTACAGTGAAGGATGGAAATGGATATCTGACCTCCTCTTTCTCTCCCTTCCCATCTTTCTCTGTTTCTGCTTTTAATTAAAGTAATGGTCTAGTGGCACACCAATATAGGGCAACAAAATGAATTACATTATGATGGCCACTGTAAAACAATTTTTGTGTACTCAGTATAATTTTATTGTCTTTTCATAATAACTTTAAAAACAAAGTTAAGAAAGTTCTTTCTAAGTAAAACAGAAAAAAAACAGCAGTAACTGGGTGTAGTGGGTAAAAACAACTATTAGTGTGTACAATGTGTCATATAAGTAGCTCCAGCGACAACAGTGATGCTGTCAGATTGCAGACAGCCTGTGCCCAAAGGCCTCTTTAGACTTAGTAACAGTAAATACAACTCCTCATCAGGACCGAGCGCAAACTGGGGCTGCACCAGAGAACAAAGTCCCCCCCCACCCCACCCCAATTTAGACCCCCTGCGCCCACCCTCAGTGGCCAAATTAAATTTTGATGTCTGATTTGGTTACTTGAGGGAAAAGCCTTATATGCAGCAAGTGACTATTTAAAAAGCGGAGAGCAAATACAAAGCTTGTGCCTAAGCAGCACTGACTAAGTGCCTGCCGAGACAAAAACAGACTCAGCAACTATGGCTGAACCTGCTGCCAGCAGCCTTTCTGTCATCACTCTCAGTAGATGCTAAGAGCTTTGTCCAGTGCAATATATTATCAGTTTATTGATTTTTAGTTTTCAAATTTGAAACTTTATGTTGTTATCAATTAATGTTCATATTTTAGTGATGTAAGACCTAAATATTGTTCCTTTACTGCATTACTAAAACCACTATATATTTTAATAACATTCAAATTGTGTCACTTTGATGGAAATATGAGCCTTGAGGTTGTTTTATTAAGTTTGACATTTTCTCACTGCAGCTTTTTTTTCCTTTCTTTTCCATTCAAACCCACTTCAAAACTTCATCCTGAATGTCTCCTGGGGCTCCAGTATAAGATCGGCCAACTGTATATGATCAGTAAGTACAGCTGTGAGGAAAGTGGTGGAGGAGAAGGTGTGGAGGTGGTAAGAAATGAGTCAGACGTCCACCCTCAGCACGGCGTTGGACAGCTGACTGAGAAACGGATCTACCTCAGCAGGTACTGTAGAGTGCACCTTAATGACTGTATTCATACACTGATTAGATGATAATGTTTATGGACCTTATCCTCAAATTGTCAGTGTCTGCTATTATGACAACTGATTGTGTTTGACCTTTGGTCTCTTAGTTCGGTGTAAAGATTTACATGCTGTTCTGTTGATTCTATATGTGCAACCAACAAGCAATAAAACACAGTTTCAGTACAGACAGATTGCAATGTGACCTGCCTATATCCAAAGTCCACGCACCCCAGCTTAAACATGTTGAGGCCTGTAAGATGGGTTTGTGATGTTATTGTAGTATGAGATCATGAGCCAGGAAACATTCAAGTCTAACTGTAAGTACAGACTGTGAGAAAAACAACTCCTTTGTCATCCTGCTAGTGATAATTGGGTATATGAGAACCTTTCAGGTGCTGAGACTTTCCTTCGTGTGATGAAAATGTACCAGTGTTTTCAGTAAACATTTATTAAACCCCTAAACTGTCACTTTCTATTTACTGATACATTCACATGTGAAATATTTGTTTTGTTAATACTATAATCATTATTTTGTAAAGTACTTAGTAATTATTTTATGAGAAATATAGTTTCTGTCACGAGTATTTAAAATTTTAAAAATGAAAGTGAAATGAAAGTCATATGTTACTTTAAACCAATGCTGAGAAATCTGTGACATATATAATTATTTACAGAAATAACAGAGTTCAACATTTTTAGATGCCCGTTTACACCATTAATGAAGCCTCATGAGAGAATTCATGATTAAATATGTTAACATCTATAACAGGTTACAACTACTTATTAATTTTGTAAAACATCATATTTAATGTAATGTCACCAGGGGTTAAAATAACTGAACATATTTTTTAAACTTTCCTTTCAGCTGAAACAAAGATAACAGGGTTGAAGAATGACTTAAACACAGACATACACATAAAACAGGAAACTAAATAGGAAACAGAAATATTAAGACTGCAATATGGTAGTAATTTTTCAATGACAGGAATCTGAGGAAAGAATGGTATTACTGTTGTGTCCATGTTTTAGGGTTGAAAGATTATTTTCTTTCTTGTCTTTCTTTTTTTTTTTTTTTTATTAACAAACCAATTCTAATGGTGTCAGTTAAAAAAAACCTCAATGAATTGTAATTGTGGCTAGAAACTAGAGTAATCAGGTCCAGGATAAAAACAATCTGAATTCTCTTTTAACTCTCAATTCATTTTGTCACCCCGAGCCCACTCATTACCCCAATGTAACCTCAACTCTTATTCTAATCACCATTTTAAAAACCCAAGGCCTAATCCTAAAATAAACTCTCAAAGAAGTAAAGAAGTGTTGGCGCTGTGGCGGATTGTCCTAATCTTTCTTTCCTTGTGGGACATTTGGTCCTCATTAGTAAAGATCTGTTAGGACACATACACACACAGACTTACACTCATTTACAGTACAGTGTGTGCAGAACGTATTCCACCTCAGTCATGTTCTGACATGTGACCTCAAAACTACAGTAACAATTCATCACCACAGGTGTAATTGGGAGTGAGTCACACAAATGAATACTGTGGTTTGAGTAGCCTACAGGTAATCTGGCTATAAATGGCACAAAATCCACTTAGTATCTCTCCGTCTTGTCCATAATCACCCTCTGCTACCCCCTCCACTCTTCTGACTCCCAGTCTACTCTTATTTTTTATCCTTTTTTTTGTCGTTGTTGTTGGTTTGTTTTTAGTAAACTTCCATCCTGGGCAAAATCATTTGTACCACGATTCTTCTACGTGACAGAAAAGGCCTGGAATTTCTACCCATACACCATCACAGGTGCTTATGTGTGTGTTTGTTTGTGTTAAACATCAGGTAACTTTCATTTCCATGCATTATACATGACATATTTGGTTTTAACAGCTGGTTTTTCAAGTGCCATCAAATATTTATCTGAATGCATGCATGAATCCCCCAGTGGAAACAGTGTGTGTGTCTGCAGTTTTGTGTGAGAACTACTGCGTGCTCATGCATGTATGAGTAACTAATGCTGTTTCTCCCTATCCATATTGTACATCCCTGGTGCTGCAGAGTACTCAGTAAGTATTCTCACACATCATTTACTGTACATGAATGCAACTCAGCTCATTCTCATCTCTTTTTCCTGTATCTGTGGATCTAATCTGCAGCCTGCTTTCACTGTTTCTATCTCTGCCCTCAACCATTTTTTTCCCCATTTATACCTCTTGTCACCCTGTAGGCATCATTCCTCCCCAAGTTCAGTATCCGTATTGAGACGAGATTCGAGAACAACAACGGCGATAACGACAACGTGAGTATAACTGTGAGCAAGCGAGAGGTGAGGAAGATTGAGTGATTAGAGAGCAGGGGGAGGAGAAAGAGAAAGGACAGGAGCAAAAAGAAAATCGCAATTTTTTCTGCAGTGTAAAGAAAATGTTCATCAAATTGATGCGCCCATTACAAGGAAAACAAGCAAAGTACAAAATGCAGTATTGGCAGATCTATTAACCAAACATTCAGCATGGTGAACATGGCTGCCATGCTGCGTTTAGTCCCAGGCCAATACACACACACTACACATTCACACACAAATGCACAGACTAAATATTCACACACAAATGCAACTCGGTCAAGCTTGGCACTGCATAATCAAGGAAATCTCAAGTAACAAGAATGAACATGCAAAAATATGAGATTCTCCTATGAGAGAAATTGTGCAAGGCTTGTTTCATTTCCTTGTCAGTTACAGGTTACATAAGTTTATTCTCATTACAACCATTCATAGAGAGCCGTGCATGACCTACCTATCATCATGCAGTATGTACTCTGGGCTTTGTGTTCTGTGTTCTAAACAACACACAGAACGGGGAGACACAATGCGTCCGACAAGGAAACAGTGAGAGCGTCATGCCCTGAGCACATTGTAATAAGCAATACAATACATCCAGCTAATGTAACACATTCCGTAAGAGGGAGCAAGACCTTGGGTAGACACAGACCAACGAGAGCATCACAGGAGCATAGCAGGTTATTATCTAACAGCAGGTTTTTCTTATTTGTTAGTTTTCAACTGTGAAATGAACAGCTTCAGTGGGGCATTAGAACAAATTTCAAACAAGGTCAGATTAAAGTGCTGTCAGTTTGTGCCCTCTTCACATCAGCTTCCTCCATTCACTCTCAAGGAAAAGGGTGTTCTGCTCTTCTTTTTTATTTGTAACTCTTCTTTTTCTGCTCTGTTTTAATATCCGTCCTATGTCCTTGTTTTGTTTTGTTATTCCCTTCTCCCTTTTCTGTTTTCTCCTCTGTTTGCTCCAGTGTGACTTGTTCCAAGGGCCCCAGGGTGGGATATTGTGAGGGATGTTACAGTGTGCGACCTCACTTTTCTACACAGTTATTCATCTACTCTCATCCCTCTCTCTCCGCTGACTGAGTGGCCGTGTATGTGTGAGTGAACATGCAGGAGTGTGTGCATATGTGTGTGTCTGCTCTTGTTCTACTGTATGACCTCTCCCATCTGTTTGGGTGTAGGTGTTCGGGGACACGCCGACCCCTGCAGAGAATGTGAGCTTCCTGGATATCCTGAGTGACCCCATCCCTGAAAAGCACTACAAAGAATCAGAGGTACACACTGCACTTTCACAGGCAAAAAAAACCTAAAGAGAAACATTTATTCCAAAACTATATTGACTCAATGGAAAATAAATTATTATATAAGGGATAATGTATAACTGATGCTTTCCTTGCTGTACATTATCTTCCTTAGTATATGGTTATTTATTGAAGCAGTGACTTCCAAATTTCTTAGCTTGCCACCCAATCAAGTAAACAAGTCAAACACGGTTGTACACATGTGTACACACATGTGAATAGAACTGACTTATTTTTCCGTTGTCTTATCACACTCTGAAAATCTCATCTTTGCTCTGAAAAGATTCTTTTAACTTGCCCCAAGACTGACAACTTTCATTACTGAGCACCTCCCGACACAGAAACATACACTATTTTCCTCACCTCATATTTTTAAGTCTAGGTTCACAAGAGACAAAACAAGAGAAAGGGACAATAGAGGAAAACAATGCTCTTGTATTTGAGTCAACAATATGAATTACAAACAGAGTATTGTCATGTTGCATGAAACCCGTTTTTTGGTTCAGATCCCAAAGTAAAGAAAAGGCAGTACAGAAGAAAGATAAGAAAATGTGCAATATATTTTGATTTGATTTATTTGGAAAACATATTAATTGGTTCTACTAAAAAAAAAAAAAATAGAATTGGAATGGAACATTGTACTGTGTGAATCCATGGTCAGTTGTAGTGCTGAACGTCGCCATTGATCAATCAGAATCAAATATTCAGCTAAGCCGTATGATATTACATTATGAAACAGTTGTTATGCTATTACCAAGAGTTAGAGGACACAAATAATATTTAGTGTTTTTGTGGAAACCAAAAGCAGAGAGAATAATCTCACTTGGCTTCTCCAAAGATCAAAAAACCCCTTGGAAAAAGCACAAATTGTTGGTTTTTGCTTTTGTTTGTGTGTGACTTCTCCAGACAAGACAAAGCGTGTTTACTAGTGAGCTTAAGAGATGTTTTTGGAAGTATTAAGACTGGCCAAACTCTTTGTGTAATTCTTATGCTCAGATGGCAAAAGCACATACGTTTTACTAAAGTAGAAGTACAGAAACCTGTACAAAAAAAATAGTAAAGGTACAAGCTCTTAAATTTGTAACAAAGAAGTATTTCTGTGTTTCTGTACAAGTAAAGTACATTTTCTCATCCATGTTGGCATTAGTTCTCATAGCCTTGCCATGCTACATCTTCTATGTTTCTATTTAAATGTGTGACATGATGTGCTGTATTCATCAACAGCTCATCCTTTTATGTGTCCATTAGTCTAGGCTGAAATGAGTGTTGATGTGCTATGATACAATATGGAAAAAGTAATCTTTCCCAAATGCATTTAAAAACAAGCTAGTGAGTCTGTTTTTTAAAGTGTAAGGAGTATATATTTTATATGTTTGTGTTGAAATGGTAGGAACATATAAAAATAATATCAGTGCAGTGACATAGCTTTTGTATTTTCTACAGCTGCTTATGCTAAGCTAATTGTCTATCTTTATACACTGCAATTTCAAAAGTCACACACACACAACATTTCGTTAATTACCTTTTCCATTAATTACAGGGTGCATTTGTTGTAGCATTGCAATGTCACGCAATGCTTATGCAATGTCCCTATAAATGTCACAACACGTATTTCTGTCCCGAGTTACATTAATTTTCCCCCAAGATCTTGCATTAATGATAGAGAGTTGAGCTGCTGCATAACATGTTCTCCACTATATGCTAAAGATTCTCAATGGAGTCTGGAAACAAATCCATGCGTGAAAATGATGTCTCATGCTTCCTGAACTACTCTTACAGTTATGACCCAGATGAATCCTGGTATTGTCATCTCAGAATATGTCGATGTCATCAGAGAAGAAAAACTCCACTGGTCATTCAGTCTGTTCAGATAGTCGTATGACCTCATTTTATAGACACATGATGTTACTGAATGTAGACCTTAGTAACTAAACACAAAACTGCCCCCACAGGCTTGTACTGTAGGCACTCAACATGATGGGTAATCAGCTTGTTGTCATTCTGATCCATCACTCAGGAACAGGGTCAATCTGGGCTCCGACTACATGATCCTTTTCCATGGAAACCCAGTCCGATCCTTAAGCTTTTTATAAAACTGATGGTTGTTTAAGAAATGAGAAACAAATTCAGCCATCAGTTAGAGTTAAAGAGCTTGCAGGTGAAACACATTAATCACTGCAGTAATTATCCAAAGGAAAGATCTGACCCGTTTGCCTAGTTACTGTAAATCCAGACGGTGCGTTTTTTTGGCTGGGTTGTGTATATTACTATTAAGTATGTGTGTTGATCTAACCTTTGACAGTGCATAATTATTATGTAATTATTCCTTTAAGATGCTTATTATGGACACAAACACTTTTATACTGTATGATGAGAAAACTCATCTTTTCCCTGTTTAGCGGCATGTTTCATTTGCTTTATGGGTAACTCAGATTTACATCCACACATCTCTTGTGAATCTGTCTATCTTCATTCCCTCTACAATAAGGTTTGGCACTTCTTTACTCCCTGCGAATCCTCAGAGACAAGGGTTATTTCACAAGGCAATTCAAGTGCACACACATCAAAACAAATGCATCTAAATAAACAAGCCAGCAGATAGATGTACACACAAAGAGCAAAACAACACACCAAAGTCATAGATTAATTGGTGAAAACAGAAAAACACAAACACTTTCCAGTTGTCGAATGGTTGCAGATGTAGCATGTGTGTCGTCACATTTTGGGGCTCTTATGGGGCTGTGTGAGGAACAATCTGTTTGCAACCACACACATACTGTCACACACACACACACACACTTGCACATCCATACTCCCCTAAAGGCATCTCACAGGGCCAGGGCTTCTGCAGATTCAGCAAGTAATGTATGGATGCACTGTTTGCTCTGTACAGGACCTAAGTTGCTGGCAATCGAGTAAAACTAGCCGTGGGCCCCTGAAGGATGGCTGGAGACACGACCACAAGCCCATTATGTGCTCCTATAAGAGGGTGCGCTGCAGCTTCGAGGTCTACGGCTTCCAGACTAGGACAGAGGAGTTCATACACAGAGTAAGACACAGCTTCTTATCTTCGTCATGCATTGTTCTGGTGTTAAGGGTTTCAGGATCCATAACCTCTGCAATTAAAGTTACAAGCCTGTATAGGTGTACTACAGTGGGGGGAAATTAAAATTTACTCCTAATTGGATTTAATAAAGTGTTGTGCTCTATTAGATTTCTGCCTGTAGGAGGCTTCTACTTTATTCCTGTATAGTAAAAGGATTAATCTTAATGGCATTTTGTATTTAAATGCAACATGTGTCGTATTTTGACAAAAAATAAATAAATCATTCCATTTATTTGAAGACATTGATATAATTATCCAGACCCTTGCCAAGAAGACTGTTAGCCTTGCCTCAAATCACCTCCGTGCTGCACTTTATGTATTGCACCATTAGATCAGATTTATTAGGACATTTGCTGTATTACTTTACATTACAAAACCATAAGAGAGTCTTTGTAAAAGTTGTCTAAACAAAGGGGTTTTTTTTCTCAGTTTCTCACTGATGAGGTTGGAGGAACAAGTTAAGCAGCTGAAGCAAAAGCACCAATGTAAAACTCAAACCAAAACCAAGAATAGGATCAAATAAAAGCACTATTTTTTGTTTTACAATAACTGTGCCATTAGTTTCATCAAAAGGTAGTGCAAATAACACCAGTGAGATAAGACTCCTCTTATCTTGAAAAAGTACCTCTTGCCTTAGTCATAGCCTCATTTGTGTAATTTACACTCATATATTACACAACCACCATTATTTTGATCCCAATAATGAGAACTGTTGCCCTACCTTTCACAATACAGATACACACTTGTAAATTCTGCGTACCTTGTAGCAGATTTAGTAGCACTTTACCTGCTGCTCTATTTTTGTTTCCAGAACATCAGGGATATTCTTCTGGTTGGTCACAGACAAGCAGTCGCATGGATAGACGAATGGCACGGTGGGTAAAAACAATATATTGTCACTGCATGTTTTTATGTTCTCTAAATATAAAATGAAGCGTGCAGGATAGTAGCAGGGTAGTGTGATGTATTTTTAAAAATAACTTCACACTCAATATGCATTATGTGAACTTTGAGATATATATTTCATATGCCGTTCTGTTGCTGCATGAGTATGTATGTCGCTTTCCCCACAGGGCTGAATATGGAGGAGGTGAGAGAGTACGAGCGGACAATGCAAGAGAAGACCAACAGCAAAGTCAAATCAAACCAGAACAACACAGGTAAGGTTGGAATTTTTTACCTGAACTGTACAGAAATACCTGAAGGATAGTGTGTGTGTGTGTGTGTGTGTGTGTGTGTGTGTGTGTGTGTGTGTGTGTGTGTGTGTGTGTGTGTGTGTGTGTGTGTGTGTGTGTGAAAGTTCAAAAAGTAGAAAGAGATACAGGTGAAAAACAGAAAATTATAGATGAAAACACTTGTGTGTGAATAGTTTTGGTTGGCTGTAATTATTCTTGCAATTAATTTCAGCATATTAAGCAGAAGATACAGCAGGAGAAGTAATAGTTTACCAAAAAGGAATCAATGAGACAAATAAATCCACCCAGATCTCATCCAAAGAACACGTTTACAGATCATTAACAATGTGCAGTAAATGTGAGCAAATATTTTGTTATTCAGTCTACTGTCCTGTCTGTTGCTGTCAACAGAGTGCAAAGTAGTTTGAATTAATAATGCTAACAGGCTTGAACAGAGACTGGTTGCTCTATGAGTCCCTTAGCTGTGCCCTACAAGTACCCAGGTGGGTGGTGTGCATCTGTGAGAGAAACATGGAGGGAAGAGCAGTCAGTAGGCATTTTGAAAACACAAGGAGCAGAGAAGAGCACCAGACAGAGGGTATATGCCCAGAAAAAGACAGACACATGTAGAGGGGAAAGAAGAGTGTAGGCTGGCTCATGAAGTGATAATGCCACTGCGTCGGTCTGATAAACAGTGTAATGCAGCCACCTGCTGAACTCTTCCCATCACCAGCCCTTTCAACATAAATAACCAGCCATTGCAGCACTTAGCTGCAAATGTCAGCCCTGATGGGGGTCTGTGTCTGGGCATATGTGTTGTGTGAGCTAGTGTGTGTGTGTGTGTGTGTGTGTGTGTGTGTGTGTGTGTGTGGTCACCCTGCCCCCTGCTGGTTATTCTGGTGAAGCTCAGCTGGATGTAAAAGATATCAAAGGTAGAGTTCCCAATATGGCCTGTAGCATCTCGCTGCCTGTGTACTCACTCCCTCTGTCTTGCTCTCTCTCTCTCTCTCTCTCTCTCTCTCTCTCTCTCTCTCTCTCTCTCTCTCTCTCTCTCTCTCCCCCCCCACCCACCCCCCCCCCTTGGTGTGTGATGATGAGAGACATCAAGCTGCAACAAATCTGCAGTCATTGCTCAACCTGCTGCAGCTCGCTGCACCTCCATGACCCCCTACAGGCCAAAAACTGCTACTGCATTTGTCACTGCACAGAGCCAGTAATAGTTTTAATTTCATTCATCTGCTGTAATAAAAGTAAATGAATGTCATTTACTCAAGAAAATCTAATAAAAAAAAGTCTTGCGTGTGACTTGAATATCAACAAAGGATTTAACTAATGGGAATTTAAATATATGGCTCAGATCTTAAGTATACTTAAATAAATTGAAAAGCCAAACAATTCTGCCAGTTGTTCTTCTTTTCAGTGTCACTTTCTCTGTTCTTCCGCTTTCATCTTTGTCTTGTTCTTTATTTCATGAAAAATGTGTCTTAGTCTGTCTCATTGTTTCTCCATTTCACCTTGCTATATTGACATGTGAAATGAATTGTTCAAGCATGAAAAGAAGGTAATTTGTGCACAAAGAGAAAAGGTAACAACAAAGAAATATCTTCTTGTTTATCCATCTATTTGTCTCCCTCTCTCAGACTCATCACCTGCCTCTCGTTCTCGCTCTATCTCAGAGTCAGATGAGCGTTCCTTGAAGAAGATGGGAGTGGTGAATGCAGCCATATCTGACCCCCCCGCTTCCTCAGTTGCAAAAGGCCCCATGCGCCTCAACTCCACCCCTAGATGAAGCCTCCCATTCAGACAATACGCACAGACACAAGGCAAACATTCAAACATCCACCACAGCCATGTGATGTTTTTTTTTCTTTCAAACACAGACCTAACCCACATGTAAACAGTGACATGAACACCACCACGGAATGATGCTGCTCGTAACATCTTGAACGTTAAACCACATATGTGCCACACAAACTCACAGTGCCTTCTCAAAGCCACCTTCTGCTTTTGCTTCGTCAAATCCCTCCAGTCTCTGACAGCCAAGCTACACTCATGTAAATGCAATACATAGGTTCCTCTATGTTCCTCACCAACCACCACCAGGGATTTCAAGTTTTTTCCCAGCCCTGACCAACAGCCTACAGACAGATGCATAAGGAGTTTAATAGAGTGGATCTAATGAGAGAGAGGAGAAGGGGGAAGTTGTCAATGCTATAGATCTGCTCCCCCTTCCACCTCAGCCAATAGGTCAGACCAGTTGTATTGACAAAGGTCAGTGAGGCGTTGTATTGGCTCCTTGATTGCATAGCTGAGAGCTGCAAATGGGTCAACCCAGGGCTAAACTTCAATTATGAGTCAATGATGTGACCATTTCTAATTTAATCAGTTGAATTTTTGACATACATATTGAGAGGTTCTCCTCATCAGGGATCAACTAGAAAATACAATGCATGCAATGTTGCTGTAAAATTTGTCTGTGTAAGTATAGCTCAGTCAGCCTGAATGAGGTGGAAGATTTATGTGGAAATTGTGTTGTACAGTCTTTAAATAAATTATCACCAATAAAGACAATGACTTTCATAAGCGTTGTGATATCTGTCCACATGAGTACATCCATAGACTCACTTCACACATTCAGACATGTTTGATCACTATTGACTGGTCACTATTGACCAGCTGCTCGTACACTGCAGCACTCTCATGTAATCTAGTCACCAATTTCACACTTGTGTGTCATGTGGAACTGGCTCCAGGAGCAGTGGACATGAAAAGATGCAGCCTTCTGCTCCAGCCTTGGTTTTGCTTTGCAGTGTGCAGCAGTTTTCTCTGCAAAGGCAACAGAGAAGAATAATGAATGTTTAACTGATGCGGGGTGTTGTGTTGGGCGTTTGTGCATGTCTGTCATCACTGCAACACTTTACTGTTCAGGACTTCAGGACAAAAGCTCAAGCTTGTCACAGGAAGACTTGGACTTGACAGACATGCAGCTTGCCTCGAATCACTCACTAAATAGCTCGCATTATGGGGCTCATTATGGTGTCTTTTATCCATACAAATCAAGAGTCAGCATGACAATTTGTTATTAGTTTCCCAACAAAGGGCTGCTGACGTGCATTCGCATACACATACACAAACACAAAGATAAATACATCCATGCAAAACTCTTCCTCTCCATGTGTCTTTTTACAGTAGCAGCAGGAGGCTGATATGAAAGAGCAAGTGCTCTACACAGTCAGGAGTGTTCACAAGTGCTGCAGAGGGAGCACAAGCTGCTGGCTACACCACATTAACATTACCTTGTTCCCTTTTACTTCTTTGTCTCTCCCATTAAATTTTCTCTCTCATTATTGCCGTCTCCACTGTTTTCCTCTGCTTCTTCTTTCTCTCTGTACTCCTCCTTTATTCTCTTTCACTCATTCTTCAAATCTCACTTGATCTTCTTTTCTTTCCCTTCTCTTTATCTTTGTGTCCTCATCTTTGTTCCTCAAGAGAGCCTCTAAAGAAGATGTACTGTGTTCATTTTATGGAAATGCTCCCCATGGTACATTATCATAGATCCTGACCCTGTAGCGCTGAATCATCCTCCTATTCCCAGTTTGCCCATCAGACCCCACAAATAGCATGTTAGAGGAAAGACAGGACACTCTCAAGAGCTGTATTCAGTCAGCTGCCGCACTGTCGCCTGACTGTACCTTACTGTACACTACAGTCACTTTAATGTGAAACCTTGAGCTGAACCCCCAGAGAGTGAGAGAGTACAGCTGAAAGACAAAGGGATGAAATAAAAAAAAGGAACAATACATTGAGAAAAGACAGCAAAATGAGCTATAAAGTCTAAATATTTAATTGTAGGGCAGTTTAAACAAGCAGGATGTGCCATTGTGATTATCCTGGCAAAGAATGAGTGTGCGTCTGGATGTAATTTCTCCTCCACCTTAATGGCATTTTGCCTAACCACACTGATGTACAAGCCCCTTTTCAGATCAATACACGCTCTCCATTCACTAGACAGACAGTAATGCAACCGGCTCATTTGTTTGATGATGTGTACATGTGCATGTGTGAGTATGAGTGTGTGTCTGTGTGTATGTGTTCACATCTTTGAAACTGGTTCCCATTTACTGACTGAGTATGTTTAACTCTGCCTGTAAGGGTAAGTGACCATTAAGCAGCATAGTTTAGCATGTCACTAACCTCACCCTTTAGTCCACATGCCAACGTTAATTTAATAAGAGTTTAATGTGTGTATGAGAGAGAGAGAGAGAGACGGAAATGAATGAAAGGCAGTTTCATAGATACACACTCTTCACACAACATGTGTAAAATGAATTAAAGGGTGACTTGGTGTGTAAGAATGTGATAATGCTCTTAGAGTATTTACCTCCTTTTGTATAGTTATCTGCCTCTGATATGGTGTGTGTTTCTGTGCATGAGTGTGTGAATTCCCAGGAGTGTAAGTCTTGTATTAGTCTAAACGGTGAGGCCAGGATGCTTGTGTTTCCTCATTACAGTGTCAGCAATACAGTTTTTAGCCCACTCAACCACATAAATGACTTCAAATCCTCTGCGTATTAAGCCTCACCACTGGGAACCCAATTTGTAACCTCTGCCCAGTAATACTTTAACTGGACTTTATCTGGGGACTGGCAGAGTGTAAAATTCATACAGTATCTGAGAGAACTAATTGAACCAATTAAGAAAGTGAATATGGATTACTATGGGACTGTGAACGCACACATCCCCTCCGGAATAGAGTTGGAGACCACTGCTTTCACGCGATAATGATTGTCATTGCAAATGGATGGCAGTGCAGGGTCTCAGAGTGCTGCGCAACAACACTCCTAGAGTCTGCTGGCTTTGCATTTACACTGATGTGTTTTCATTTCTCTAGCAGCTGATCCCAGGGTTGCTATTCTGGGCGGTAATTAATTGCATTCGGGTAAAGGAAAAGTCAAGGATAAGTGTTAAAACTGTTCCTTGCCCTGCATATAACCACAAACACAAAGGCACAGCACAATTTTGACACAAACACACCATTGCTATAGGAAATATAAAGTAAAATGTGTCTGCAAGAAGGTATGAACAGAACTTGCACCAAATAAGAGCCTTGGATACTCTGTGCTTTCAATATCTTAATCAGCATGACCATAAAGCCTCCCAATTTTAATTGCTTCACTATGACTATTAATTACATAACAGCCATTGCAGCCAGCTTGCCCATATGTTTACTAATAGGAAAGGATGGATTAGAATTGTGAGTGGAATGCATATGAATACAATGCTCTTTACTGATGTACAAAGTAAAATTACAGTACATCTCCCCTGCAGGATGAACATATAAATAGCAGCCTTTTTTGTTCTCATAAACTGAAAAGAATGACATAAAACATGACAGGAGACATTTGTGAAAACAACGTGCTTTATTACTGCAAAGAGTCTTCACAAAACAAAACACACATCACAAAAGATGTTCCACAGGCTGCAAGAACAATACATAATACTGTTTAAAACTGAAACAATATATTTAGTGACAGCCGCTTTTAACTCACATGAGGGAAGAAGCTTTAATGGAACAAATCAAATAAGCCGTTTTGAGGAATAACGGAAAAATATGAGTTATCACTGAACAGCAACTCAATAACAGACCTCAGTTATTCTTAATCTAAAAATTATAAATGTTTGTCATGTCATACTTAGTATCTTCAGTTTTTCTCCATCCAGCAGGTCAACAACCTTTCAAATACAACTACATAACTAATTGTAGGGAAAATATGAATGTACATCATTTTGTCACTGTTCATTGATTAAAACTGTAGCTTTTATGAAATAATTCTCTGAAATTATTCAAAGATGTATAAAGAAAAAACAGGCACTTACCCATGTTTCTTGTTTGGTGGACAGGTGTTTCTGTTGATGTAAACACATTAAATATATATTAAAATTGCACATCATTGATACAGTGCTGCCTGCAGCTGCACAGAGATCCAATTAATTCACACTCAGAGTAAAAAAAAGATGCAAATCAATCCGTGATTTGAGTCCAGTCCTTGTCGTCATGTTCATTTCCACATTTTGGTAAATATTTGCTCTGAAATGTTATGAAAGTTTGATGACTGTAATTTGAAGAGGTGGTGTAAGGCCCCCAGCTAAGGTAGAAATCAGAGGGAAACAAATGGTCCAAATGTGCTTTTAGCTTTATTTTCTGTGACTCAAGTACTCAAGTCTTTTAAGTGGACATTCTGGTCTTCATCCTTAAATGATTATGTGATTGGCAATATGTTGGATAACTCTGCTCCTTCAGTGCACTTTCTGTAAACTTCAGTCTTTGGTTTCATCTGCACATTAAGCTTTAGTGTTCAATTTACATTCATTGCTCAAATCTGATTATTTTTGGCTGTTCACATTCATTCAGTCATTTAATCCTCTTGAGGATTGCAGGGCCTTTCTTGACCATAAGGCAAAAGCAGGGTACATACATGACATTTTGGTATTGATATTCAAATGAACAACCATGTACTTTTACATACACACCTACAGGTGATTTAGACCAATTATCCTGCTGAGGTGCATGTCTCTGGAGCTAGCCCTTGCATTCATGGCTATTCAATTTATCTTTTAAATAAGGTCCAATGGTCGTGGTCTTGAAAGAAGACGATATGGCAACTTTTTGTCTTACTTCAGTAAAAATGGATGTGACAGATGTTTATAGACACAAATATTGAAGTAATCATGCAATTTAAGACTTCTTATTTTGACTGATATTATCTTGATAAAAACACTCATGTCCCTTGTCATCAATAGTTATCACAATAAATGTTAAATCAATATTTCTTGCAAGGTTTAAAATTATGAAGGTTCCAGCCATTACTTGCAATTTAAAATGTCAGAACATATCAAATATTTAATGAATGTAGAGTTAGAAGTTTCATAATAGTTATAATTATTGAAAAGAAAGTTTTTAAAGTTTATTGCAGTATTAAATTATATTAACCTACATAGCCCAGCCTCTTGTTAGTAATGAAACACCTAAATTCATTGGGTACTAGTACTTTTGTCCATTTTGATGTACAGTTGAAGCCAGTGAATCTGCAGCCACATCATAACAAGGATGAAGATGAGATTAAAGAGAGCTATACACCCTCAAAAACTACTCCTGCCAGTGCAGAACTGTCACAGATATTAATTTAAATTTACATTAAAGTCAATGACTTTTCAGGCTGCAGTTGCTTTGAAATAATCTGACTTGTGCCTGGTTTTAAACCACATATAGTTTTAGACTAAATAAAAAGTGAAAAGAACAGATCCTATAGGATTTATGCTCTTTCACAATGTTATGAAAAAAAGGATCTGAATCATACATGAGAGTTAGTTTTGCCTGCATTCCGACTATAGCCTTACTTTGAGGTCATGGTGACAGGAGGTTGCTGACTGACTGTACGGTACAGTGGGACATGTGCAAACACATATCAGCCTGTGATTGGCTTCTCAGTGACAGGTCAAGATGACAGTGAGTCGATCTGATGTTGAAGGCGACATCTCCTTTCATTTCTCCCAGCTCACTTGTCACTTTATCATGGCTGAAGTACCAGGCAATTGGGAAGATGACCCAAATGTTGCACGCACAGACAGCCAGGAATGGTTCAATGACTTTATTAATAATAATGGTGGCTTGCACAGTGACATGTAGAAAGACAGACAGGCACAGGTAGGAAAACAGAACAGCTGGCTCAGACTGAAGCGATGTCAGTGAGCAACGCAAGCCAGAAGCAGGCAGGCAGATGAACAGTGCGGAACAGGAAAAAGACAAAGACCAGGAGGCAGGCAGATGTCCAGAAAGAGTAGGAAGAATGCCAAGGAGGAGTAAATAGTGGCAGGATGAAAACTAGCAGAAGCAACATGGATGTGGGCAGGTCTATAAGTGGAACAGGTGTGACAGGAAACCTGGTATGTCAAAACGTTAGCTTAATATATGATAATTATAGAATAGAATAGAATAGAATAGAATAGAATAGAATAGAATAGAATAGAATAGAATATTTAGCAAAACACACATTTTCATTTATCTTATTTCCAAATTCTAGATTTATAAAAAAGAAGAAAAGAAAATAATGGAGAGTTTGGGGAAAGTACCATCCATGCATCCATCAGTCTGAGCAGGGATGCTGAGATTTCCCTCTCCCCAGACCCCTCCTGGATGGACAAGTTCACCTCTGAAATCTGAACCACTGTTTCCTCCATAGAAGACATGGCAGTGAGATTGAAGAGAAGTATTCCTTCCACCACCCAACAACATCCCTAGTCAAGGTCGGCAGCTCCCCACTTCCACTGTAAACAGTGTTGGTGGTACACTGTTTTCTCCTTCTGAGGCACCAAATGGTTTGTCCCCATGGTTCTCCTACATGCCCTCCTCAAACTCCACCGAGACCCAAGTTTTTGCCTCCACAACCACTTGGATGCAGCATGTTTGGCCTGTCAGTACCCATCAGCTGCTTCAGGAGTCCTATGAGTCAACAAGGCTCAATAAGACTCCTTCTTGACGGCATCCCATACTTCAGGTGTCCACCACCAGGTTTGGGATATCTTCCAGAGTCCAGGCATGGGCTTCCTGCTCCATGCTCTATCTTGCTGCATGGTAACAGGCGTGCATGTATGGGTATGAGTTTAGCCATCTTCAGAGACTTGTTTTTTTTGTCTTTTTTTTGGAGTTTGATGTATTCTACTTTTGCGTGACTTAAGTCTGCATGTATGTTATTTTGCTTTCCATGTTTCTTTTTTGCTTGTATTGTATTTTGCTGTGTTAAATTTTGTTGTGCATGTTTGCTGTGAGTTAATTAAAATGTTGCTGCTAAATTGTTTGTCTTGTTGTTTGGATTAAAGTTCTCTGAATTGAATATTTTAATTGAATTTAAATGTTTATAACTTTTAGGCTTGTATTTTAAATTTTGATTTAAAAATAAGTAAGTTGTGTGCAATTAATCACATCCTCGGTCTTATATGTCACAACCTTCACGGCCTTGTTATAGATATTAAATTTATTCAGATCCCGGGGCCTTCTCCCCAGGTGGCGTTGTCAATCTTTTCCATCAGTACAAAGTTTACTGTCATACATCCAACCCCTCACACCACACATAGTTAAGTTGTCCTGTGTGCTCACAGACTAAAGAACAGGCTAATATGCTTGTTAAGGCTTTGTGGTTTTTATAAAATCATATGATAATTGTGAAATATAAGCAACTAAAACACTATAAATGCTTCAGTATCTGGGTAGATGAGAAACTTACTTTTGAAGTTCATATAGATACACTATTATCAGAGCTCAGACTTAAATTGGGTTTCCGTATTAGTAATAAATCATGTTTTCTTTTATCCACCAGAGAAGGGATGTTGAAGCAGTCTTTCTGTCAGTATTGGATGAGGATGTTATTTATGGGCGGGCGGCCAGTTCACCTCTTAAATCATTACATGCAGTATATCAGTCAGTATTAAGATTCATTACTGATAGCAGTTGTGGCAAACATTGTCTTATAGAAAAGAAAACTCTACCTGGTTTGACAGTGAACAGAGATCAACCACTGTTTTTATTTAGTGTCAGATCTACTGACTTTGGATGCTTGGACAAAATCACCGTCAAGATTCACCCTCTAATGCAGTTGGCCCTTATGTCTGGAAGGAGTCTCAACATGACTGACAACATTAATGCATTGGGACACCT
The DNA here is from genome assembly GCA_020466265.1 of Siphamia tubifer. Lineage (NCBI taxonomy): Eukaryota > Metazoa > Chordata > Actinopteri > Kurtiformes > Apogonidae > Siphamia > Siphamia tubifer. The sequence continues at coordinate 60,462,251 of CM035798.1, read as the reverse complement.
GTGTAACTTCGCCCCATTCTATGGGACACGGACACAACACCAAACAGTACTTACATGAATGGCACAGTAATAAGCTATAACTATTGACTGCAGCAGTAGAACACTGTAATTTCAGAACTCCAGATGACTTTTGATTGTCAATATGATGTCCAATTACTTGACACATATTTCTTTTCATCATCTGAGGTTATTTGTTGGCAGTATGTATAATAAACATCTGCTATCATGTGTCCTTTTCCTGAAGTACTTAACTTATTTCATGTCTGATTTTATATAGTTCTAATTGTTTATATACTATATACTATAGTACTACATCCTATTACTAATCAGTGACTTTATCATTCTTGGAAACTGTTTGTACAACAACATATGATGCAAGAATTTCATTCAGAATTAACAATCATATCTGAATGAGTCAAACTAAATTCTGATTCCATTTGACAAGTGCTCTGAAATTCATATATGATAGCGGTTAATAAGAAATATTTGATGTGGCATAGGCAGACCACCCATTTTTGATGAGAGGCAAACATGACATTTTTGCCAACAAAAACTAATAAACAATGTCCACATTCTTTGCTTAAATAATTACACAGAAGAATGGGAGGAGGGATGGCTATTTTACAGGGGAGATAATTTTTTACCATTGCCATTGTAGAGGGGGATGGTACCCCCCCCCCCCCCCCCCCCACACACACACACACACACACACAACTGACCTGGTTGTCCCTCACTATAATATGCTTCACCTTTTGCAGCCTTACTGTTTTGAGGAGCATATGAACACGCATTGTGTTCTGCATCCTGATTGGCTAGGGGACTATAGACCCTTGTCAATCAATCTCCTCCCTCCTGTACAATGACATTCATGACAGCGAAGATTTTGACGAGTACTTTTCACACAGTACTAAGACCATTTTTTGCCAGCAAGGGCTGGTTTGACAAATTTCAAAAATGCTTTGGAAATAAACGTTTTTCACTTTTATTTCCAAAGCATTAGAACATATTAATTAAATGTTTCTGTTTTCATTTACATAGTTTAATATGTATTTTTTATTTCCTTAATTATGCATGCAAATTTATATATATATATATATATATATATATATATATATATATATATATATATATATATATATATATATATATATATATATATACACGTATGTATGTACTTGTACACAAGTATATATACTTGTGTTGAATAAAACTTTCCTACAATGCATGTAAAGTTCTGAAGGACCCTGACGTCGACATAACTTGACAATATATATATAATTGCAATAGTTATTATTTTCTGTGTCTACCCTGTCAGTGTAAAATTATGTATGAAATTAAGTGGGCAATAAAACATCAGCATTGAATTATTTATTTGTGTGTTTGTTTGTTTATTGATTTATTTATACCTTTATTTCTACATTAATTAATTAATTACATAATTCATTTATAATTATGTCCACTGTATATATTTTAAGACACATTTCTTAATTCTTTATATCTGTCATATGGTAGTGAAATAATAGGACACATGCACATGGTGATAAGAAAATGAGAAAAGGATTTTATGAACAATGATACGTGTGGAACCAACATAAAACTTGCAGGGGGGTACAGGAGCCAGAGTCCATAGAACTGGATGGATGAGTGGTCCTGGTTATGGTGAAGTGATGAAATACAGTGATCCAGCACTGCACAGACACAGAACAGAACCTTTCAAGCAGCTCCTAACGACAAGGAGCTACAGCACAACACATGAAAAAAATGTGTCTGACTGTGGATTGTGACAAATTCTTCATGTGTACCTCTTTATCTTTTCCATTCTGTCTTCAGATTTCACATTGTCAATATTCATTCTATTACTCTTTAAATCCCAACATGTATTTACTTTTTCTACTTTAATAGATACATATGTTATTACATCTCATCTGTGATAATAAAAAATCTTCCTTCATCCTGTTTATCTGCTTTTGCATTGGCTGCATGGTAATTTTAGTATTTATCATGTAAACGTATTATTAATGAGTAAGAGTTCATGAATAAAATTGTTTCTTGTTGTTTTGAAATTACATTTTTATGAGATCAGGTCCATTCTTTCAGATACGGAGGGGCATCTGTGCCCTGTGTCAGTGCCTGAATTTTAATTGAATTTCTTAAGACTTCACTGTCACATCTTCCTTTCACCACTTTAACATCCAAGAAAGTAAGACTTTTTATCTGCCCCTGGATATGAGGTTCCCAGTGTTGAAAATTTATCTGTGCTTTATTTGGAAATGCAATTTGAAAAACCAATGAAATAGCTGAAAAGTCTTGGACAATATGGTAATACACTACCCAACTCTTAATTCCATATAAATGCCCACATACTTTTTATTCTCCTGCTGCTCACATAACATCTATTACAACTTTCTATAGCTTTAGGCCAAGCTTTTCTCTCGTCTTTCTTTCTTCGCACCTTCTGTCTTCCTCTCCCTCTCATCTGCGCTCATTTCCAACTTTGCCACTGCACTCTGTTTTATTTCCAAATCAAAGTAATGAAATGGATCTTCACTGAGGTGATTTTGTAGCAAGTGGAAAGGGGTAGTAATTACTGCATCACGGGGAGGGATGACGAGTAAAATAAAAAACAGAAGGAGGAAGTGAGTCGAGAGACAAATCAAAGAGGCCCCAGTGCCTGATTTAGTTTTATTTCACATTCCACCTGAATCTATAGTGTGGTACCTTCAGGAAAAACCCACCTTTGAATACTCCAACACAGTCATCGATCTGCAGTGTTCAGTGGATTGTGGGAGTTCGTTTGTCATGAGGTGGTGACATTTTTACTCTACAATGGATTTCTCTGTGTAATTGTTGAATACTAAAATTGCATATATGGATAAAAGCTCCTGTCCTTTGATTCAGAGCTGTTGCTTCAGATCTAGCTCAAAATATATGTACATGTATCTACAACATATGTTTGTTCTAACCTGACTTACGTCATCTGGCTGCGTTACGCTACTCACACAACCATCTGAGTAGCATGCGAATCAAATCTGCTTCAAAATGAAGGAGCCAATCAGTGTCGCAGGGTGGGACAACCCGGCAGTGTTGTGGCTGGTGTGATGTAAAGCAGAAGTGACAGCAGCGTAGTCTTTTCAGATACACAAGAATGGCAGAGTGCGTTAGGTATCCCAGGGTCCATATAGACTCGGCTATTTCCACTGTTTTGGATGACTTTGGAAGTATTTGTTCATGGAATTTTTCACTCTTCTTCCGACCAGGTTTGGCAAGAGACTTTGGCAAGTTGTGAAAAAGGTCCATAGATGTGTATATACCTGATGTAAACTATTTTCACCGATTAAGTGGCTTGACTTCAACATGAGTGACTAAAGTGACTGATGGACAGATTTTTCATCTAATCACATTTAAGGATTTTAGTTGAGGCCCCTTCTTTGAAAATGGATCGGTGCGGAAGGGCGCCAGTCAGGTTATGTTTGATCAACTTGGATTAAGTTTCACTAAAGAACAAATTAAGAAATGTGTGATGCAGCAGCAAAACCTGCCTTTAAGAGTTTATTTTTTCCCTGCTGTTTTTCTTCAATAGTTTAAAAATGTCAGTGGAAATAACAAATGGTGCTTTTTAATTCATTAACTGGAATTTCTGTGAATTCCCTGAAGTTATCAGGGTGAAAGGAACTTAAACGCACTTGCAAACCACTCTTACCATGGGCCGCTGTATTGTGCTGTCGTGTCTACCTGCTTCACTGTCCTATTATAGAGACATCAGGGGAGTAACAGAGGCCGACAGAGACAAACAGGTCACCCTTACCTGGGCTGCAGGATAAACGATTTCCCCTCCACCACTGCTGAGCCTCCCCTATTTTCTCCATCTCTACCTTCATCCTTCCTTTTGCTCCCCCATCAGCCCACCACCCTGTCTCTCTTCTACCTGTCTTGCCATCTGACTGTTTCTCTCTACCTTCCTTCAGTGGCCCAAACACCCACCCACCCTACTCCTCATCCCAACCCAATTTCTGTGCCCCAACAAGCCTCCCACCTCCTCAGCCCTCCACACAACACAGTGTGTGTGTGTGTGTGTGTGTGTGTGTGTTTGAGCAGAGGGATGGGAGGGAATGATGAGGGGAGGACAGCATGTACAATGACCTTACTCACAAATCGTTGCCTCATGTACAGCAAGCATGTCCTTGTTGCACCACCACAACAGCTCCTAGGCGTTAGAACACAGAATGGCATAAACATGTACACTGACTGTTTCAGCAACAGCACTGCCTTACACTCATTATCTACCTTTAAGAATTCACTCAGTTTGCTTGGCTGGTATTTAACAGGAAGAACAAGTGATACTCCTGTCTTGTACGGAACTATTGCCACTGAGTGTAACACTTTTTTTTTTCAGGTCTGACACCTAAGTCAGGTGGAATAAGGAGGAGGAATGTACCCAGAGCTTGTTCCTCTTTAACTGTCATAGAAAGGGACAAATGATGTCAGACTCTGTTGCCACTGCTTCAAAGATGCACATGTCCTTTTAAAAAGCCCTGGAGCTCTGGCATTTAACATTAACACAAGACAGGTGCTGTCATGCATTCAGCTCTGTGTCACCGGCGACTCTTTGTGTATTTATGCATGCAATCTCATCTGCTGATGTATGATCACATGCATACTGTATGCGTTAATGCATCGGTGTGTGCGTACATATGTGTGTGGGTCTGTGCTTGTGTGGCATAAATCACTGGAGCTGAGCAGGGGGTTGGTGCTGCTCTCTCCATCTGTCTCTGTCTGCAGGGGTGAGGTATTTTACAATGATGATAGGGTGAACGGAGGGAGGTGAGAAAAAGTGAGCCATACTTGAGTTGTGTGGGATGGACAGAAAAAGAAATGCTGGTATCGAAGGGCAGCGTCTGGATCATATGAATATTTGTAGAGACTTGGGGGAAGGGATGCGCTGAAGCCCTCAGTTTCCATAATCCGCATCTCTGCAGGGCCTGTTACTCACTACCTTAGATAGACTCTGTTATCCAGGACTGAGAAATCACACTGGCTTTAATGTCTCAATGCTATTTCATCTGCATCAGGAACATACACAGTAAATTTTGCAGTGTTAAATCAACACTTAGAGAGTTTATTTAATTTCTTCTAGAGTGTATTTGGTCCCATTGTCTCCAAATTAACACTGCAAAATCTACAGTGTAGACAGACTCTATGAGCTGCATCTTGATTAAGGTCAACAACAGGATTCGGATTAGTATTAATGTGATAGATAGACAGAAAGATTAACAGGAAATATTTCCACAGTGAACCGGACAAATCAATATATTTGATGTTATCATATTGAACAAAACAACCCTAAAAACTAAAATTAGCAGTGGATAGGTAAACTTAATACCTGATTTTTTTCCTAAAACAATGTGTTCCAATGAAAAGGAAATAGAACTGCAGGTAAATTCTGCTTCTTTGTCATTTCACACCAGAGCTAATAGTTCATGGTATACAAGAATAAAATGACTTTGCACAATATGGGACCTTCATGAAAAAAAAGGAAAACAAAAAGAAACTCGTCATAAAAATAGGAACTCGTGCAAAGACTGGTGGTGAGGGACAGACATTACAACATCTAATCTGAAACTGTAATAATCTGACCTCTAATCTGTGAAAGACAGGCTGTGTTTGAAATCACTCATTGGATACTGTGTGTTTCATATGTTGCAGTGTGTTGGATGTGAACATTAATGCAGTGGATGATACAGCAATGTACCCAGCAGGCTTATCACCATGGATACAGTTAACTGTCAGCTATTTGCAGATGTTTACATTCATTTTTGCAATGTTTTCAGGAAAAAAAACCTGTGCAATTGTTGCATATATAGGTCATTGTTTGTTTCAGTTTCAGGCGCTACAACACTATCTCGCTTTTTAGCTTGTTTCTTCATTAAGATTGTTTGAGCTTTAATGCCAGATACTTCTATGAAAAAAATTATGACAATGATGATGATGATGATGATGATGATGATGATGATGATGATGATGATGATGATGATGATGATGATGGAGAAATGCCCTGATACATTTCCTGAGCTGACTATCAATATTTAATGTTTATAGGTTGTGAACCCATGTCTAAAGTGCAGAAAATGCACTAATTCCAGTTTACCATGAGACAAAACAAGAAGCTACAATATAGCCACAGTAGCATGCAGAGAAATTTGAGCAGAGTAATAGTGTGTGTAAATAGTGTGGGTATTTCAGCTCTGTCACGTGTTGCTTACTATGGGAGTATTCTGGCCAGAATCAGTATGCCAGTAGTATGTAGGATCCTTTGACACTGGCTGTTAACTGGTTACCTTCCTTCTATCAGTCCTGCTCACCTTTTCTTAACAGGATAAACTAAAGCAGAACAGCTCCTGAACAAATGTATCAGGTACTTTCTAATCAGGTTGTCACAGTGATGAGAGAAAATGCCCTTGAACCATAGAACAGCCGCTACACTGATCTTGTTCCTCTGAAGTGTCCTTGAGCAATGCAATGAATCCCTGAAACATCCTGAGAGTGTTCCTCAGCTGACTCTGCAGGGGAGCAAAAGGGAGAAATTACACTGTAGGTTACATATGCAGCTAACCAGTTAAAGTAGCAGCTTTGACAGCTTGACTGGACACTTTGTTTCCTCTGATCCTGCTGTAGCTGCAAGAAACTGTGAGAGCTTAGTGGAGAAACAATTGCAAAGTTGGAATAGGTTTCGAGCCGTCATTTATGACTCATGTTGCATCCCTCATCCCTCCTATCAATTTGGATTACAGTTTCAAAGAGAGTGAATGACAAAGACAGAGAAGAGGAGAGACTGTTGGCTCACATGGGTCTCCCATTGAAGGAGTGAGGGTCATGCTTGGTTGGCTTGGTTGTTAAGGTAGAGGGAGCAGAATCTCTCCTGACAGACAACCAGTAGCTTGCCACAGTGTAAGATTTGGTTCTGGGTCCTGAGATTAGCTCAAGCATGGCAATCTCTCCTTGGAAGCATTCTGGAGGGTTTAAAGAGGCAGCCATAGAACAGCAACACAACTGTGGAGTGGACACAGCCATGCCAGGATTTCTTCCCCCACAAATCTAGAATTAACAAGTGAACAAACACTAGTTTGTGCAACAAATGTCGCTACTATACATTCCTGAAAATCAATTACACTACAGTCACATCACTGTCTTTTAATTAATACATTTTAGAATTTCAGGGGTCACTGGAGCTTTGTGGTCTTTTCTCACTGGGGAAACATCTATAAATAGTTTGGTTATGACACATTGTGGTTGTCATATAAATACTATTAAATGTTCAATGATTTCATTGTTATTAAATCTCTGTAGATTATTTCTGTATTGGATTGTATTGGTCTTGGTGTTTTTCACTTAACAAATGTCTAAACCTGGCCATAAAAATGGTTAAATATTTATATATAAATATAATTAACAAGAACTGATCAAATGAATTAAAGTTAGAAGCACAGCTCTAAATGAAAAGACTGGCGTTTGATGCTGAGGTTGCAGCATTTCTTTGACATGGGTGAGTTTGATTATTAGGCTTATGAAGATATAAATTATTACAGAATGTACTTTAATCTGTGAAGAAATGTACATATATTAATACTTAGTGTGGTTTTCTATCAGATCTACATTACTTGTATTTCATTGTTATTCTATCTATCTATCTATCTATCTATCTATCTATCTATCTATCTATCTATCTATCTATCTATCTATCTATCTATCTATCTATCTATCTATCTATCTATCTATCTATCTATCTATCTATCTATCTATCTATCTATCTATCTATCTATCTATCTATCTGTCTGTCTATCTGTCTGTCTGTCTGTCTATCTGTCTGTTTGTCTGTCTGTCTGTCTGTCTGTCTGTCTGTCTATCTATCTATCTATCTGTCTGTCTGTCTGGATGTAGACATATCTACATCTATGAAAACAGCATGTATACTGATTTGGACTGAGACTCATGCCAGATTTTCCATGAAACTCCTAAAGGTGACATTGCTCACTCCCTAGCGCATCAGTACCTCCCCTGTGCTCCTCTAGAATAGCAACAGTATGCAACATTACCTACGTAGGTGTAAAAATCGAGTCCAATACTGTAAACAAATGACCAATGACACAAACTCCAGTACCAAGTTCATGTTCACATATGAGCATGCACATGATGTACCTTTAAAGTTGTGCTTTGTAGAACACACTTTCAGTAACCCAGCAAGCATGTAAAGACACGAGATTGACGTATAACTAAGACAGATATATGTGATGTTCAGTCAGGTCAGACCAAGGTTTAGATACTGTTGTAAACATGATTAAGATTCAGAACTGCACCGCTGATGATATGAGTAAATGGACTGGGCACATATGTGGTTATACTGTACGTGTGCATGTTTGCAAAGACAGAAACCCACACATGTGACGAGGTCAGAGTAATCTTGTGAGCGTCCACGGCCATATCCAGAGCATATGGAATAAGGATTCAGCGGGTGGTTAATCTCTACAGTAGTGTGGATGACCTTGGTGGAATGATAGTCCTTATATCCTCATTAACATGGATGAAGCATGGCCACTTGGGGAGTACACCTACTGGCTCCTACCCCAGCACCCTGCAAACTAATGGAGGAGCTAATACTCATACCAAAACTCACATGCATGTATGCATACACAGTCAAACAAGCAGCCAAGCATGCACCAACCTCCAGCATCTATTTTTCATTATTATAATGCTATCAGCTGGAGGCAAGGTTGGCTTATGTTACACTACATCTGTACAGCTGCGGCTGATCGAGTGTGAGGTGGGCTGACATTGACACTTGGCCTCAAACACGAGTCATTGCTAAAAAGTACATTGGAGGCCCAGCGGGAGCAGAGCACGAGTGAGGTCAGTAAAGTCATCTAGTACACTCTGCTGGAATTCAGCTGTGTCCTTTCCAGGTACAAACACTTACACCCAGCCATACTCAGTAGATCACACATAAGTCTGGTTGTGGCACAGGCCTGATTTGATCTGATTTTTATGTAATCATGCTGTTATTGGATAAAACCAGAGGTGTGACCAGAATGGCATGTGTGGGTGGGCAGAAAACAATACCTGAAAAATCAGTGGAAAACTACAACTACAATTACTAGGCCTAATAGTCCAATACTACTACTACTACTACTAATAATAATAATAATAAGAAGAAGAAGAAGAAGAAGAAGAAGAATTCAATTCATTGATCAAAATATGGTCACACTAGCATAAATCATGACCATCAATCTTGTTAACAGTCTGCAAGTTTTTTTTCTTTTTGGAGTTTTTTTTTTTAAAGAAATGTAGAACTTGTATGATGAATGCAACCAACAGCAAGCGATCAATAAAAATTAAGGTATAAAACATAAGATTACTACAGGAGAGCTAGAACAGAAACATAGCCTTGTGCTAGTGCTAGTTGAATGGAGGACTGACATGCCCCCTATTCAAATGAGCCAACTAGAAAGCGGTTGTTCTGCCACTTAAGGTTACGGATGGGAGGAAACACGATAAATACGAAAAATAATTAAACCTACAAACTTTGCAGATAAACCCCCCCCCCCCGCCCGCGTAAACACGCCCCTGCATAAAATCCCTGACATTTTATTTTATACTTCGATCATATTTTTAGATTTGCTGCTCTCAGGGTCCTTGTCTTCCCATGTGCTGTGTATTAGTGGAATGTCACCTCTCAGTTTTAGTGGATGCAACATGAGTGGTAGTAACCCCAAGCCAATAATGCTAATGATGAATCTTGACTTCAGTGCCATGTCATGTGTAATTTCACATCATGTTTCGTATCAAATGGTCCATGTACTATTAGTTGACTGCTGTGACATGGCTTATTATGTGTCCTCTAAACTACTGTCATGTAAATAAATGATCATTTAAAAGAAATAAAAATGTGTCTAATGTTTGTGGCGTTGGTACATTGGCACCGTAATGAGACCATTTTGAACTGCAGCATCAGACAAAACAATCAGTCACACTACACTGGCCAAGTTTACAAAATTAGCATCACTCATCTACAGAGTAACTTAACACTAACAACAACAATAAATGAAGGTGCAACTGTTGATTCATGTGTTTTTTTATGTCACAATTAAATAAAATAGAAACGCTTCAAGCTCTTTTTATCTTTTTTTTTTCAGATTCAAATTTTAATCTTCAGATCAAAATTTAACTTCACTTACAAACTATTACATTCATTAAGTAGTTATCAATTTCACTTCTGACATTAACTTTTATTTTCCTTAGTTGGGAGTACCTGTTATTATCATCATGATTATTTCAGCTTTAATAAATCAAACATCTCACTGGAATTAGATTTAAAGGTGTCATTCCATCATTATTTCATTAATATTGCTGTGTTCTCCGTTGTTATTGAATGCATTGTGTGTTGGTTCTCTTTTTTAAAAAATGTCCGGATGGCTTTGTTTCAAGCTGTTTTTGCACGGTTGAAAAGTTACTTGAAGTCGAACAATACAGTTTACTAGTACTTCTGCATATATGTCCATGGTGAGGCATCTCGGATTGGCTCAGAATATGTGAAGGAACACTCCCCCATCTCTCGCTAGCTGTGTGTGCGTTTAGCATTTCAGAGTAGCATCGAGCTAGGTTCTGTGCAGTTGCTTGTTTTGAAAATGTGCCAGAAAAAATGAAACTTTATTTCCACAGAGAGCATGTGAACCAATTTGCTCCACCAGTTTTTTCAAGTTTGTGCAGCAGCTAGTGTAGTGCCGTCTTCTCTTGTAGATGCTAATGCTAATGCTACTTCAGATTCGCTGCAATGGGGGACGGGCTTAACCCCACGTGGGTGACGTTGAAGTCCCTGTGACGTGTAGTGGTCAGACTTTTTCTGAGTCACTCGTTTCTCTGTGTTGTTTTCTCTGAATGGGAAATACAGCTAGTGGAGGAGACACACCACGCAGCCAACGCAGCATGCGTTGGTAACTCGGGGTGACCCATCAAGATTCCAAAAGGTGTGTGTAAAAGTGCTTTTCAGAAGAATGACACCCTTAAGAAAAAAGACACACAAAAAATACATACAATACATTACAAAGGGGGACTAATGGTACAGAGTTCAAGGACAGTTTTGCATTTCAATCCATTTAGCAGGCCCATTCATTCATTCATCCATCTGTCTATCTATCTGTCCGTCCATCCATCCAAACATCCATCCGTCCATCCATCCAAACATACATACATACAAACATCCATCCATCCATCCATCCATCCAAGCATAAAAAGACCCAGACATCTCCCCAGTCACCTCCTCCAAGGGAGAGAGACACCAGCATGTCCTTGTTGTACCCTGGGGTTTCCTCCTGAGTGGACATACCTGAAACACCTCACCAGGGAAGCATCCTGATCAGATGTCCAAAACCACCTCTTTGTCTCTACTGTGAGCTACTCCCAGATGACAGAACCCCTCACCCTACATTAAAGGAGGAGGATAGGCACCCTGCAGAGGAAACACATTTTTATTCTGCTAACCAGTATTAATTCAACTTCAACACTATCTTCAACACTTTTTTTTTTTACTTTTTCTATTCATGCACAGAAATGAAAATATACTATATACGAGCAGTTGACCACAGATGTACATGAAAGAGGGGCCCATTTCTACAATAAATAAATAAATAAATGTTTAGAGAGGGTGAAGTTGCTGATATTGTTTTCAGAGTCCAGTCAGATAAATTTGAGATTCTCAGCTTCTCACTGGTACATAATACATCAAGTGTTCCAGCATTAAGCAACATTTATTCAACATAATTTCTTAATTTTAGACAATAACAGTCTCTAAGTTTTAAATCAAAGTGTAAAACATCAATATTCAACTTCAACTGTAACTAGCTAGCTAATGTCAGATCTAGTTGCTAATGCTAGCGTTTGCCAGCTGGGAGGAAATGCCACACAGCTAGAAGATGACAGCAGAAAATACACATTTTGTTTCAAAATGGAAAATGAATATATTGACCATTGAGAAGTGCCAGTAACATGATAATGATAATATGCTTTTAGACATTTTAGCTCATTGTATAAGGCTATGTGAAGTGATTAGCCGTGCAAAATACTATCACATCAATCATGTCAAAATCACACATCTGTGCCATCAAAGCTGAGGAACAAAATTGTCATAGCTTTTAAATGTATTTAACAACACAGACCATCTAATCTAATTTATGTAATCAGAACAGTAATACCAGATAATCTTTGGTAATAGTCTCTGTAAAAATAACCCTTGACTACATCTTCAAATATTAATAATTCCATATGAACCAGTTAAGCAATGTCTAACTCTCATATACACTATGTCTGCATTTCAATAACAGATGTTTTAAACCAACTTACCTGTTGAAAAAAAGTGTTGTGTTATGACAAACGATGAGCCGTCATATTTACCTCAGTATATTCAAGTATTTTAGCACGTGGAAGTAAGTTGTTTGTGGTCGTGACGTCATGGTAAAATTCAAGGATTGTGTTTGAGTCAGTTTGTTTGTTTGTTTGTTTGTAAGCAGGTTTACGCAGCTACTGGACCAATTTCCATGAAATGTTCAGGAAAGGTGCAAGGTGGTCCAGAATAGATCCCATTGGTGGATGTAGGTCAAAGTTCATCGTCACCAAAAATGATAAGAGATAGGGAAAAGCAGGTCAAATATGTGCAAGGCGGCGGGGTTTGCTGTGCCGGACACCACTTGTTTTTTTTTTATATTTTTGTTTCGTGTTTGAGTGTGGGCAGTCATTCTTTATTTTTATATAATGATCCTGGTGCAAGTACAACTTTGTTATTAAGACACATATGCTGATACTCACATGAAGAAATGACTTATAACACTGTAAATCATTCAATTCATCAAGTTTATTCTAAGAGAATGTATTGTATGTATTCAAATGGCAGCTTCTCAGGAGTAATGTACCACAAAATTAAATACATTTCCTATTAATATGTTCACAAAATCTACGAAAGCTTTTCTTAGCTTTTTATATTATAATAACCACTAAAATGTAAAACACTATCTATATTTATCCCACCCTAAGCCTGCAGCATGCTAGTAAAAAATTTTAAAATCGGCATGGTAACTAGAATGCCTCCGGGTGATTTTCAGATCCACTCGTATGAGGCAATGTGTGAGCTGTAAGGAGGGCTCATTTTTGGGGTGATTTCATGAAATACAGTGTTGAAGAATCTAATGATAAAAACCAGGTACAAACTTCCAGATCACCCCCCATGTTCCTAATCAGATGCTGAACAGACTTCAGCAAAACATGATGTAATGTGTTAGATCAGGGAGTAGTCTGTGCACACATTATAGAAATGTACAATAGTTTTTTTATAGAATTCCAGACCTTTCAAGCAACCCAAAGCCCACTATGGTCTATAGTGTGGTGTGTTTCTGAAGTCTTGGGCTCTTGGGATTACTGCTGGAAACTTCAAGGTAATGCCGGGCCTAAAAAATATGGTTCAGACAAGTAAACTGGAGAGTTGGTTTGCTTTCTTCCCACAGGGTAATGGCTCAACTACTGACTGTCAAGAAGCTTGGTTGGAGTTGTTGAGCTCCCCGCTATTGTGGCAAAGGTCAGTTACAACAGCAGTACATCAAAAACATGTCTACACAACCCATTTGATGACTGCGGAGAGCTTGATAATGCCATATTGAGTTAGACTTGAAAACAAGGCACTTTTCTTTCTGCATCTTTTTTTCCACTAAAAAGAGGCAAAACATCTGTGGTACAGAAAGACTGTTCAGTTGAGTCTTGTTTTGGTGCTAATTAGCCCAATTAGCCTTCCCCATCTCACACAGTTTTAAACAAAGATGAACAACAACACCACCCAGCTTAACCAGCCCTGCAGTTTGATGTGTGGCAGTGCTGGAAAGCTGCACAAGCCTCCAGATACAGACTCAGACACTGGCTACTTTCAACAGTTTCAGGCCATCCTTTCTTCACAGGATAAATCTGCACCCTGTTATGTTTTTACTGAAATATTCTCTGTGTCCCTTCAGCAAGATTTTAGCACAGAAACATGCTTTTGTCAGTAGTCTGTGTGGAGGTAAAATTCCCACAGCCGTAATTTCATGATTAGCAATGCTGAGGGGCATGTTCCACATTGGTCGGCTGTACAGTGTGATAACAGATTTCATGAGGAGGTGTAAATGAACCAGTTAGATGCAGTGGAGCACAGAACTACAAGGAAATGAGATATTCTGAACATATAAAGAATAATTAATCACTGCTCAAAAACAGCCACTTTACAGAAGCAGTTCATGAATCATGAATCAACCTTTATCTATTCCTCATCCTCCATATTTACAATAAATACAAATTAAACAAACTAAAACCTGTAATGTTGTAGCAAACACTGATATTTTACTCATATAATATCTAAATCAAAGAGAAACCGAACAACAAGAGCGACCAACATTCGCTGTATTAAATATTTCCTCCTTCAGGCAGAGGAACAGTAATAATTCACTAATTTGAGCAGCAGGAAACAAGATTTCAGTAGTGGTTTCATCCAATCTCTGTGGTTTGGATCCCATAAGGAAACAATGAAATGAGGCTTATTTCTATCAGTGAAAAGAGTTAAGATAAGAGTGTACAGTAGATAGCTGTCCAGGTGTATGTCAAAACATAAACCTAAAAAAAATCTTGTGCTCTTGTCCTGTTTTGTTGGTTTTCATTTTTGCTTGGTTTTAGAGAGCAGCCATTGAAGCATTGCAATGAAAAATTGTTGCACTCAATGTGTTGCCTTCAAGGAGAATATGGTAGCATAGTTGCTGAAGTGTGTCCTTTGATACAACAAATATCAAGGCCTGAAATTTGAAAATGTATCATAACTGATCATTATAGCAGTGTTAACCATAACCATGCCCTTGGAGGCAGCTCAAGTTTACACCTTTTATGGTCAGATCCAACTGATACAATATTTTAAAGACACTGGATTGAGCTTTTATTTATTATTATAAGCAGTGGTGACAATAAAAATCAAGAAACAAAGAGTAGAAAGTAAGAGCCAATTATGCATATTTCAGCTCCAAAGAAGAATGAAAAACAACATTAGGTTTATGTTATTAATAGTCATAGTTTTTGTTGATTAATAGAGAATATGTTCAATGACATTTGTTTTGTTGTTTGTTAGTTTGTTTGTCAAAATAAAAATCAAGTTCATGACCAGGAAAATGTGAAAAAGCCTTTTTCCTTTGTTGATTCTGAAATGAGTATCCGATACATGGATTATGAAAGTGCAGAAAAATGGAAATAATAAATTTTTAGCATTTTGAGAAAGTCACATATATATATTTCAGAAGTCTTGAGATTAGAGGAGCTCATGTGTTTTCAAGAGGAGCCAACAGTTCCATGTAGTTCATACCCGTTTTCAATATTTTACTGACAATGAGCAGTAACAGAGATTTTAACATATAGTAAGAAAAACAGCACAAATAACAAGACAGTGGCTCAGATGAAAAAAAAAACACCACAGAACCACATTACCACCTACAATAATAACCATGGTATTCTTTCTTTGTTATGTTTGTGCATCTGCAGCTTTGGGCACTGGACAGCGAAGCTTGACCAGGTCAGAACCTCCAGCTGACCCAGTAATCCAGAACATACATTCTGTGAGTTTACTGTTGATAATGGAAAAATGACTCATATAGACTGAGATCATAGAATGGTGGACAACGGAACAACCCTGTATTTATGGGTTATAAGCATTCATGTGTCTGTTTGTGGCCAGGTTAGTTATTTAAGATAAAATGTTTGTCCATGAAATTGTACTTTTAAGTGCAAACCAATTTTAGTTGGTATTCCTTGTGTATGAGGTAAAAAATTGGGTGCCAGCAGAAGTTCTTGACTTCAATCCTTTATCTTATAAGCACAGCGCTCACACCATAGAGATGATTTGATGGGTTTCTATCCTATGTGTTGGATGATATGGTGTCCAATGCCTTTTTCTGCTTCCTACTGTAAACGTGATTACTGGTTGCTGTTGACTAACTGACACATGGCTACAGTAGCTGCTGGGAAATTAACATCTCTGTGCCTTCTCTCACATGGTTTATAATTGCAGAGCAAACCTCTCAGAGGAGCACCAAAGAAATCGAACCACGGCGACCTTCTGCCAGTGATCAAAGCCTACCTCAACTAGCCCCCTCCCCCCTTAGATGCCTCACCCCAACCCCAACCCAGGAGACCAAATGAGGGAGAGATGGAGAGAGAGAGAGAGAGAGAGAGAGAGAGAGAGAGAAGGAGAGAGAGAGAGAGAGAGGGAGAGAGAGAGAGAGAGAGAGAGGGAGAGAGAGAGGGAGAGAGGGAGAGAGGGAGAGAGAGAATCCACACAAACCATCTCACGTCTCAGTGAGAGCTACCTGCTTTACATATGAAACACACCTTTCTCCCTTTAATTCCCATGAAATCCTGCAGGAAGCAGTTATTACAGGCAGAGGGGGACAAGGAGGAAGTGATGTGGAACGGCTAGAGGGCCCATTACAGAGAATCCCTCATTACACCCTGGTCACAGCTTTCGAGTATTACCCCTGTGAAAACATACACTCGCTCCCAGGTGGTTAAAGGCGAAGATAAAAGATTGTTTCATTTCATTTCTGTTTTTGTGCCTTATCTCTCGAACAGGTATGTTAGGGTTAAACTTATCAATATGTGCAACTTTAAATCACTGTCAAAGCAGTAGACAAGCTGGTTGTGATCTTTTTTGGCTGTAAATGAGCCTAAAGAACTGTCTGCTCTATCTTTATATCCCTGTCTTGGATTAAAATGGAGATAGATCGTCACAACACATGGTAGTTTGTGATCAATCAATCATTTAATCAACTTACCTGCTTCCATAGAGCTGGCTCATTTGCAGAAACTGTCTTAACCACTGAAGAGAAGTATAAAATCATCAAGGTAGGATAAAAACAGGAAGACTGAGCTGTTTGGTGAGACATTAGAGAAGAAAAACATCCAGACTCATCTGTCAGATAGATGTTGATCCATTCTGCCAACTTTCTCCGTTCATTAGGAGGTGCAGTTTACAGTAGAAGTGGTTTGCCACAATGTTGACAATAGGAGGGAAAATCATTATTGTAAAATACACAATTCAGTACATCACCATCAAAAGAAGTTAGAGAGCAGCTTCCACAGACAGAAATAAACGATGTAATTAAAAACTGTTCAGGTACTTCTCTTGATTATAACTGTGGTCTATAATAAACAGCCGAAAAACCAGGATGGCTATAATGATCACTGTTTTTGGACTATAGTTTATTTTGTGTTTATTTACAGCTTCATGATGATTCCTCTGTTTTCTCATTGTGTATTTTTGAAGAATACCCATAAAAGCATATGGATATCAAGACTGTTTCATGGATACTTAAGCAGCATGTGGGTGAAAATTAATATCTAATTTTCCCTATAATCATGAATATTTGATAAGACATCATTTGGTACAATTTCTTATGAAAAAATAAGTAATGGACATTTTTTTTGTTCATAAAGACATTCTCTTGTTAATCCTTCAAATGCGCTTTGTCACTGCCATGAGCTTATTGATGCAATAATGAATTTATTCATGACACAGATAAAAGGAGCACAGTAGCCACATAGAAAATCTATTAAGACTTTAATTTTCTTAATGCTTTTAAATATGGTTTGGACAGGGGATGATATCTTTGGCACAAATAAGTTACATAATAAATAAAAGCAAACATTTTATTTTCACAAAAGAGCATTTTTAGCAGCAGAATTGGCCTACAGAGCCTCAGTTGCCTTTGATGCCCCAGTTTTCCTGTTGTTGTCTGTCCAAACAGTCTCAAATCCAGTTAAAAATGGAAATATTTAACCTGGGTTTAGTCAAACATGGGAAAATGTCTCAGAGGCACTTCAGGCTCTGAAACTGGAAACACTGCCCCAGTGTTTGGAAATTACACAGGAAACAAGGAAAACACCAGTACAGGCCAAAAAGCATTGGAAGTCACAGGAGGTAGCATGTTACTCTCCTGCCTATTTTTTCTTTACTCTTCTTTTTTCATGCACCAGGCAATGTTAAATGATCACTAGGATTATCATAGCAATTCATTCACATTCAGCTGCATTTTTATATGTTACTGTAGTGAAAGCTGGAAAGCTTCAACACAAAGCTACAATATTGTGTTGAAGGTTTACATAATGTGCAGATGTCACTTATCTACAATTCACAATAGCTGTCCTGGCAAGTCAGATACCAGCGTATCTTCAGAACAAGAAACTGGAAGCAGCGCGGAAATGTTTGCATACAAACAACATGACATGTACGTCATATGACCTTATCTGCAAATCACTGCATCACATAGATATATCAAAGAGATCATATTGCACTTGACATAATACATTTGGATTCATAAAAAGAAAAGTTTTATCCACATGGGTGTGAATTAATCAGAGCTCTATAAAACACTACAAACTGAACGTAGAATTTAATTGAAGTCAGATAAAATCTTGTATCTTTGTCTGGTACAGCAAAGGCTTGTTGCAGCAAACCGAGATTTTTCTGAATTAATTATTATGTAAAGAAGAACTTGAAGTATAGACAGAATACTGAAGACTGAACAAACATTATTGAATGAAGTGTTATATTCAAACACATAATATACAATAACCATCATGACATGACCATGACATTATTTAAAATATCACTATTAAAAGATGTAAGGCAATAGTAGTATCAGGATCAGCCAAGACTGACAATGTGCCACTGACAATATTGTAGAATTACAACAAACATTTTTTTTGTTCTAATTTTACAGTGCATTTTTTCCCCACATTGAAATGTACAGCGAATGTTTAACACTGTCCAATGATCCATGGGTAGAATTAATTTACAATAAGGGAACAGGTGTGGTTTTGGTGTTGGGTTATAAATTGTGCTAAATCTGGCTTTGCTAGTAGCAGTGTACGCACGAGCTGTGAGCCAGACACTGTTGGGGGTTAATCAGGGAACAAAATGACCACCTGTTTTTGCAAAATGATGAGGTAACTCTCACTTGTCTGATTGGTGCATTTGTATGGGGACTATTTTTGGGGTGGTTGCCTGATTGCTCTTCTGGAGAACAGTAACTTGAACAAGATAATATGGTCATTCCCATGATTACACTGGATAACTACTGTACACTGGAGTTACTGCCCACTGGCAGTGAATCGACAATGAAATGCCTGGTCTGAAATGTGACCACAGAAGTGGATATCCACAGAATTTGACAGTTCTCTGTGTCTTTCATACACAACTCCCCACACCTCAGTCATACCACACTGAAACAGACAGACTTAATTGGAAGCAAATAAATAACTACAAATAGCATGGCAGAATTGGCATAATGCTGATATACATGGAAGCATTTTTGTGTTGGCACATACAAACAAAAGAACCTTGTGTGCACAGACACAAGCAGTCAGACATACTCAACACACACAAAGGCTGGCATGTACACTTGCATCCACGCGCACACACTTCTTATGTATAGCTTCTGCCAGCTCTCGCCCTCTACATGCCGACTGTGTGTCTGGCACTGGGGTTAAGGTCTGGAGCCACACACAAGCTGTGTGCTCTGTCTGGCTTATACACACTCTAAATGGGTTTTATGAATGGCTAGGACTCAATGACTGAATCAACACCAGGGGCCACACTCAACCCAATCCACCAACGGGTTTTGGAGATAAGTCAGGAACAACATTCTGCCGGTGCTGCCAAGAAGCATGTTTAAATTAATATGCCACCAGGTTTTCTTTTGTTTTGCACTGCAAACATTGTGCTGTGGAGTGTGTCAATCCACAGATGTGTTGCTTGTTTGCCATTTCTGCCTGAGCCCAAGTGCTTTTAAACAGTGCAGTACAATGTGTACATGTGTGAAGGTGCGTGTGCAAGTGTCTGTGCTCACATTGCCCCATCAAAGCTATGTTTGATCAGATTGCTGCGACATCTCCAGCTCTCGACATTGCGTAGAGCCAGAAACTGACAGTCAATCACTGCTGGATTGATGGAGGCATCTAATCACAGATTTGTATCCTCATCAGGTTGCATACAGTTTGCTCCATTCATACAATGCTCACATTCACCTACTATACATACAAAGGAGTTTTAAAACATACATCCTGACCTCTTCTCTTTAGATTAAATCCATTAGATCCAACACTCGGCTGACATTCAGATCTGAATCCAGACTAAAGTCTGTTTCAACAAAGGGAGCTGTCGGTGGGGTTAGAGGGCGGAGGCCAGAGGTCAGTGTTTCCAACCAGTCAGCGGCATCAAACTGTGTTGGAGCCCGTCGTTTCCGTGACTTCCCAGCGGATGACAGAGGTGAGGTACAAATGGGTGGTGGGGGAGGAGCTGGGATCACCTGACTGGGAGTTATTACAGCAGGAGATGGAGGGAGTTCCAGCAGGAGAGAGGAGCAGAGGGGCGAGGGTAGGAAGCTGTCATCTTTGGTGTGTTGCTGGGGGGCGTGGGACTGATCCGCTTGGGGAAAAGAAGAAGGGCTGGGGGCTGAGTGAGCCAGGGATCTACGATCAGAGACATTGACAGAGTCTGGAAAGAATGGAGTATAAAAAAATTAAATACTGAAAGAAATAAAAGATTCACTGAAGTATTTTTTTTATTAGTGGTAAAATACTCACCAGCACAAGTGATTGGCTCGTCCAAAATGTCATCTATTGACTGCCGGGGGTCCATCTGTTAATATCAGAGGAAAAACATTTAATTCCTACTGAAAAAAGGGGCAAAGTATGGTAACTTCACACAAACATGGTCACATTTACAAACTGTGACCTGTGCTTTTTGGATAGCCTCCTGTAGTTCTTCCTCCAAGCTGCGAACACCAGGTGAAGTCTGCACAGGGCTCGCTGTAATCTGCACTGGCAGCTCAAAATCCTGGCCGATCACATCACATGGTTGGCAGCAGAACACCTGGTCAGAACACAGAGGTACATTAGTTGACAGGTGGTAATAAGCATATGCTAACATTTGAGCAATATTTCTTAACTGAAGGGCATGCGTTGTTGACAAAAGTGAAATATGTGATTATCCAGGATATATGTGCATTGATTTGTCTGTTTACCTGTGTAAACAACACCTCTGTCTGTACATCTGTTTCTGGCTTCCCTCTGGAGCATCCTGGATCCTGTTGCAGGAAGGGATGCAGGGATCCTCCACATGACTGGCAGACAAGAGGAAATAAAAACTGTTGAAATCACTCTTCAATTCAAGTTTATGAAGTTACAGGTTCTAATTTTGCTGCAGAAACAAAGATCACACCCTAATAATGTGCCTAACCCCTTTCTTCCCTTTTCAACCTCACTGTCACCTGCAACTACCAACCCTTCTTTGTTTTCTCTTTTTTTCACATAACAGGAAACGAGGTCAGGGACCCGAAGCTTCTTAAGACATGACCTCACTCTGAGTCACTACAAGGCCACTCATCATCTTCTACCTACACCGCATTCAACTGGCCCCACCTTCTATAATCTGCTTCTAATTGATCTAAGTGAAGAATTAGAACATAATATTTAGGCTTGTGTTTTAAGTTGTGTATTATCACCAGAAAATAACTGTAAACTTTTAATATCTATGGCTAGTATGGGTCCTGCTTCATCAGTATGTTTTCATAGTGGCTCAGATCAGGCATGCTTTTCTTCTTTTCTCTGTTTTATCTATGATATATCTGTGTTAACAAATATTATAGTCCCATTAAGGTAGAAATGTACATATTGATAATTGCATATTTAAAATCCATTATAGGGAAGGGCGTGTGGTACATAGATGCCACTAACTATCACACTTATCTATCACACTGATCTGTCACTATTTTAATTTTCTTAGTTTGAAAAGCACTCTATACTCTATGTTAGACTAAATATGTATCTGTCCTTACCTCAGCAGGGTTAGTTGAGCGGTCTCTGGGCCTGCTCCTTATCCTTTCCCTCATCTCCAACTCCACACTCAACTCCTGCTGCTGTTGCTGTTGCTGATGCTGCTCACTTTCAGTCCTCCAGGGAGTCCCACACTGCAGGGGTGAGGAGGACGACATGGGTAGACTTGGACTTGGAGTTCCTGAGGCAGTGCTGGCAGGAGCCAGGAAGACAGTGTTGGTAAGATCACACTGTTCACCTGCCAAACTGACTGACGCAGCATTTGTGAAACCATTTGGGATAGCACTCAAGATCCCATTCGGGGCGTCGCTGAGAATCCCATTAGGAATTCCCCGGTCCTGTAGGTAAATCTGTTTGTTCGGGCTGCTGTTGGGTGAGTCTGGTCCAGAGCTGGAGACTGAGCTGGGGCTCTGACTTGATGGTAGTGAGGTGCAAGGGGTGACGGTCTCCAAACTGGTACCCAATTGGCAGAGAGGAGCAGGGGTGACACAACTGTGGGGGAGCTGGAAGGGCCGGAGTCGCTGCAGCAGGGCAGGTTTGGTGCCAGACACAGGGAGGCCACGCTTACGTAGCTGCTGCCGCAACTCTGAGACCTGAGGAGGATGTGGAATGTGATGAACAATAGCCATCCCAGAATTCACCTCTGATATGTTTGACTGAGTGAGTCTCTTCTCAGTGCCAATGCTTAAACTCTTATATTGTTCTTATGGTATTTAAGTATTATTGCTATGTCATTAGTGTACATACTTTAATAATTTTAATAATTCTTTCATCACATACATGCATGTTTTATTGGTAGAAAATATTCTTGTAATTGTCCGTTGGGTGTGTTTTTTTTCAGTTAATTAACGAATTAACTTCTCTTAGACTGCATCTTCCATTTGTCATCAGACATTTTGTGACTTTCATGGAGTTGATGCAACTCTTACTGTTAGATCGACCAGATTTGCAGGAAGAAGCTCAGGCTTGGCCGTGGGCTTTGTGTCCACAGGGGTGTGATTTGTTGTGGCAGGGACAGGTTGAGGATTCAGGGGCATGGCTCCAGAGGACTTCACAAGATCGCTGGGGTCTCCACTATAGAAAGGATGGAAGCATTGACACACCCAAAATATGATTTGACAGAAGCTCCACAGGAAATATACAAACAGAGTACCACCAGCAAAATCTGTGCAGACCTGGGTACAACAGCGAGCTGCTGGGGTTGTAGTTGCTGCTGCTGCTGTTGTTGCTGTTGTTGTTGTTGCTGCTGCTGGTTCTGAAGGATTTGTAGCTGCAGAAAAACCTGCTGCTGTTTCAATAGATGGGAATAGGCTGGATCTATAGACTGGGTAGGGGTAGGGCTCTTCTGTTTGGCTCCTCCCCCTGGAAATAAACAGGTTTTCACAATTAACTTAATCTGCTATCAAGAGGAATAAACCCTAACATATACTAACTATATGACCATCATGTTGGTACCTGCAGTCCCAGACCCTACTCTCTGGTCTGGAGGAATGTACTGGTGATATTTGAGTTTCCTCATTTTGGGTTTGGTGTCCCGCGGTTTCCGTGGGCGGGGGAGGTGGTTGAAGTTCAAGGAGGGCGGTAGGGAGGTGGAGCAGGTCGGACTGGTAGGCCGAGCTGTCTGTGAACATACATTTTGTACAACTTTAACTATACTGTGATTTCAGAGTGTAATATCAAGAGCACCATATAAAATATCACACCGATAAAATGTCATGTTTGACAGTGTTCGCCCTGTGTCAAGGTTAAACTATTACATGAAATGTACAAATGCCTCACAAATCTCTTGATGACAGCACGTGGTAGTTCTGACATACAGTCATGCTGCTTGTGCATGAATGCGTTAACCTCCAGGGCAATACTGAGCTCCCCAGAAGTGCAAATTGACAGTAATGAATGCAGAGCAGCTTACAGCTGAGTATTGTGTTTGACAAAATAGGGGAGTGACCACCCTGTTAGGTTAAAGACCTTTACAGTGCTGCATTATCTCTAATGCTGTGTGCCTGTTGTGAATATGTGTCACACAGCAAATTCAAACACACACAGACAACCTAAATGATGTGTTCTGCATGAAAATAGTACATAACACATTCATTGTACCTCATAAGTTAATTTCAAAGAGTAAAAAAATAATAGAAATCAACAAGAACCATGTAAATGTTAACTGAGCGACAAATGAAAACCAAATGAGGTTTTTATGTGACATTAGTATGCACTAACCCCGCATTACCTTTGGCAGCAGGGGTGTGGTCTGAGAGGTCAGATACATCCCATTTGGTCTTCCAGTCGTTGCCATGGAGTTGGATTCACCCAGTGTTACACTCATAGGTTGTCTGATGCCCTCGGTTGCCGGGAGCAACGTCAAACCAGACTGGAGGCAGGATATCATGTTATCGGACTTGACATATAAGGCTATGTAGAAAGTCATCAGTCTGTTACTATTTACTTTAATGTGTTTATCAAAGGGTATTGGTGGGAAATAATTAATGACTTTGGCAGTACTAGACTTTCTTGTTACTAATGTGTGATGCTGTATGTGAATGTTAATGACTCACCTGAGCAGGACTGGGGCTGTGGTTTAGCGCCAGGCCCACAGCTGAGAAGTCATTCAGTAATTGGTCACCTGAGAGGCCTGGTAATGAAGGAAAGCCTGATGATTGGTGAATGCCATTTTGCTCAGTGGGTGAGGAGGAGGAGCAGGAGGAGATGTCATCTTCGAAGACATCAGAGGACAGAGGGAAGCAGGCAGAACCTGAGGATATTAAAAGTGAAAGGAGGTAAGGTCAGCAGCAGAGATAAAAATATGTGCGACTCTGACTGTGTGTGCTGGTGCATGTGGATGTGTGTTGACTCACGGTTCTCCAGGGGCAGTGTGTGTTCGTGCTGTTGCTCTGCAGGTCCAGACGGACACTGGATCCTCTCACTGAGGTCCTGAGCCTGGCGAGCCTTCTTCTGCCTCTGGGCCCCACACACACTCTTCTCTACAGGTGGGGAAATGAGGGAGGTACAGTGCAGATAAGGGGAGAGGCGAAGACAGA
Organism: Siphamia tubifer; assembly: GCA_020466265.1. Lineage (NCBI taxonomy): Eukaryota > Metazoa > Chordata > Actinopteri > Kurtiformes > Apogonidae > Siphamia > Siphamia tubifer. The sequence continues at coordinate 60,437,280 of CM035798.1, read as the reverse complement.
TGGGAGATCAGCAGAGAGAGGAGAGTGAACAGGGAGAAGCAACAGGATTTCAGAACATATGCGATGTGAGCATGCACAACAATTTTGCCATAGGCGATTAGTCCCAGTTCAAACTGGCAGAGGAATCAAAAAATAGTAAACACTCCTACTCCTAGGGAGAGGGAGTCCTTATGTGCATAATTATGTGCATACACATATATTAAGACAATGCTTAAAGAGTAGAAAGGGGCTGTTTTGGAAATCAGACATTTAGAGAAGCTAGTATTACAATAATACTATTTTCAATTTAGAGGGAAAGTTAGAGGGGAGTGCAGAGGAGCAGAGAAGAGATATAAAAACTGAAATAAAGATGAGAGAGTGACATGTCAGTAATGGGAGAAAATGATGACTCTGATCTCCGGATGGGCAGGTTTATCATGTGCTGTCAATCAATGATATGTTTTCAGGCTGCAGAGTTACAGTGTTCAACAAGGTCACATTTCTGTTTAACTGACAGCTGATGAAACACTAAGCCCATTTCCAGATTTACACACTTCATTTCCCCACACAACTACTGTACAGTGGGCAGATATGATAAAGAAAAATACATACAGAGAGAGATGGGGGGGGGGGCTGAATTAAACTGTGTTACTGTGCACGTTTCATGGAGCATACAGACCAAAGCACAGTGAGATGACAGTGTGACTGAAGGCAGGAAATCACCTTTTGCAGTTTCAGTGTTCAGACCACTAGGGGGCAACTTCTGTGTGGCACCTTCATCACTAAGACGCTGCATCAGGAAACAGCAGGTCAAACCAACAGCCAGAGCCCAAAGATCACAGGAAACATTCAATACAACTGAAATTCAGTGGCGTGTTGAAGACCATTTTCAATTTCCACTAGTGTTTGCCCCAGAATATTTGCATTTTTTTTCCATTTACGGGATATTTGAAGAATGTTGGGCTAAAAAGACTTTTTGTTGAAACCAGCACTAATTCAATCTGTAAAAATCACTTAATGCAGTTAATTGAGAGGAAAACACTGCATTCTGATATATCAATCAGTGAACAATAATGAACAAAAAAAGTTGTTTGATTCTGTCAAAATACTTGTCAATGAAAACACTTTATTGCATTTCATTAAAACAGGTATTATTACATTCATGAATGACATGCTGCTGTAAATGATTAACAAACAAACTCCTACTTACCAAAGCTTCACTCTGGTCTTTCTCTGATTTCTGAGTGGGACAGGTAGACTTCAAACCTATGGGAGAACACAAAGAAGATAATATAATAAAGCAGCTGAAAAGGTATGTATTTTAAAACTAAATCTTATACTGCTGGTATTTTTAAAGTATGCTAAAATGCTAAAAGGATTACTTAAAAAAAGGAGTAACTCAGGTGAACACTTGCATCAACAAAGCACTTGAGGCTTCAAATCACTGCTGTAAGTTACACCATGGAACATTTCAGGCACTCTTTTGTGTTGTCAGGAATCAGAATGTGCAGCCACCTCAGCCTGAGACAGCCAGGAACTGAGGTGTTTGTCGACAGAGTAACTAGAATTGTTCCATTGTTTTTTATGCTGTTCTGTACATTTAGGGCACCAAAATAAACCAATGTACTATGTATTTTTGTATAGAAGCCATTAATATGGCAAACAAATTGATCATTTATTTTATAATTTTTAGTGTGTCCATATTACCTCCATGAATTTGTTTGTTTGGGGGGTTTTTTGCATCAAAATGTACATTTCTACAGGCACTCTTACAACATGTACATAAAAGGTAGGTATTTTATAGACTAATTAAATCTTGTGAGTGTGAATGTTTTATGTATTTTTCACTTTTTATTCTAATTTCTTCACTGATTTAGAATGCAAAATACTTCTTAATGTTCCATATATATATAGTTTCATAGTATATGTATGTTTCAAACATTTAATAGTGCAAACATACAACTTCAAGTACATTTTTGAACAAGGACACATAATTTGGTCAATTTTATTAATATGATACATTTGCAAAGATGTTTACAAATCAATAGCAAACTGTCTATCAATGAGACAAGGTGACCTGATGATTAGTATGAAATCAGATCAATTATAGTATTAAAGAATGGCACACATAGACTAACCTAGATCTGCATTGATTTCACTCTGCCTTCGGTTCTGAATCCTCAGCTGCAGGACTGGAAGACAAGAACAGAGATTAAAGTGGCTTAATATGATGAAAGAAAGCTGTAAATTGGTTTGATTTCTTTCTTAGACTAACATTAAGAAAGTGTGAAAGGAATCAGAAAGGTAAGAGTTGAGCAATGGATGAAAATGTAATCACTGTTAAATGATACAGCCTTGTAACTTAGAGTACCCCTTGACTTTGCAGTGCTTGTAGATTATATATCTTCTTGCATGCCTGCACACATCTACACACCTCTCAAATGTGTGCACACATTGACATTCAGTGCGCAAACAGGTGAGGCAGGGCAGGGCCAGGCCCATTACACCCAGTGCCTCGATGAGTTTTGAGACCTGAGAGACCTAAGGAGGGGAGGGGAGGACAGTATAGGGAGGGGGGGGTGAGGGCAGTGACTATTTATCTCTCAGTATGTCTATTTCGGTTGGTCCCATCCCCCCTTCAGCTGTCCTGCTCTCTCCACAAGACTCCCATACATCTCCTCCTACTCACGTCATACTCATTTGTGCTGCTAACTATACTCTTCCTGCCTCTCAATCTACTCAAAACACAATGTTAAACATTGTGTATTTTTGGATTTAAAGTTTAAACAGGCTGTCTTTAAAGGAACTGAACAGGGAATTCATGCTGGGGTTTCAGTGTGATAAAGGTTTTATCAGTGCAAATGTGTGTGATGATTTGTTCCCTTGTGTCTGGTCATTCATTTGCATACATATACAAAAAGATTTAAAAATGAATTGAAGGTCAGTTTCATGATCAATCTTGTGAATTTCACTTTCCAAAAATGTTTTTCACCTCTCAATTATTGATTTTTAAATATATATATTTTTCATCCAGTAGGTAGTTTATTTTTTTTTATATCTTGGGCCTCTGTAACAAACAAATGGAGGTTACTGACTGAAGTACTTCCAAATGGTTTCAAAGTGTTTTACTTAAGTTGTAAAAATGTGTCAAAGGTTGAGAGTCAAAGCTTTAACCTGGAGATTAACACTTTATCATATCTAACTTTAACACGGGTAGAATATTATGTAATATTAACATTTTAAGCATATGTCCAATGTTTATGGTCAGTAAGAAGAAAATTCGGAACCAAACTGTATCCATTCTCACCCTGGCTTTTTTTTCTTCCCAAAACCCCATAATCCATCTCATACTGACAAACAGACACATTCCTAGAGCTTAGCTATGTGTAGACATGATTACACACACAGCAGCTGCCCCAAAGAATCACGTTTTCCAGCAGGTGTTTGTACACCTAGGGGACTGTGTCTATGTCATTTCCTGCTTTCTATTTTACAAGCCGTTTACGACAGCTGCCTGGGATCACAACAGCAGACACTATAACTTGTAGAGGAACTTCCATTATGTTGTTTTAGATAGGATTGTTCAATGTTGTTTATCATACATTGCTGACTTGGAAATAGTAATCATTACAGCAATACAGTGAATTAGTTCATCTCACTGCTCACTTCTTTCTCCACATTTTTTCTCATAATCACTCAATGTAAATAACTTGGACACTTGCATTTAAAAGTCCCCCTTTGCTTTTTTGTTCTCATAAATACCCACGCATAATGCATTAAATGTCATGTCAAAACAGTCTGTTACACATCATCTGAGTTTATTCCATCTGAAAGGTAGTTATTAGTGTCACTTTAATGGCAAACCTTAGCTATATTTGTCATTATTTGTTTAAGTGAAACATACACCACTGTTCCATGCTTGGTTGAAGTGTCTTACACAGATCTTTAGCCCTAGGCTCAGCTGTCTTCATGCCTATTTGAGACATCTCTGTTTGTAGGTAGCATTCAATAAATCCATTTAGGATGATCAATATTTTCACTCAATTGATCATTTGATAGATAAAATGACTGACAAGCCAATAACCTTGATGAACACATCACCTCTACATATCGATGCTAATGTTGCCAATTGTGCCTGAAGATGTAAAAGCATTGCTGTGGAGAGAATAAATCATTCTCCAGTTAATTGGGCTGAACTGAGACACTGATGCATTCACTGTCTCACCTGAGCGGAACTTGTTCCGGATGAGAAGCGACCTCTCGGAAGCCAGCAGTGTCATGGTGGAGGGTGATGGGAGGAGGGGTGGGGTCGGGTGGGGTAGGGCAAGGGTGAAGAGCAGAGAGAAAAGAGGAAATTCCTGGTGTCAGTCCACCAGGAGGAATGGTCCCTCTCCTTCTGTCTCTCTCTGTGTCAAGAAAGCAAGGACAAAGAGGAAGCAAAGAGTGAGAAAGACAGATGCTTGTTAATCCACTGACAGACACAAACCGATATTGATAGAGGCACACAAAACACAGCAGAGATAGATTGAGGAGGAAAGAGAGACGAAAAGCCTCTCAGACCTACAGGCAGACTGAACACTGGTGAGTCGCTCTGCCAACAGCAGGCCTCCCTATAGACAGCCTGTCATAATCACACAGAGAGCCACACAGGCCCACCCACAGAGACAGAACTAACGACACAGAGAATTAAACAGACAAGGAGGCTTTTAGAGAGAGAGTGAGGAGGCACAGAAGGAAGAGGAGTGACGGAGGCAGAGGCCCCAGCAGATACTCAGACGTCAAGGCTGAGGCATGCAGGAGGACACTGATTGTGACGGACAAACATGAACTCGCAACACCTACAGCATCCCACAGGACATTTGTACTGTGACACTGAGACCAACTGTGTTTTGCACTGAAGGAACAGGAAGTGACTCTCATATAGTGAGGACTACAAGTCTACATACACTGAAATCGCAAACTAAAAACCACAATACCACCAAGGAAACTGATCCACAGCACTGGGATGTTTTTATGTAGTGCACATTGGAGGTACTTTTACTTTACTTTACTTGAGTATTTACATTTTCAGGTATTTGAAGGTAAATAATGTACATATCGACTCTACTCTATTCACTTCAAGTGAAATGAGGTAACTTTGTACTATTATTATAAAATAAATATGTTTTTCACAGTTATTAAAAAACTGAGTTTTATCCCGGTAAAAAAAGAAGTCTATACATGAATTTTATGTTGTGTGTTGAATAACAACACAGTGATATACAGAATGATCTGAATTCAGTCATTCTGATTCTAATTCCTTGGTGCTTTTACTTTAAATGCAGGACTTATGGCATAGCATTTCATTATGTGGTATTCCTTCTTTTATAGAACAATAGTACTTCCTCCACCACTACTGATTCCTTTCTATGTACTGCACTTTGGAGGTACATTGGCTTTACTTGAGTACTGTATTTATATTTTTCAGTTACTTAATACTAAACCACTACATTTTGAGGTATGTAATGTACTTCTGATTCTATTTCCTACAAGTAAAATGAGTTACTAGCTAGCAGAGCCGAAATGGTGTGATTAATCTGAAATAAAAAATGAAGAAATATTCAGTATTATTAAAGATTAAACTACATCCAAATAATTCTGCTTAGATGGCAGGACTTGTAGCAGACTATTTTCACAAAGTGGTATTCCTGCTTTTACAGAATAGTAACACATCTGAGTACTTCCTCCACTGGTGCAGCCACAGAGCAACGAATAGGAAGTCTGTTTGAAGAGAATGAGCAAAAAAATAACAAAAAAATACACGTGTGTGTATATACACATACACATGCACACAAACACACGCACGCGCGCGCTTTGAAAAGCTGGGGTCATGCATACTAAATCACCATAGTATTCTATCAATTCCCAGGCCAATAAATGCACACACCTTAACTTATTTACAACATCAAGTGTTTGACCAAAACAAGGTCACACACTCACTAATGCAATAAAAAAAAAACCGATTGATTGAGATTTGATGTCTGGCACAGACATTTCACAGTATAGGGCACTGAGGTAGAAGAAGAAGAAGAAACACTGAAAACACTGAGCAACCTGAGAATAAAAGGAAGAGAATGAAAGAGAATACTTACAAGAAAAGAGAGAATTGAGTCCCTCGGGGGAAATTGGAGTGGATTTAAGATTAAATTGAGAGAGGTGCGAGATGGAGGAAGAGAGGGAAAGACAGAACTTCGTAGTGTGTTTAATGACGATTTCTTTCTTTCATGTTCTTTTCATATCCTTTTTTTCCTGCCCTTTTCCACACTTCTCAGTCTCAGTTTTTCCTAAAGGTGAAATGCAAGGAGAAGAGGGATCTGTAGTTCCTTCGACTCCTTATGACAGAAACTCACCCTATCCTCTGCCTCGCTCTACCTCTGCCCCTCTCCACCCCAAAGCATCCTGGATCCTTAGTGCCAACTGTGAGCGACTGTCAAAGTTTACCCCTCCCCCTTCGTGGCCTCATCTCCCCCTGTCCTGGCCTAGCAGCCATTTATTCCCTCTGTCGTCTGCTAACTGTCTGACTGAAGTACAGATTCACAGACAATAAGCACGTTTGTGTTTGTAAAGGACTTTGGAAAAAAGAAAAAAAGAAGAAGTTCAGTCACTTAATGTTGGGAGTTGAATTGCAACATAATGTGATGGCTAGAAAAGTGAAGGCAGGATAAAGAGTCAGTTTATTACAAGGCAGAGAGAGAAGCCCGGGAGTGTTTTGGACTCACATCAAATCATGTACTGCAGCAAGAGTGCAGGCTCATATGCTCCTGTCAAGACACCTTTGGGTCACCCTCTTAAAGTGATTTAGCACTGTTTGTGTGTACATGTACATATGTGTTTGTGTGTGTGTGTGTGTGTGTGTATGTGGTGTGTGTGTGTGTGTGTGTGTGTGTGTGTGGTGTGTGTGTGTGTAAGTGCATGATACCTCAGGGAGTCACGGGTCAGTAAGTCAGTGTCCGTCAGCATATAGTTTACAGTATGCTATGTACCTGCTCTGGTGCCAAGAAAAAACACCCAAGATTCACCTCTGTTCAAGTGAACCAGTGAGTGAACATGTATGAGAGTGTTTGCCTATGAGTGTGTGACTGTGTATTGGATGTGTGCACATATGAGAGCACATGTGTGTATGTGCCTTTGGGCTGCATAGGGGGAAAAGTGGGGGTAGTGAGGTCGAAGCTGAAGCACCTGTTCAGGCAATTTGACAGACAGGCCTGTGTGTGCTGGTTCAGCAGGTCATAGAGAGGGAGGAAGGGGGACAGAGAGGGGAGGGAAGAGGGAGAGGGAGGAATGGAGGGTGACATGATGGTGAGAGGACAGCAAAAGTTGTAGATGGGGGGAGGACAGGCAAAGACTTAATGACAAGGACAGGAAGGAGCTGAGAAAACAGTTCACTTCCATTTTATGCAACATAAATATTTGTACGTCTGTTACTTTTTTAGTGTCACTGGGCAAATATTCTATCATGATCTTTCAGTACATTATAATTCAAGTGGTCTGAGTGAAAGAAAAACTCTGTATTTTTGAAGTGTACAAATACCCCTCAAATGTGTTTTTTTTAACAGGTAGGGGGGTTAAATACAGCTGTACTTAACCATTCACTGATCAGAATCCCTCATTCAGACCCTCGAAACTGCTCTACACCTTGGTATGAAAGAAGACTGGCTCCATTTTTCTGTAAAATTGCGAAATGACATTTATCTATATTAGTATTTTAATATAGACTGAGAAAATAAAGCTGCAGAAAAATGTCATGTATTTTCAGCTTGTGGTCACATTTGTTCTGCAGCTTTAACTTTCATAATGTTAATTTAAAATGAATATCAACTCAGGTACTAGCACATATATTTTTATGCTTATGTTAATTTAAAGAATAACCTCAAATCTCGGGCGAAAACAGTACAATCTGAAAATAAACATATTTTTCCTGTTCTTCTCTGCTGTTTTATGTCAATGCTGAAAAGCAAACTTTCCACTTTTCTGAGCTTCCCACTCGAGTAGTGGAGTCACATCTGACTGAATCTGATCAGCAACTAGTAATTACAGCTGCCATTCATAATTACAGCTGTAAAAATGTAATTAACTTCCCTACTGGTCTGAAAATATCTATGTACGGACAAAACCTCCTACTAGGGTGTAGTTTTCCATAGCCTGGAAAAGTGGATACAGTTCTTGTTTCCTCTTAAATTACTTGAATGGTTATATTGAGAGGTAATTGCATAATAACACCAAAGAAATATAAAGCACGGGCACTTTAATAAGGCTTTGAATCAGGGCTTCACTTCTACCTCTGGTTTTCTAAAATGGGCTCTGTTCATAAAGACCATGTCAACCCATAAAATCATCAAAAATTATTTCACAATGGAGGAAACTCAAGAAAAAGTTAATTTTCCAGTGAGGATATTAGTGACTGATGATAAAAACAAGTATCTACAACTCATGTCATCTGTCAAACTTCATGAATTTTACTGGTGAACCAATGTTATAGAAAGTGATGGTGTTTCCATGTCTCTGAAAGTCCAATTGAGTCATATGTAATGACCGTGAAAAGACGTCAAACTGTATTTTGCACCACTTATTTTTTCATGTTTTGATGAGATTAGTGGTTCAACAGTTTCTAATCATTATTGATGGTTATCATTATAATTGTTAATATTGTTTGATAATAATAATTTTATCCTGATTAAATTTTTACCCTTAATCTATAAACAACAACACATTTACATGTAACAGGGTATTTTTATATTATGATTTTACTCGATTTAAAGAAGTAAAAGACCTGAGTGTGTCATTACTGCTGATGTACAGGCCACAGAGCACTCAAAGGAAGAGAGAAAACAGAGGTAGACCAGGGGAAGACCTAACAACAAGAGCAGAAAGGAGCTGAAAAACAGAGAAAGGGAGTTTGCTGCTATTTCATCTGATGTGGGTTAAAAAAAAAACCCAGACTCTGACATCAAGATCCACTCAACAGAGAACACAGAGCAGAGATAGCACTGCATGGGCCAATTACGGTTGCCATGGAAGAAAATGGAACAACCGATGGATCCCAAAATGAATGGGCACCTTAATTTAATACATCAATGTGCAACTTTTCTTGGATCCATTTGCACAGTACATCTGTGTTTGTCGTCATTATAAAATCTCACCTTTGACAGCTTCTCCCCTCATGCCCTGTCATTGCTTTTTGACACAGACATACATAACACATACACATAAATAAACACTAAGAGCATGGCACATAATTGAGGCAAAGGTGATGTAATTGCTTTTTCCTCTGGTTCCCCACCAGTCACCCCCCCCCCCCCCCCCCCCCCCCTACAGCCGGGACTCCCTTTCTGATTAACACCTGTTACTCTCCTTCTTTCCCCCCACTCTCCCTGCACATACACTCCACTGCGTTAATCCTGCACTGTGTCTGGTGAGCGAGCAAACTTGCACGCCATTAACCTTTCTCATGTACAGTATCATATTACATACAGTCAATCTGTTCTCACATAGAACTGAATGCATATACAACACACAAGTAAAAAGATTACTTGGTGCCTAGCATAGCTTGGAAATTAAAATATATGTGTGTGTTTTCTACTTCCTTCACTGGTGTTATTTTACCTTTTAAATACAATTCACCATATGTGTTAGCTGTGTCCTGCTTTTCACCCTCATGACAGTATTCCTTCACCTTTTGAAAGAGAGGAGAGACTCATCTAGCATGTGTGGCATATTATAAGTCTAAGTGTGCCCTCACATGGCTGTAGTGTGCAATGACAGCCATGACTGTTGGACTCAGAGAAAAAACATCCATGGTTAGTTTAGCTTTTGGCTCTCAGAGGCAATAATGGGACTCATGTGATGCAACCAAACAGATATACAAAAAACATATCAAAGTGGCTAATGTATCAAAGAGAATAAAAAGCTGAAACACACCAGTCTAACACACTTCATTACATCTGCTGCCCCTCCCTGGTTATTCATCCCTAGATCTATTCTCGTTTCTACCTCCTCTCCTCCTCTACCTTTATCACTTCAATCACTTGGCGATGTGCCTTGTGCCACTCAGAAGGCCTGCTGCCTGTTCCACTTCATGCAACACAAACACACAAACACAAATACACAAAAAAGACAGATTTCAGACACACACACAAACACTCCACAGATTCCTGCCCTTACTCTGTCTGTCATCCATCTGTCTGTCAGTCAATGCACTTTGAAGCTTTGTGCAATCTGGATAGTTACCAACCTCACAGATACACACACACACACACTCACAGTATACTGTATACACACAGCTCCAGCTGGACTGCTGATCTCACACACTTGGTTAGTTGAATATTCATCATCATCATGCACAGAAGACCTTGTAAACTCAGCGATGCAACAGCCCAGTGGTATCAATTAGGGGACCAGAATGTGCTTTGTGTCAATGTATTCTTTTTGTTCCTGACAGGACAGCATTGATTTAAAGGCTGAACCCTCAGAGTGACCTTAACTACAAGTATATAGTGTTCAGTAAGTTTCTACTACAAAAGGTTAGAAGTTAGCACTGAGAGAAGCACCGAGAGCAGTACATTAAATCTTTAGATGATCATATTACCAAGGAGGCTACCATAACAGGGATTGCAATATAGATGTACTTTTAGTGTGTCATTATGCCAATGGAAAATACTATATATATATATATAGTATTTTCCATATATTTATATATATATATATATATATATATATATATATATATATACACATTATATTACAATAATATCCCCTACATTTAGCATTTTTGGTGAAAAAATAGGTTTTTCACTTTCATAAAAGCTCGAAGTAAACTCAGTTTTTAGTAAACTATATCATTACCTGAACTTAAAAACAACCATCTAGATCTGCTGTCACTTTTCAAACTATTTACATTTTCTGGTGAATCAGTGTTACAGAAGATGACGATGTTTCCACGTCCACTGTGAAGCCTCTGAACATCCAAATGGGCCATATTTGATGTTGATGAAACTCCATTTTACCTGAACTATTTACTCGTATTAATCAGATCAGTGATTCAAAATTCATAGCTGGCAGCTGTGTGGGTCTTTTAGGGTTATAACATAGTGAAAGTAAGTTTCTGATGTTTCTTTAAGGAAACACACTTAACACCAAAAGCTGTCTGTCACAGCAGCATTTTACATTCTCATCAGGACTACTTGGTTAACCTTTGGTCCACACAGTCTACACCTCTTTTCTTCTGCTCACCCTCTATAAAAGTGAGTTTGCCTATCTATAATACAATGGGGCATTGCCCAGGTCTTTCAGCATGCCAAATCACCTCTGTTCACGCAAAGTCCAATGTAGAAATAAGGAATGGGATGGCCAGGAGAACCCAGTCAGGTCATTTGAGCAATACAGTATTTAATAACTTATCTTGGGCTTAGCTCTGTTAGGCGCAGTGGCGTAAATGGAGCAGAAAATTGAGAGTGAAAAAAAAAAAACAGAAGACTATCTTACAAACTCAATTACTCCCTGGAGGCAGTCCAAGTGGTCAACTTGCACGCCCCAGCAGATATATATCAGGTATGTTGAATTTTATTTCTAGTCACAAAGGTCCACACAGCCTGATCTCGTCATTGGTGATTAATATAGAAAAGGCCTGATAATTAGCTTAACTCACATCACAATCCAGACACAGTCCTGGTGTTCATAACCAAGAAGATGTGACTAAAACCATTTTATGCATTTTAAAAGACTTTAATTTGTAAAGATTGGCATGGAAAAGTTATTAAAGGAAAAAAAATCAGGACAATGATCCAGTGACAATGGGCAAAATTTAATTGAAATAAGTTAACATAATTCACATTAAACAAATATCTGAATATATGTCAGAATAACTCATGACATTTGGTCAAACTCTTACATGATATGGTTTAAATACATAAAGTTAACAGGCAACAAAATAAAACATAAGCATTCACAATGTAAAAAATAGTGAATATTGAGTTCAAATAAAAAGAAGTGCAAATGACTCACAGTGTCTCTGACAGTAAGAAAGATAGATTACATCTTCCACATAAGATAGTGCAGCTCTTACAAATAGTATTCTTTATATATACAACTAAAGCAGACAATTGTTTAAAGTTAATAAGTTAGCCTTCTTTTCTGAGCACTTTAAGGTTTTATATATTTTATGGATTGTATGGGAATGCAAATTCACAAGGTCAGGTTAGACATTGACACATACAAAATATGACTGAAAGGAGGATTCTTCCCTTTAATATATATTTTTACTATAAGAGGGCTAATTCAAAATCATGTATGACTTTGAAGCCTGCATTTTTGGCCCTATTTTCCGGAATGGGAATAATATACATTCATAAAAAATAAATTATCAAAAAAAGTGAAATAAATATTGCAAGTGCTCCCTTCTCTTAATGTTAATAAATATGTTTTCAAACACGAGAAAGTTGAGTGTCTGATTGGAGTCTTTCCTAACACTTCGTGTCATCTTCATCCCCTTCAGGTTAGAGTTTTTTAAGTTTCCGCTTCAGACTCTGAGTTCTCCAAGGTGGACACAGTGGAGCTGTACCATTCAGCACTCTCTCCTTCTTCCTGTACTCCAGATCCACCCCCACCTCCTCCATCCCCTCTGTTGCCTCCGCCTCCTCCATTTCTTCTTTCGCTCAACATTTCCATGGCTACTTGATGGTAAGGGTGTTTGCGTTTAGTGTGTCGGCGTAGTGTGTTGCGCTCTGCAAAGCGTGTGTGGCAGAGCTGGCACTGGTAGGGTTTCTCTCCAGTGTGCACCCTTTGGTGGCGCTGGAGCTCACCAGCCTCCCTGAAGCGTTTGGCGCAGATGGGGCACACAAAATTCCTCTGGCCCGTGTGGATGTGCTTGTGTCTCTGTCAATAAAAATAGCAACAGATATTTTAATTAATTACACTATTCAATCATTATCATCATTTGGTCTTGACTTGTGTATTCATGAAACATTGTTAATATGTGAGTACCAACCTGCAGATGGCTGGAACGTTTAAAGGCTTTGCCACACTGCTGGCAAACATGAGGCTTCTTTTGTGAGTGAGTGATAGCGTGTCGCTCAAGATCAGAGAGGTAAAAGAAAACCCGTGGGCACAGCTGGCAGTACAGCACCCTGCGGGAGTTCATGGTATTGGGTGACGCTGCTGGGGAAAGAGGATCAAGTGGGTCAAGTGGGTCAAGTGGGTCGAGTGGGTCAAGTTTGGTGGTAGACAGAATGGGTCCGATTGGAGGGGAGGGTGGAGCAGCAGAGTTCGAGAAATAAAGATGGTCCTCCAGAGGTAAATGATCAGGGTGCAGGTCATAGGAATCAAATTTGGGCTCCGAGGCCGGTGATTTGACTTCTTCCTCTGTGCTGGACTGAGCTAAGGGGTCATAGGTCAAACTAGCAGGCTGTGTGTGTGGAGAGGATGCTGTAAAAGCTGATGGCTGCTTGTTCTCATCAGAGACTTCTTCAGCAGATATGGCTTCAGTTCCAGGATTTGAGTTGGAAGAACTTATTTGAGTATGAATGAGGGGAGTTATGGTTTGAATGGCTCCATTAGAAGAGTTTTGGTGGTCGTTCTGGAGCACCGGGGAGGGTGAAGTAACAGCAAGTGAGCTAAGAACAGGGTTTATGTTATTCACTCCTGACAGGATAACAGGTGGGCTATTGGGGCTCAGTCTGATGACAGGGTGTGGCAGTGTGGGCAGAGGTGATCCAAGTGTGCTCATCTGACCAGAGGGTAAAGGAAGGGACACTGGGGCTGAGGTCGCAGTGATCTGTGAAAGTTGACCGGTCGAAGGGTCAAGGACAGCAATAGGAGTGGAGGTAGAGGTGGACTCACCAGAGGAGGAGGGTACAGAGGAAAATAGAAGGAACATCGGAGCAGAAGAACCAGGTGTGGTCTGAGAGACGGTAAGGGGAAGTGACAGACCCACCGGAGTGGAGGAGAGCTGAGGGGAGGATGAAGAGGAGGACAGGAGGAGAATAGGAGTGTTGCTGGAAGGGTTTGCGAGGATCTGGATGGGTTGACTTGGGACTGATATCCCAGAGGTCTGGGACAGAACAGTGTTAGCCTCCTGAACAGATTCAGCACCTGCCTCAGGTGCCTTAGAGGAATCTGAGTTTGCTGTAAGCTGACCTATTGGAGATGGTGAAGTAGTTGCTGAGGCTGGTGAAGGGTTCAGTTCATCGGAAGGTGCGTTTAGTGCAGTATCTAAACTTTGGCTGAGGATAGGGGCTACTAATGCGGCCATCTGTGACGACCCCTGTTTCTCACCCACTAAGGAAATGCCTTGATCGGACTGAGGATCCTCAGATTTTGATGAATCAACTTGTGGCACTTTGAGTCCATCAGGACTGAGAGTATACGGGATCCCCTGGTCATCAATGAGAAGAAGGTTTTCGGTGTCACAGTCAATTGAAGAGAGAGAGGTAAACACAGAGGTAGCAAAGAAAGAGGGAGACAGGCGTGAGTCCTCCAGTGTATCTGCACCATCAACACAGAACACAGAAGCTTGTTCATCATTGTCATCCTCTTCCACAATGTCTCTGTCTCCGTCTCCCTCATACTCATCCACCTCCATAATCAGTGAACTCTCACAGCCAGAATCATCCAGAAAGTGTCCATATCTCCTCTCTTTGCTCTCTCTTTTCTTAGGCATACTCAAGTCCAGTGGTTCTGTCTGTTCATCAATTCCTACCGCATCAAGTTTACAAGTCTGCAAGTCCATTTCTTCCAAAATTAAAGGAATCTTATTATCCAGTTCTCTCTCTGTATTTTCTTTTTTAATTTCCCATTGGCTTAGCATTTTTATTGTACTGGTGCTGGCAATAAAAGATGTTTCTGATCTGTCAGTGTGGATAGTTTTCTCATCCAAAACATTTGTCTCTTTGCATATTTTCCCCTGGCTGTGGAATGATTCTGCTTCAGATTCTTCAGTCATTTTACAAGTGACTTCCTTGACTTCTCCTTCCTGTTTAACAACAGACATTTGGGTCTTACTTTTGTTTTTATCTCTAATCACTGCCCCCGCTGTGACCAGAACAGATCTTTTAAAATGTGTGTGAGGAAAGTCTTTGGTCAGGCTGATTCTGGAGTTTGTGATTGGCCTCTTGCACCGGGGAGGAACAACAATTTTGATTCTGATTGGCTGGCTGCGCAGAACAGGCACTCCAGTCTTTACTGTAATTGGTTGTCTGAACCCACCAATCTTACTTGTTTCCTGAGAGGCTGGCTTAGGAGTCCCGCCCACCTCTGGCTTTTTCCCATTGATTGATAGAGCGTCTTGCCTGATGGTCACTGCTTTGACAGGGCATGGCTGGAGGTTACCTGGTACTGTATTGGGTGAGGTTTTTTCCTTTGGGTCCAAGAAAACCTCTGTCACTGGTCCTGATCCCTCTGTACACTGGCTGCCATTTTGGACATCCAGACTGCCACTGGTCAGGACTGTAGCCAACTGAGAATCCATTTTGGGGCATACCTATTTATATTTCTGCAAAACAAGGATTTAATATTAAATCAGATCAGAGCCTTAGAGTACCAACATTAAAACAGTTACATGTGTATCTGTAGTAGTCTCATTAAAAGAAGGGGATACAATACATTTCTGGAGTTGGATAAGGGAACTGAAAGTGTGGTGATTATTGGGGTCAACTCTAGTACATAAAGCCAATGATGATCATCGATTTTCTGGTATTTCTAACAGCCTATCAGATCAAGCAGATCATCCCCTAAAGCTTATTTCTCAGTCCGATCTGATACATGACCCCAAGTACAACACACCGCCCCAGTTACTTGTGTTGGATAGATGCCTTGTATGATCCTAAATTATAGCTCAGCGAATTTCATCCCGGGGGTCGACCCGAGTCACCGATCATTCAGAGAAACGCACGAGAGAATAGGAGGCTCTGGATGATGTGAGCGAAAGAGTTGTACCATCCACATGCAACATAAACCCACCAAAACGCTTCATCTTAAACTAAAACCACTGAATATTACTCATATTCTACATTATTTCTAAATACTAGCCTGATTTGTGTGGGTAAAATATGCAAGCGAGCAGCAGTGTCCGTGGAGGACGCCATTACGCACAGTCCACGGTCCGAAAATGCCAGGATTATAATGGCGCGTGTGCGTCTTGACAGTTCTCGGACCTGGGACAACGCCATCACTAACGCGTCGCTTGGATTAGAGAAACGTGTATATTTACAGACAGTTGCGGTGAAGAGTGGATCCTTCCTTTTTGCACCGGAGCCTCCTCGGACCTACAGCCAGCCATTTTAGAGCCGAAGGTCCGAGACACCGAAAGCGCAGCCCGGCAGCTTTAGCACAAACTTTCCCGGTGCGCTGTCATTTATTGCTGCCCCGCTGTCGGAGCCGGCGGAAGACACGCCGGACACGCTTTCGATACATTTAAAACTGTATGTATAAACTATACTCCACCCATACGCTGGCTGCATAGGGACTGGCTTACCCGAGCTGTGGATATTTCCGGAGGACCAAATATGACTGTGCAGTGTAAAGGGTGATGCTGCGAATGCTGAGGGAGGGAGGGGTCAAGGGGAGTTGCTATGGTGTCGCAGCCTACCGGGTCCGACCAGTAGCCATGTTCAGCCTATGAGTATGGTTGAACCTGCAGCCTGCAAAGAGAGGCTGTATGAGGGAGAGGATGAGAGGCAGGACACAGCAAGACAGGGATGAAGAGGATTCAGTCAAACGGACCTGGAGTCACCTTATAGGACTTCGTGACACATATACACACGTGCACATATGTACAAAAAAACCTTTTTTCTTTCCACATTATTTTATTTTAAATCACTCACACTATTAAAACTTACAAGCCTTAAGACTTGCTGCGTCAAAAAAAACAACAACAACACACAGTGAGGTATCACAGAGTCAATATGAAGATTGTGTACCTTCTCAGACATAACTGTTTTTGCTTGTATATTGTATAAACATCAACATTAGACATATGGATGGTATCCACTGACACAAGCTGCGGAGGATCAAAGTAATAACTGTAGGTTTGTGGGTCATATTTATGTCTGCTGTTTAATAATATGCAGGAGAACGTGACCCATGAGCACAGGGAAGACAGCGTAGCCTGCAGATCAACAAGATCACTGAGGGAAATGTTTCAGTGTCTAATAGACCTTTATCATAGTATAGATAAGCAAAGCTGCTCAGCTAGGGGTGGTACATAGGGTGCTGGTGTGTCAGGAGGTGCACATATTGTGGCACACTATCATGAATGCTGTGGTGGGTCAAGGTCAGATGTGCAGGTCATCACTCTCTGTCTCATCAGGCTCACAGGCTTCAATCTCTGACACCAGCCGATGGGGGAAGAGTTTATACTGCAACCACGTAGGCTCTAAAAACAGAGTACAAGAATATTGAAAATACTTAAACTACTCATAAAAAATAGGAACAAGAAAGCAAGAAAGAAGAGGTGTGTTTAGGTGGGGGTGCAGGGTTGGGTTTACCAAGGTAGCAGGTGGGTGGCTGCAGCTTTCCATCAAAGCAGGTCTGAGATGCTGTGGTGCTGCACTGCTTCTGGGGATGCTTGCAGTAAAACGTCACATTTTCCCCATGAGGAACCATGGCATCAGTAATATCAAAAGGCCATCGCTTCACCCCACCAATCATCACTCGGCTTCGCTCAGCAGGAATGAGACAGCGAGCTGTGAAATTTGACAACAATGTGTGACAGTTGTGAATATGAACTAAAAATTCAGTCAAGGCCAGTTTAATGAAGTATTTTGTATATTTTTGATTTACAGTTGCAGTCAAAATTATTACACCATCCCTTGTTTTCTTCCAATTCTTGTTAATTTTAATGCTTGGTACAATTAAAGGATTTGTTTGGACTAATACAATAACCAGAATAGAACACAAAAGTTTATTTCAGAACTGATATGGATACATTTGGAATGGTTTTCTTGATAATAACCAAAATCACTTCAGTTCTTACATCAATATCTATGGTATTTTACTCACAAAAACAGTGCTTTGAGGCATTCCATATTTTCTTTAAGGTTCTTCTAGGGTGTTTTTGTCATATGATACAGACAGGAGTTAGTACTTGATTGCATGGCCATTGTTTTTGATTACTTTTAATGGTCTAATCATTTCTACGTGACTGTAATGTGACAGTTATGTCACTGTTTCACTTTTTAAAACGATTTAAGATTGCTTTTAATCTTTAACTGCTTTTATTCTGACTGTTTTTAATGTGTAATTACTTTATTTTTAAGTAATTACACATTACTTTATTTACTTTATTTTTGTTTTCATTTGTTTTCATTATTTTGTTTATTTTTGTTTTCATTTCATGGCTTTTATTGTGTAGTCGGATTTTATTGTACTATTGTACTTCATTTAAAGCTTCTTTGAGAGTCATCTAAAGCGCTATGCAAATAAAATGCATTATTATTATGATTATGATTATGATTATTATGATTATTGTGATTATTATTACTGTATATACTGAATGTCTTAAGAATTATTTGGTTTGAATGGATATATTTAACTACTACTGAAAGCATCTCATTTACTTCTGCAGTAGGGGGGGGATTCACTCCAGCTGCCATTTGGGAGGCAGGTGACTTTCTGGGGTCCATCCAGCAGGAAGTTCTTCTTACAAAGGTAGTGGATGTCAAAGCCCACTTCATATTCAGTCTTCTGAACAGCCACCACATAACCATGTTCTACTTCTCGAGGAGGCTGGCAGTACACCACTGTAAAAGAAAGTAGAGCAGATTCATCTTTAGCATTTTCCCTAAAAGCACAGATCAGTCATATTTCTTATAGCATGACTAAAAAGTTCTCAGTGACTTCCCACCACGGAGAAGGCCATACAATATTAGTTTCAGCCACAAGATGGCAGGAAAGCACTGCAAGACAGAACAGATGGTGTTGAAGGCTGGAGGGCCTGTACACTTCTGTTTGCTGCTTTAGCTGTTTTTTTATTATTATTATTTTGTTACACATTTGCACACATATAAGATGGCATGCACATGAGTATAATTACTGTCCTATTTAGCTTTTCACTCAAAAGACAGGTTGTTCAGTCTTCTTTTATACAGTCTATGTGCTCTAAATCATTCATCTACTAAGTATGACACACATAACACACATACATATGGTCACTATATTGTACTGTGTTTATAGATGCTCCCCACTTACTTTTACAGATAGGATGAGGATACTGCCAGGTTTGGTTTTCCTGACAGAAATTTTCACTGCTCCCCACTATATCCGCTCTGCAGGAAAGGAAGAGGAGAGAGGTGAGAATTCATGTACAGTATCCACAGCTAAAGAACCTCATCTAAATAGAAGTGATGAAAAAAAAAGGTGCAAATCATTTCTTTTCACTACACCTCTCTTTCAGTGTCTGCATTTTATGTGTGCACAGTTCTGGCTGACATATCCACTCAGGCTCATCTTATCCTGTGGATGAGTCAGTGTGTAAAGGGGAGTCAATACAAGATTAGACTGTAATGACCTAGTTAGCTCAATGGCGAGATCGTCAGCTGGGAGATCAAAATGAATTTCCTGTCATTCATCAGTCATCACCTATCGTTCCTCAACACCTCCAGTATTCAAGCTTTGCCTTCACTCCCTCTCCCTTCTTCACACTACATCTCCATCCTCACACTTCCTCTGTTTCTACCTTCATGCCATTTTAGGTTTTCAGAGCTTTTTTTCTCCTACACACTTACAACCTTAACCTCCTTTCTTCAACCCTGTCCCCCTCATCTCTCTCTCTCTCTCTCTCTCTCTCTCTCTCTCTCTCTCTCTCTCTCTCTCTCTCTCTCTCTCTCTCTCTCTCTCTCTCTCTCTCTCTCACCCAGACTGGCAGCTGTAACGGATGGAGGTTCCTACTGTTGCATCTCCCTGGATGTTGAATATGTCAATCACATCTGGAGGCAGAGGGCAGGTTATGGCAGCAGCTGCTTCGGGTGGCTGAGTCTCTGCAGGTTAGAGAAAAGAAGAAAAGAGAAAGAAGTAACAGTGTCATCACCTTGTTCCTCCTTTAGATTTTTCTCTAGGCATATTTTCTTTATTTGTGATTATTATATTATAAAAAGCTTCAATAGATCAGAATGTACTTCTGTATAGCAGACTAAATTGAAGTATAATTACATGCATTCCTGAATTATAAGGAAATTCAACTTGTACCATTGTAGCCCTTGATTTAACTGGAGTGTAACATGCATTTGCCCTGATCAAATAAACTGCACAAGCTCCCTCTTGTCATGCATCAGTATTCAAATGGTATGCAATGATAATATGCTGTATAACACTAGGGTGCAACTTTTAAGCATCATGAGTTATGGCTTAACTCTTTAAAATAATGGGAACTTCCTTCGTGCTGCCTCATTTGACTTGAATTAACCAAGAATTGTGTATAGTTTGTGACTTACAGAGGCATTTCATCTAATGTCTGTTTCTATTTAAGTTGGAATAACCCTTCTTAGGTAATAAATCAAAGTTCGATGAGCAGGTGAAACACCGCCCCTCAACTTTCCAAAACAGCTATATATGTGATTGTATAACACCTGGCACTGTTCATTCCTGGATGTTTGAGTACCTCACGCATGTGGAAATATAAATATCAAGAGTGGTGCTTGGAGAGAGGCTGAAGCGACCCGTGCTCCATCAAACGCGAGGCTGCCAAGCTGAACACAGCTTTGAAAGGCAGAGACAGCTCTAGCCTGAGGGCAGTCTTAGGTATCTCAAACCAAACAACATTAATATAAGAATGTAAAGGGACCTATGGGAGATGGAGAGTTACGATTCTGTTTGGCTGTGGATGAGAGCCCGAAGCAGAGTTCTGTTTTCACATACCGCCCTTCTCCTGCCTCGCACCAATGCCACCCACACAGACTGCAGCACAAAACTGCAAAGAAGCAGGTATAGAGCTCATCTATTTAATAAAAAAATATAAAGCTCTTTTTGAATGAACTGTTATGTTAAGTAATACATTCTGAAAGATGTTGAGGTCCAGTCAAGCTTAATATCACCCCTTTCTGCAATTTCCCTCTGTTTTTCCTGAAATAAACATAGATACAGATGCATGCACACAGAACAAACTAAATAGCCTAAAGCTGCATGCATGTCCTTGGCTCCCATTGTAGAGAGAGACCTTATCAGAGGCCTCAGATGGAAGAGGATGAGAGGAGAAAGAGATGAGAGGAAAAGAGGATGGGAGGAAGAAGAGGAAGAGAGCAGAGAACAGGAGAACAGGGAACAGAAAAGCCTGGAGCAGCATGAGCAAGAGAGCTCTCTGACTCTCCTGACTGTGATCTGTCGCCCACACACACACACACACACACACACACACACAGACACACACACACATTCACACACACAAACTCTGACACATGTGCAATCCACCCCCTACATACACATCTAATGTACACAGAAAAATGTACCTGTGTACCTCTCTTCAATAGACACACACTGTGTCATGCACAAGCACAGTCACAAATTCGCACTCAGACTGTGTACACACAGCTCTGTGCCACTTTGACGGTGATCGGCCGCCCACTGCCTCACAACAGGCATGAAGGAGCTCAACTCACACTCAAACACACATGCGAAGGACACACAATATTAACACTACCATTCGTTCAAAACCCACCTACCTTCTGCCCATTTCTCAGCATGAAGCTACTCCACGAGAGCTGAGAATCATCGTATCCTGATTTTACATCTTTGAGTAGATAAAATGTCTCAAGGGGACACCAGGACCCAGCAGGGTTCAGGATTTCTAAGAAAGCATGTTTACTGTACCTCTTGTTGTGTGATTAATGTAACAATCCTCAGATCTTTAAAGCTGAAACTGTAGTGTTTTTTATCAGAGTTGACAGTTTGACAAAAACAATGAACACAACACATTTTCAAGTGCTTAATGGTGATAAGATGTGACTATGGGCTAAGAATTATTGATAGGTTTGCTTGTGCTGCTGTGCAGCCTTATGGCACTGCAGTGGAGGCAACAAGGATACACAACAGTAGACCCCATTTTGTCTTTTATTAGCAACCTTTACAGGTTTACCAATTTTCCTCTATGTTGGGCAGAAGTGTTTTCCCTAAATCTCAGGACATAATTGTATCTTTAATTTAATTCAGGTAAATGGTTTGTGTTTTGAATGATTTTTAGCAATAAGTGGGTTTTTCACATTATATTTACAGCTCTGCCTGAACAGGTGTATTTAGACAGTGGAAACCATGTTTATTAAATTGTAACTGACCTTTACAATATGAAAAATGAGACAGATCATATGATTTTATGTAATTAATGTGTCTTAAATGTTAAGTCTTTGCCATTTTAGATTATTTTAAATGTCAATTTATTGTGTCTCATTCAAAAACAAACCAGAAATGCCCAACTCATCATTTTTTCCCTTCTTAGTGACTGTATAAATTCCACAAAAACAGAAACAACACAGGCTACAGCCTAAAAGAGATGAAATATTATTTCCTACATATAAAAATAGTAACACAGATAAATATTTACACATCACTGTATGTTAACACAGACAGCATCACCAAATATGTCCTTGATGTTCCTCCCCTCTTTATTCTTATCAAAAGTTCAGCCCTACAAACCTTCAGACGGCCAATTTGAGCAGCTCTGGTTGCTATGGTGACAAGGAGAATAGATCCCAGTGGTTCAGATTCTCAGTCGACAGTATCACAGAGGGGTTTCAATCCCAAATGTTACTTTCATTTCCTCTCTATCTTTCACACAGAGCTACCATAAACACTTTCTATAAACAGCGTACCTGTTGTCTTTATTAAAGAGACAAACTGTTGTAAAATTAATTTTTAACAGTCCTTTAGATAACGTTCATTATCTGTTTTATAAATACTCCAGGATAGATGCTTTAGGAATAGCACAGGCTGAACAAGAATAAAAAGTAGTTTTCAGTTGAACTTATTCCCACCTTTACAAATGGGCTCATCCCCACTCCACTGTCGGTCACCCTGACAACGCCGAATAGTAGCATCCAAGCCACTGGGCAATGTGAATCCTGGGTTACAGCGCACTTCGAGCAGGGCAGAAAAGGAGTGAGTAGGTGACAGGAGACGAGATATGGAGTTTTCACTATGGGGTAAAGGCCAGGGACATGTACGACCTGAAGAGAAGAGACATGATCCAGAAGGACAAGAGTGAGAGACGGGCAAAAAAAACAATACTCAGAAAATGTGTGATTGTTCCCAGTGTTTGACAAATGAAATGGTTAACACTAAAGCATTTTAAAAGAGTACTAATGAGGTTGTGTAACTACACTGGATCTGTGCACAGTGCCCCCTTTAACACCAAACAAGCATAATAAAAAGCTTGTGTTCAGCACTGAGGTGGGGTGCATTTTGAGCCCAGATTCTGTTCATAACCAAGGCTTTTATTTTATTTTCCTGGAAAAAAAAAAACACAACAACATTCAGATGTATGTTGGCACAGCTGTGTGTACAAACACAAACACTTTTAATGGCCGGGTTCACAATGGTGTTCACGCTGGCAACAGAGGACACACATGCATACAAATAGTTACCTGGAGCCACACAGCTGAGACCACACTGGCCGTCACACAGACACTGGCGCTTGCTACCACAGTCTTTGTCGGATTTGCAAGGCCGAGGGCACGTCCTCCTTCTTTCCTCTCCCAGAAGTCTCTCTGGACATGACCCTGTTGTGATACCACACACACACTATAACACTGTCAAAGTAATTACCCCTGTGTTTACTTCCACTCCATATGACCCCTTGTAAAAATGGCAAATGGTAAGAGCCATAATGAGATTTGGTTTGCTGATTTGGTCTTGTTTTCTGTTTTAAAGAAAGTAAATTCGATGTGGGTGGCCAAGTAAACATTTGCCACCCAGGTTGGCTGATGAGGAAGAAGGCTTTATTACTCTTCACCATTCAGTCTAGTTTTGTCTTACTGAAAAGAAGTACTTCCTTGCTTTCCTTTCTTCAAGTTCAAAATGTTCTAGATTTACTAAACTGGATCAACCCATCTGCATATTTTCAGTTACTGCAACTCTAATCCCCCTCATTTCTCCATATGTATCTCATCACACATCATAAACCCAAATCCTGCACTTAGTTTATATTGCACTGACACACCCTCGACGTCTAGAACATTTTCAGTAAACAGAGGAGGCGAGGAAAAGGGGAAAACAGGGTTCCCCATCCTTCATTTCTTAGAATGTACGTGCATACTACTGTATTCATGCAACCTACAGTACATGTGACTGCCTTTTCCAGCCAAACACACATGGTCTGTGCTTGAACACACACACAATCAGCCAGGCTTTGCATGGAGACACACTGTACAGAACATACACCTGGTCACATGACCATTTGTAGAAGTTATTGGCCATTATCAGATCCATTATTCAGCACTTTCACTTATTATCAGTACTCGCCTGTTCTTCCAAATTAATTTACAATCTCTCACTTTGCACAAAGTGAAGTGATATTTGCAATTAACTCTCAATTTTCAGTACAAATTTAAACAAATACAATTTTTCCTTTCTTTATTATTATTATATTTCATTGAAAATGTATCTGGTATTAGTTTCCTACACTTTTTCTTAAAAAACACATACTGAAAACTTCCCTTTTAATTAAAACTATATTTGCATCAAAACCATATACTTGCATCAAATTTCTGCATTTGAGTTTGTGTTATTCTAAATTTCCACTCCAGGATTTAAATTTTTACCTCAAAATGTACACTCCTCAATTACTAATAAATGTCACTGGCAATGAAAAAACATATCAGTCAACTCTATTCTTCTCTGCTCATTAAAATCTAATGCAGTAGAAAGTCCAGCTGTGCAGTAATTGCGTTTATTAAGGACACTGAACTAGTAAAGGTAAAGGTCATTCCTCATTAATCTGCAGTATTTAGTTACACTTCAGTGGGTTCAATACTGTTCCAGGTGTGAGTGATGGATAAAGCAGAGGGCTTACCTGCAGCCTGTAGAGACACAGTTCCAATCAGAGCCCACAGGGACAAGAGAAGCAGGGCACAGTCCATCCTTGAAGCCAGACCTGAGACGATATGAAGGAGGGACGTGCAGACACAGCAGTTTTAAGGAAGGGGAACAAAGGGTGGGAGGGGAGGGGGGTAAAGAGAGGGAGAGTGCAAGGGTACAGCCCAGGAACAAGCACACATCTGGTTTGTATTGAGGAGCATAGAATTGGGGAAAATTCCTGCATGAAGGACCTTTCACCCATTTCTGTTGAGACAGCAGATAAAGGGGATGACATGTGCTCAGCCCCCCCGACCCCAACTAACAAACAAACAGGAGTAAACAAGCACTTAAGTAAACAAACAAGCCTGGATTTTCTTCACTTGTGATGTTGTAAATGCAACATTTACCTTTAAAAGCACCCTTCCACCACATAAAGTGAGTCTGTATTCTATTGATTTCGATGCAGGCCAGAATAAACAGGGTTTTATGTTTGGATCATGCATTTCACAACTAAATATATTAGTATTCTACCTCAGTTTCACTCAACATATAAACTTAATTGTGATACTGCCAGTATATTTGATCCATGAAGATGTCAAATATTGCTTGAGAACATTGGACTAACATTGCTTTTGTGTGAAGTGCCTTCCCATACTGTGTCAATTTGTATTACAGGAATGCACACAATGTAACCAAAAAGGAGAGCATGAAAACAAGTAGACTAGGAAGATGTCATGACATATCATCTTTGGTATCAACTTAATAAAATAATGGTCAATTCACTTAAAATTCAGTGAATTCAGAAGTGGGTGTGAATTCAAACACACTCATACATTGAGACAGGGACTAATGGTTATTTTTATTGTTGTCATCAATAAGCTGTTTGATCTATATAATTTCCCATAATTTGTTTTTCCCAGTGTCTCCGATAACATCCTTAAATTAAAAAATGAAGTGTCAAATCAGAGAATAAATTAATTCTCTACTTTAAGTTTGCAAAAAAATCAGTAAACCTGTGAAAGAAAAGAACGTGAGGAAACCAGAGGGAATGAGAACAATCTTTTATTGGTGTTTTTGGGAAATCTCAACTACATCCAGATAACCAGCATTTAGTGGGCTGGAAACCACTGACACCACTGATGCAGCAGGACAGTTGTAGATCAATTAGAGGCTCTAGAAGATTTATAAACCACATCTGTGAGGATATTAGAAACTAAATCCTGTTGGGAGAGCAAACAATCACTGATCGAGGTGATAGAGGCTGAAATAAAATAACAGAAAACATATTGATAGTGTGCATAGCTCATACACAGCTGAGGAACAGAGAAGGTCATTACTATAACCAATAAAATAAAGTCTGTATGAATGTTCAAGTTACTGAGCCACGTTTATGAAGTCCATGGTCAAATAAACCAGTAGTGTCTGTAGCAGAAGTGAGTAATGTTACATCTGTAGGGATCTGAGACAGGAAGTAAATATCAGAGTGAGGGTATCTCTTAGAAAGTCTTTCTGTGGAACACTGAAGATCAAAGATGTGCAATACATCATTTTCATTCAAAGAAAGCATTTAGAAATACAGAACAGCAACAATAAGAGGGATAATTATCATAACCATAACAATAATAATAGCAGTAATGGTAACTGTTCATCATGGTCATTAAGGGGTTTAAAATCACACTCTATTACTAGTCATTCCTCCCTCAGGAACATAACATAGTGTACCATGCCCCTGTGTAGGTGTTGTGGGTACATAGAGAAGTTTATAGACACAGTAAAAAGTAATAACAGGAGTAAACAGTTAGGAAGGAGCAGTATTGAAAAAAGCACTAAATAGCAACAAGCTTTGTGGATCAACATAGGAACTTTTGGCTTTTATTCCTCCCAGAAATCTGAGAAAGTTAACACAATTCCATTCGATGCGGCCGTGTAGCCTATCTCCTGGAATACAAATACACAAAATAGCATAGGCCTATTCAACACACACAATATTTCATCTCTGATAATGATGCTAATTTCAGTGTGTTTATAAAGTACAGTAAAGTATTCATGTGCGTTTTACTGGGAAAATCAATTACTATTTCAGAATATGTTACAACAATTAGATATCCCAGGTACCACTAAGGTACATAGGATCCAGAGGATAAAATGTTATGGGGTAAAAAAAAAAAAAAAAAAAAAAAAAAAAAAAAGGGTTGCATGTAACTGTGGAGGGACTGTCTGTTAGTGAAAGCAGACAAAAATAGACAAGTTGGATATAGAAACAAAGGAAGAGAAATGTACCAGCGGTTCAAAGAGAAGATCAAGAGGACTGGAGTTACTGTAGCAGGGGCATCACAAAGGCTTCCACCAGCTTAGGTAAAGATACGAAACACCAGAGTAGATTAAAAAAGCACTCAACTGAGATAGAGAAAAAGATACAAGCATGTGACTGAAAAGATGTACCAGTCTTATAAAAAATTAAGCTCATTGTACATACAGCTACCATTGTTGGGGTACAGTAAACAAGTAAGTCAATTAAAAGGATGAAGATTGTCTACTGAAAAAGAAAACACAAGACGAGTGCTGAGGATAGTGCTGGACTGTATACATGGTGTCTCCCCTTGTCTCTTGTACAGTCTCTGCCATAACATGCTCATTCCCAGTGACAGGAACATAACAGGAAAAATTAAGTGCTTGAGTAAAATCCACAAAAATGCTGAACTATACGATTTTAACATAATTTTTCTCTCTATATTACAATTGTTACATGCATTCTCGCCCCTGCTGCTGCATTCTGACTAGAATCAGGTCAAAAAATACCCATCGATGACTGACCACCTGTTAAACAACTCCTAAATCATCCATAATAAAAAGATATTTATGCCATTCCCCATCACTATGTCCCAGTCATGTAGAAAATATACAAAATTATTCTTCAAATTTGCTCTCCCTCTAATTTTTCTTAAGTATTATAAAAATATACAATTCTCCAATAACAAAACTCTTAAAAGTCACATCTTTCATCTGTTAAATTATTCTCTCTAACCATCACTTTTAAGAGCTGACACCTCAACAAAACAAGACACCTGAGCTTCAATACACAAACCTTCTCCTCGTCTCATACATTCATCATCATAATCATCACCTTCCTCATCATCTTGACCCCAATCTGTCCATCATGCCACCCCGAAAAGTCTTAAAATTAATCCAGCTTATTCCTCCTCTTCTTGCTTTTCCACCTCCCCTTCATCACTGGTCAGCAAGCCGGTTCTCATATTTACTAAGGATGTTGCGACAGCGGCCCAGTTCCTTCCGCATCTCAGCCACTTCTTGTCGGAGAGCAGCATTCTCCCTCTCTAGGTAGGCAGCTCGCACTGATATTTGGTTCTCCTTCAGGCGGCGGGCATCTCGGGAACGCTTTGCTGCTTCATTATTCTTATATCTCCTGGTCCAGTATTTCTCATCCTATGAGGAGACACACAAACAATGTGTACTCTGATTATTTCAGCAAATTCCATTACATACAATTACATTCATCCTTTACCTTCAACTATCAGGAACAGCATTTATCATGTCTTAGTAGAATGTTAAAATAGATAAAAGAGTTGTTACTTAAGTGTGTTGTACTCTTGCATAGCTTACATCCTATTATGTGTAATGTGGGTGTGTTTTGTAATAAATAAACGTAGAACAATGATTCCACTGCGAAATAAGCAATACAGAGCTTTAATGTTCACTGACTGTGTTTGCTCCTTTGTAGTGTTTGTAGTAAGTCTGTAACATAATTACTTTCATTCGCGCAATATAGAATTTTAACACTGTGCATACTACCTCAGATTAGTAGTGCCATTCAATCAGTCACTGATCAGCAGAAAAGTCAGATTGAAATGGAGCTGCTACCCTATGACATGGTACTGAAATGTATTTCTATCTCTGCCTTTGTGGATCTTGGTGGAGCTGGAGTGTATTTTCTTCTGGAGGTTGTAATAGACAACTGGTTTGCTGGTTTCAAGCCTCTCAGTAATGACTGTCTCATAATACAACTCTGCTGAAGCATCAAAATCAAAGTCATATTTTCTTCATCCTTTAGTTATGTGATCCTCTTCCCTCAGTTGATTTATACAACTGTGTTATATACCTGACTCTGTTAACCTTGTGTATCTATGTAACTAATGAAAATAACAGTGTTTCCAAAATGTATTTGGGTATGTAGTGTTAAAAAAAATTTTTGGTTTGTTAATGGTAAGACTCCTTAAACAAGTGTCACAATGCAGTTAAATAAAATTAGGAAATCACACTACTTCAGAATTTGTGTCTTTGCAGATACCTGACTGAATTTAATTTGTTAAGATACGATTAATAAATTGCTGTAATTATTTAACCTTTTTAGTGACTTTGAAACTATTATATATGAAATTTCTAATGAAAATTCAAAAGTCTAGTATCTCTTTTTCCAAAGCTATAGATACCCATACCACCAGTGTCTCCTTACCTTCATATTATCAGGCACCAGGATCTTGCGGGCCTTCTTGATCATTGGCTGTGGCTTGAGTTCCTCTTCACTAAAGGTGTGCCTCCGGGGGTCAAAGTTTTGCTGGCTAGAGCTGTTGGATGCATCCATGTCAAACATGCCAATACCATCTGGTCCACTGCCCGTTGGTGTCAGCAGAGGTGGACAGGAGGATGAGGAGGAGGAAGAAGGAGACTCGCAGGAATCATTCATGCTTGTCTGACTCCCTGGAATTAAAAACAGAAGTAAAATGTTTAATGTGTTTTGGATATTTTCATTTGTACTGAAATCTATGTGAACTGGTGACAGAAGGTTGTAGGCAGTACTTTAACACTATTGCCACAAGAGGGAAGCAGAGAGCTGCTTTCTCGTTTTAAAAAAACAACATTCCTCTGCCCTTAACTGATTCCAAAGAGCTGAGGCCTTTTTTTCAGCCCAAGGACCCCTACATTTTCTAGACTAAGAATTTATCTGATAAATATATCCATCAGTGTACACATGTAAGTATATACACAGAAATAAATGTATAATAAATCTACATGTTGTTATAATAAACATTGGCTTAAAAAAATCTCTTTTTTTGACTGTCTGAACCTTTACCGTCTAAGAATACTACAATTTTTAAAAGTGAGATGATTCATTATACCTGTAAACAGTCTTTGTGAGAACCATAACTGCTGCTAAAACAAAGTTCACCTTACTCTTTATGTAAGGTCTTCTTAAGGAAGTGCATGTTTTGACAAACTTGACACATAAGCACATCTGCTTGATATCATCTGGTTGGCTATTTGCATGATACTGGATATTTTTATCAGTCAAACCACTGAAAACTTATGGCAAACCAAAATCCAGGGCTAAATACCAACACAGAAATCTAAAAGTGGAAATGTTATGCAACTTTTCACCCTTCCCCTTGAAACCAGTTTCTTTAAGCGGGGCCAGTATAGGGCTATACCTCACCCCACCATACATAAGATCTAATGCACCTAACTGAACAGATTCTCCTTCCCTGTTACATCATAACATCCAACTAACTGCCCCTTTGTTCATATTACAAACTACTCTTTTAATACAATTTTAGAATTGTTAAGAATATGTTATATATACATACAACTTATCATTTCAAAGATTTCTAATTTCATTGAACACACAATACCAATGAAGCATGTTATATTCTATAAATTAAAACATAATATCTATTTTAAAAAAAAAAGACAGACCTGTTCATTTTGGTAATCCTATGTACTAAATTATTAAATTGCTCTATTGTCAAATTGCTCACTTGAACTCCACAGTGTTAAGTCTTTATACTTGTTTATTTCATCTTCGAGGGAGTCTATCACAGCTACATTTCAGGCTCAGAGCTTCAGGGCTAGGTGCATAAATAACAGGATCACTTAACAACACAAAACTGCAGCCTTACACATGACCACAAGATTGCATTAAGATGGTATAAACAAAATGGGCAATCCTTCACAAGTGACGTAGTTATATTTAAGAAATAATTTCCAAGGATAGTGGAATGCCACTAACAACAGCACAGACTCTCCAGTCCAAGCAGTGGAGAAAACAGTATTAGGGTTTATAAACAATCTTTAACCCTTATTTCTATTTTCAATCATAGAAGGTTTTGTAATTTCTCAAAGAGAAAACCCTGACTCTCCCCTCAGTACATTGAGCATGTTGCCACCTGTAAAACATGTCATCTGTAAATCTAAAATATATGAATGACTGTCACGTGAGTTGTATCAGTGTGATGGCTAGGTCAAGTGAGGGTATGTTTTCACAGCCAGTGTGCACAAAGTACAAAGTGTTCAATCAAGATGTTCCCACGTCCTGCAAGGACAATGCCTCCATAACCCTGCAAAACAAATTAAAGAGTGCTTTCACAGACACCAAAATGCACTCAAGCATCTCGCACTAAACAAAATCAGCACTTCTAAATATCACTGACTCAATCCAAGTGCCACAGAGTACCTCGTGTTTCCTCTATGTATGACTAAACCAGAAGCTCTAAATAATGCATGCTCCTTAAACCTGACAGCATGGACAAGATGGATAGAGTTTTGTTCTGTTGGAATGAAAACCTGGAGTATATTGCTGCCTCTCTGTCTGTTCTCTGTTATTTGTGAAGCTAGCACACAGACACCAAAGTAGATCTGGTGCATTTTTGAGTCCACGTGTCTCAAACTTCACAAGACAGGAGTCTTTAAATTTCTTATATAAATGTGACAAATTGTGACTTGTTCCATGCGGCTTGTAAAGAGTCATTATGCTTTTTTTTTTGCAGGCAAACCGAGCAAATGGTTTATTTTTTACACTTAATAATGACATGTTGCTATGGTTAGGATTTTCATAAAATATTTAGGAAACATTTATTGGACCACAATTATTTTGGAAATAGCTGATAAAAATTACTATAACTACTGTTACTAATTAATTACATACAAATTAATAAAAATGTGTATGTAGCTGAAATCACTCAAAGTGATTTCAGCTACATACAAACAAACTCACAGTCCTTTTCTATTTGGTATGCTTTGTTTTCAAATCTCAAAAGCTTTTCTTTAGACAAAATCCATACTTCATATAAATATGAGATTAAAATCTAACAAATCTATGAACAGAGGTATTAAGTATGTATCTTCATAGCTGGTATTAATGCGTTCCTTTCTGTATATCAGTGATTCACGAATAATCCAGTGAAGAGTTTGAAGTCCAGCAGCACAGGGAATCTCTTCCTGTTGCTCAGCCCCTCCCTCACTGTCAAGACTCCTCCCACATGTCTATTGGTCCTGCCTCTAGTTCTCTCACTCCTGTACTCGCTGCCTCAGCACGTGTACTGACGCGTGCACATGGCTGTGGCGTGTGAAGTGGGGAGAGATTTAAAGACACGCAACCACAAACACTCCACACACCTCTCTCTCTCTCTCTCTCTCTCTCTCAGTGATGTTTTGATCCTGCCTCTCATTAATAATTGGCTGGTACTGAATTTTGTACATCACATGCCAAACTAAACTAGAACTCAGTGCAATTGCTAAGAGATTGAATCATCAAATAGCTGAAGTCCTCTATCTTTTCTGCCTTCAGTTTTTACCTTCAGCTCCTCCCTTCATCTAACACATGGACCACCTGAAAGCACCAGATTTCAGGCTGGATACAGCTGGAAAAGCACATTTAACTCTTAGTCAAGCAGGCATTTTTCCTCTGCAGTTGACTACATCTGTTTTAATCTTCTGCCTTCAGTTTAACTACAAAGGGCAATGAAATGCTTGGTCATTAATGCTTTAGTTTTAAATCAAATGAGAATTAAAATGCTGACTCACAAGATTTTAAGAATATTATAAGCATATAACCTTGATCGCATATGAGCTTTTATTGAATTCTAGTATCTACCAGGCGTCATATCAGTAGTAGGGAACAATTTGTCTTTTTGCTTGTCAACTCCACAAAGTTTGCAGAGGCATTTTTATTTGTGTTTCTGCTGTGAGCTGATGTAGAGGACCTTGAGGAATGCTATGCCATGAACTGTCCTTGTTCATTTTTTACTCTGCGCTTCAACTGTCCATCTAGTCAGTCAAGTAGAAAATGGCCCTTGTCAGTAAACTCACCGTGCAGACAATCTGTTCCTCCAGCAACGTTCTGAGGCTGAGCCACTTCCAAACCAATGAGTGAAGGGGAAGACGAGGAAGAGGGTGAAGAGGATGTTGAGCAAGGTGGGGATGATGATGGTAGGCACTGGGAGCTCTGGTTGGGCACAGCTGACTGGGGGCTTTGTGAGGGGACCTGGGCTGAACTGGAGCTGTTGTTGTTATGCATGCTGCCCATTCCATTTTCGGTCAGAAACTCTTCCAAGTCCATGTACTGAAGCTGAAAGAGGCCCCCATCTGCAGGCAGGGTGCGATCCCACAGGAGAGGCCCCAAGAACTGGTTGAAATTTCCACCTCCATTTCCACCACAGCCAGTGCTGCTATTACTGCTGCTTATTCCACTCCCACTCCCACTCCTCATGGAACACACTCCTAGGGAGTCCTCATCTATGTCCAGAGCTCTGTCTTTGTCTGTTAAAAACAGGAGAAGAATGATTATGAGGTCCTTAAATAATGACTCATTTGTCTGGTAACTTTAAACAAATGTATAGTGAATTTCTATTGTTGACTGTGTTACATGTGGTAGTCTATTCAGTGGCCTTTAGAAAATGGATCCTAACAGCTCCATAGTTTTCCACAGCTAGATATGGTAGCAGGTGGATCAATAACATGCACTTCTCCCTCTCATTCTCCGACTGATACAAATTCACAGATGGACCAGATGGTAGCTGAATTGCAGCATTAACAATGAGCTGAAACCAATATGTTGTCATATATATAAGCTCCTGAACAAATCTCACAAATAGCTGAGGATACTTAGGCACAATACATGTCTTCACAGCAGTACAGTTCAACAACAACATGCTATCACTTATTGTAATCTAAATCCTAATTTCAGTCAAGAGAGGGATTATAATCCAGGTGAATATCCATCAGAGTTATAGAAGAGTGACTATGAACATATATGATGCTGGTGAGAAATTTGTCACTTACAAATGAAAAAAAATCACTACTTGTTATGTAATATTGTTAGATATTAGTGTAAAAAAAATAACAGATTCACTACCAGCATCAGTGGGTGGAACAGAAGGCTGTGATTAATTCTGGCCCTTCCCTTGCTGATACTAAGGTTGGAGTATTCATCAAAAACAACAATTCCATAGTATTAACAACTGCGAGTTTGTCACCTTTCACATCACAGGGGCTTTTCAGACGCTGATCTCCCTTCATTGGGTGCTGCAGGAGGGATTTCAGACCTGCCATAGAGGTGAGTTGTCCTCCTGTGAGGGAGCCTGCAGGCTGAGTACAACTTCCAAACTGTGGACTTGCACCGGCTGGGAGGTCAGGGGTTGGAAGCTGGGAGAGCTGCCTGGACATCCTGGGCCAAACGGGGTCGCAGAGAGACACCTGGGGCACTTATGGGGGCGAGGCAAACTCACTGGAGAACCTACCAATAGGACAAGTATACTGGAGAACTGTGTGTGTGTGTGTGTGTGTATGTGTGTGTGTGTGTGTGCGTGTGCGTGAGTGCGTGCGCAGGAGGGGTGGGGGTGGGGGGAGGCAGAAAGAGAAAGACAGTTTTAAGTGTATGTAGCATACAGCAACCAATGTATTAAAATTATACATTATAATGACGCAGTTTGATTATACTTTGACAACGTATATTGAATAACATGCACTGTTACCTTTTCCTTACAGTGTAATAGCTCCTTAATCCCTTTAAGAAATGTTTTCATCCAAGTATCCCATTGCAGTTGAGTTGTAGAAGTGTTCAGCAGCTCAGGCTGTTATTCTCAGCGGACCAGTGTGGGAGGGACAGTCAGTGCAGGAGTGAGAATACTGTCCATAACAAATGCAAAGGCAATAAAAAAAACAAAACAAAACAAGGGAACGACTCCCACAGATTGCTCGAATAGACAAACCTCACAATTAAAAGTTACAGAAGAATATCTCCAGGTTATCGTGAGATGATCAAAAGCAGGATGTGGAAATAGTTAAAACGGCTCCGTCAAAGCAAAACAAAACAACCGAAAGGAACGGTGTGTGGGGGTAAAAAAAACACCGCACGACGGGAGCAGCGGCTGTGTTGGTCAGATGACAAGTTGTATTGGTGTTTGTGTCCTCTGCTGTCGCGCTTTGCAGTCCGTCGGGGGGAGGAGGGGTCGTTTCCTCTTTCTCCGTCTGTACTTTTTTTGCATCCGGTGGATCCAGCAGTCACGGGCGCACGGTCTTGGGTCTGTGTTGAGGCCGCGCGAAATGTCCACGACCGTCCTCTCTCTCTATCTCTCGCTCAGATGGAACGGGCACGGGCAGTTCACGTGACGTCACACCACACGGAACAACCGAGCGGGGCGCGCGAGAGGCGGGGCGCTTCATCTAGATCTCTCCGTTCCTTCTTATTATTTATGAGACACACCCACCCTCGTGCCACACCTCGAGGAGAGCAGACTGTTTGTTTTGTCTGACAGGGACAAACACACCGACTTCCACCAGTTTGGCGTTTGCTATAACGACTTGGCGTGAATGTCTTGCAGGTTGAGGACCGATAACAATAATATGTTCAGAAAAAAATATGTGCAAAGCAATTCATTTAATCACATAACCACTCATTTACAACTTTAATCTCCATTAGAACATATTAGCTGGTCTCTCTGTAATCAGGTAGTGCTGTTTAGCTTTTGCAGTTTCCTTGTAATCCACAGAAAACGTGAGGTTGCCGTTTTTTCAAGCGAGAGGAACGCTTCAGCACGTTGCCTCCCGGCGTACAATAGCTGTTACCGCTCACGTGTACGAGACACGCGGTACCAAGTCTAGTCTGCTCGCGGCTCTGGCGAATCATTGGCTTCAGGGAGTCATTGTTCCGCCCACGACTGGCTCCTATTGGTCAGAAATAGGTCGGATACACCCGTCCGCTCGAATTCCCCTCGTGCATGCTACGGCCGCGTGAGACCCATTCGAAACACAGAACGCGCGAGGGCTGGCTGCTTTACTGTACACTAGAGGAGCACATGCACCACACATCAGAACGCGCGGCAGCAGCTTCCCTCCGTTTACTTCTGCATAAATCATTCCTCACCTCCTACTTTTCCCCACGTTCCCAGTGTAATTCTAACTTTAATGTTTCATTATCCTCTTTCATGAATTGCAAATTCATTGTTACTATGTTCAGCGATAACACTGTTTCATGTCTTGTGTTAAATAGTTTTAGGGTTGATACAAAAGTAGTCATATTAATCTTTCACACTTAATTGTAACCAACTTAAGTCATATACAATGGAAGATTAACACTGCATATGGTTGTGATAATAGTTTTTCTGGTATGATGTAATATTGTACCAAGAATCAAATGAAAAATTGTGTATCATCTAAACTAGGGTGTCAAAGTCATTTTAGTCAGGGGGCCACATAAACTCAATTTGATGACAAGAACAATGGACCAGTAAAATATAGCACAATAACCTATAAGCAATGCCCTTGACTGTTAATATATTTCATTTTTGCATTGCATAAATGTATCACTTGGTCTGGATTGGACACTTCGGTGGGCTGGTTTTGGGTTGTGGGCTGCACACCCCTGAACCACACAGTCCACTCTCATGTTATTTATTACTAGCTAATGTCAGTAATAAATAGTCATTGGTGTATGAACTTTCTTTATTGCACATTGTCAATGTCTGAGTTGATGTCTTTTTTGTCAACCCCAGTAAGAATAGTTTTACTGCAACAATGATGGTGTATAAATATAAATGAATACAATAGTGTCTTTGTCTACTTTAAGCCAAATTACTTTACTTCAAAATATGCTGTTTTTATCAAACTACTCCAACTATAAAACATAGTTCTCCTTTCCAGGAGGGGCCTTTAAAATCAAACCTTTATCACTCATCTTCAAATGCAATGATAATCATAAATTAATTATATTACTAGTTTCACCTTGTATACGGTATGATGCCATCAATCTGAATAATTATTTAAAATGTCTTTATACCTATATCCCATTGAATCCCTTCACATTTTGCAATGCAACAAAACTATTCTGCTTTTATTTGTACAAATTTGAGATAAATAGGGTATTTTTTATTATTATTGTGCCCAGAATTAACTGGTCATAATTGTCACTCAAAAATGTTTCATTTGTTTATTGTAGCATTAGTCCTGTAGTAAACAGCACATAGTCACAGATAGAACAGCCTCAGTCCACCCCCTATCAGTGTAAAATCCATGTGACTGCCACTCTCATCCACACCAGGGCAAGAACACAGTATAAAAAAAAATGAGTTGCTTACTGCCATCTTGTGGAGCTGAAACAGAGTGAGTTTTACTTAGCCATTCTTTTTTTTAAATTGAAAATAGAATTGAAATATTGACTTGAAGACAAAGTTGTTAACCTGGAGTACTGTAGCCAATAAGAACGGGAAGTCTAAAAACTTTAATGAAATTTATTAGCATATTGTCTACATCCTGAAATTCATTTAACCCACAGTGATATGAAATGCACAAAGGACATAAAGCTAAATATAAGTGTGAAACCCTAGCCCTGGATTTGGTACAGCTTACTTCTTGATTTAGTTGAATGATCATGCATGGTTTGTACCATCTTCTTGTTAGCACGGGATGCAGCTATGAACAAGAAAAAAATAAAGAAAAGCAAATGGATACACTTATGGTTTATTCATTGCTGAAATATAATCAACTACTGACTTTTCAGTAAATAAATGTGATAGAAATCTACTAAAACTATCATTTTTTTTCCTTTAGAAGAAAAAAACCCAAAAAAAAAACAAGGCTTGACAGGGGTATGAACATTTCTTATGTAAATAAAGTGACATGATGTACTTTGACAGTTTTCTTTAGAAGAAAAAAAAAACACAAAGGCTAGACAGTAAGAATATGATTGCAACTCAGCAAAAAGTAAAAGTTTGAAGGGGTTAAGTATAAGATTGGTGTGAAGACTGATTGGGTTACACACATAAATACATGAAATATTACATTTGTTTCTATAATAGGTCCTTGTTTTTAACACACCGTGAAGTACTGTAGAAATAATCACTGCTAAAAGAGCATACAAATAACATGAGATAAACATGTGTTACAGTTCACGTGTTTAACCTGTTTTCAATCTCTTGGTATAAAAGCTAAGAATATCTCAAATAAATGAAGTGAAAATAATAAGCAAGGCTTTTTGTAAGTTTC
Organism: Siphamia tubifer; assembly: GCA_020466265.1. Classification (NCBI taxonomy): domain Eukaryota; kingdom Metazoa; phylum Chordata; class Actinopteri; order Kurtiformes; family Apogonidae; genus Siphamia; species Siphamia tubifer. The sequence goes on along the minus strand of CM035798.1, from coordinate 60,399,000 downwards.
TTCATTTTGGCAGGAGAGGGTTCCTTGTACTGCTAATTATCAGCAACTTTAACATTTTATCTATATGTGATTAAATCACTAAGGAATATAGAGCAACTCTGAAAATCAAGTTAACACTACAAACTTCTGGGGATATACTGAATAAACAGTCACATACTGTAGGATTGATTCACAACCTCAGCAAAAAACTTGACCAGAGAACAAACATGCACTGACAAACTATCAACAAATGTTTTGTCCCCCAAGTCCCTACTCCTAATAAATGCACTTTACATTTTTAAAAAATCCTCAGAGCCTCTAAGTGAACAACAACAAGACAAAATACACAGCAGAGACATTTATCATACAGCAAGAGGTGTAGCAGGAATTCTAGTTAGGATATGGGGAAGAGATACATTAGCAGGTCATTTCACCTAAACTGGTCTAGTAACTGCACAGTGTCAGCCAAGCATAGTGTCAATGCACTTAAGGGGTTAATGCTCCTATGGAAACAGTCACGTCTTGAAACATCTTCCAACATAATCTGGAAGAATTTCTGGTGATATTTTATAGGATTTTCTACAGTAGTTGTTAACACACTCATTCTAATAGTCAGAAAATTAAATGTCGACAGAGACAAACAGGCAATTTCTTCTGAAGGCAACAGATGCCTATTCAAGTCCCTTTTTTCTCACCCTCCGTTTATAGAATTGAAACCCCCCTCCCCCCCGTATGCCACTCTTTTCAGATACCTGGATGTTTAGTATCTGTATGGTCCCTGTAGGAATGGCATCTCACCCTGACCCTCTCGGGTCTGTCTCTCTCCTGGTCTCAATGAAAGCTTGAGCCTCTTGGCATCACTTCGCTGCAGTCCTTTAGCCCTGCGGCGGCAGGACACCTTGTGCCTGTGAAGAAGTGAAGCATTCCAAAAGCGAGTGGAACAGCGTCGGCAGGAGAAAGTCCCTCTGGCACGATGGGCAGCTCGATGGATGAAGGCTGCCAAGGGCCTATGAGACTGTTTTCCACATACGCTGCAGCTTAGTCGCTCCTGAGTGGTCAAGGCTTTTTGTGGGTGTTTAACTGCCATGTGGACGAGCAGTCCTGCTTTACGAGAAAACACAGAGCTTGGGCATATAGGGCAGCCAAAACGTTTTACAGGGACTTTAAGAGATGACAAGATCTGCACTTTCATTCCCCCGGTGTTGACCAGCTTGTACCCACAATCACCTGATTCTCCTCCTCGCCGAATGGTCAGGCGAAGAGAGCCTTGTTTTCTATTTAGCTGCCCTCTTATTGTACAACTTATTTTTCTTTTCCTTTTGCATCCATCCAATCTGACTAAATCTTGGGACTCCCATTTAGTTTCCCTCGACTCTCTCCTGTCGGACTTTTTTTTTTTCTTCTTGTGTCGTCTCATTTCATCCTGTGATAACTGGATGCTGCAGTCGACATGGTGGTGCGACTGGGTATCTGACATATGATGAGAATGATGGTGGGATTGATGATGATGGTGATGCAGATGATGATGTTCAGTGGAGGGCAGTTCCGTAAGGGGCTGGAACGGGGCTGTGGTGTGAAGCGTACGACTACGGGATCCAGCAGGATATATGTGTTCTCCTTTCACCCCGGCTGGGGAATGGGGGTGCTGGGGTGGCATGATTGTAGAGTTTGGAGGCAGAGGCTGTGAATAAGTTGGGGGATTAGAGGTTGAAGACTGGGCAGCTGCAGCATCATAAAACAAGGGAGAATAACCAGCTGGTGGTTGTGGGGGTGGCTGCTGATGGCTATGAGTGACAACACTAAGACTCTGCCCTCCGTGTGCTTCTGTGGAAGGAGCCATCTGTAACAGGGCATTAGTGGCAGCCTCACTTTCTGATGCTGACTGATTAACATCACTTGCATTTCTGTTGTCTCCAGACCCACTGCTACCTTCTTGAGGGTTTGACGGTTCAGTGCGGGTCATCCCATGCTGTGATTGCCTATGTCGAGTGAGACTATTAGAATAAGCAAAAGCTTTGCCACATACTTCACAGCAAAATAGCTTTTCACCCCCACCTTCATGAACTGTCTGGTGATGGGCAGTCAGGTGGAAATGATGGCGGAACGACTTCCAACATATAGCACAGGTGTAAAGACGAGGGGGAGGTGGGGGCTGTGGTTGGGGTTGTGGCGGGGGTGGAGGTTGTGGCTGTGGGTTGGTGTCTTGAGGCTTGACATCTTGAGAGTAGGTGTAATAGGAGGAGGTGCTTGGTGCTTGGTTCTGGCTCCTGTCTTGGGCCACGCTACATTGAGGGTTTGGGTTAAAGCTGTTAAGGTTCTCTGTAGCTGGTGTTGCAGGAACCTCTTCCATCTCCCCCTTCTGGTGGAGTTTACTGTGCCTCCGGAGACTCTGGGAGTAACCAAACTCTTTTCCACAGATGGTGCATTTATAATTCTTTGCCCCAGAGTGGACTGTTTGGTGCTTGCTCAAGTGAAAAGCTTCTCTAAAATACTTTCCACAAACAGTGCAGTGATGAGGCTTTTCCCCAGTATGGATACGGTCATGCCTACGGAGGGTCTCGCGACGTGCGAATCCCTTACCGCAGACACTGCAGAGATGAGTGCGTGGGAGGCCACTCGGCCCCATTCTTGGGGTGTATTGCCTGCGTTTGGGGGGCTGTCCACCAGTTGACGGATCTTTCTTTGCTCTGGGTTTACGGGGACGCTTGGGTTTGGCAGCAGGGTTCTGCGGATTGCTGCTCATAACCTCTTGATTCCCACCACCCCTGAAATTCTTATCCATGCCAGATGTTGTTGAAGGTGAGCCCAGAGGACCTAAACCAAGACCCCCTAGAAGACCTCCTATGATGTCTCCCCTATCATCCCCTCTACTTCCACTGCTGCTAGCAGCTGTTATAGCAGAGATTGCATTATTTACAGAGCTAGTCACGTCATCCTCAGAGTCATCCAGGAGAGAAGATAGGGGCAGGTGGGGTTGTTGCTGCGGATGATGGTGCTGGTTGTGGCTCTGTGAGTGTGGATGAAGTGTTGGGGCCAAGGGTGCCTTTCTCAGAGCCGGGCCCGCCATCCCACTTCCACAGGGGGAGGCACCCGAGTAGCATGGAGATGGATTACCTTGAGAACGATGATCATCATGGTAGCCTGTGTAACGATTCCGAGAGTAGTCAGTGGGGTATTTACCATCTGTTCTGTCCCTGTCATTTGAATTCCCACCCCTTCCAGATTGAAAAAGACCATCACATCCTAAACCTGATTTTGGTTCTCCTTCCCCAACAATGATTACACCATCTTCTTCCTCAGTTTTCCCATAAATTACCCCTCTATTGCTTTGATAAGTTCCCCCTCCTCCATTACCTCCTCCACCCCCTCCCACGACTCTGTCCTCACCATCAGTTCCTGTCTTGCTGCCCCGTTGTTTGGGTCCCCTACCTGGCTTGCCGCAGGTGCCTGAGGCAGCATGGTTCAGTAGAGATGTGCTCTCACGGAAGGCACGACCACAGGCAGGACATCGGAATGGCTTTTCCTCATGTATCTTCTCATGGCGTGTCAGTGACTCTCTACGATTAAAAGCCCGAGAGCAGGTGGAGCAGCCATATGGGCGAGCTGATGAGTGTAATACACCATGTTGCAGGAGGTGCCCTTTTTTCTTAAAGGCTTTGCCACAATCAGGGCAATGAAATATTTTGTCTGGGCTAGGGCAGGAATTAGATGAGGGTTGGGGATTTTCTTGGGTCGAATGGGGAAGGCTTGGGTCAGACTGTGTTTTTATGTGTATGGGGTTTGGGCCAGTAGTGGCAGTATTGCTAGTACCTGCTGTGGTTGGTTCATGCATGCGTAAATGCCTACGAAGGCTTGAAAGGTGAGGAAAGCTTTTGCCACACTCTCCACAGTTATATAAGCGATCTGTCTCAGACTCTGTGGCATTGCGTTGCAATGAGCTCTGGTTATCAGATTTAGAAAGGTGAGAATCATTAGTAACCAGTACTGAGGCAGCAGTGGAAGAGGGAGCAGAGGAGGAAGAGGAAGAAACTACTGATGAGGATGAAGATGAAGAAGCAAGAAGGGATGAAGGGTCACCCCCCATATTTGACATACCAACCCCACTCCCAATTAAAGCTGGGGGCTGACCATGACTAAGCCCTCCTCCATTAGTATTACTGCCAGGATTACCATTGTGACTATTGTGCCCATGGCTGCTGCCACTACTGTTGCTATCAGATTTTCTCTGTGGTAAATAGCCAGCCATTGCCTTCTTCCTCCTACTACTGCTGGTGCTACTACTGCTACTACTTCCACCTCCACTGCTTTCCCCTTTACCATCATCCTTTGATAAGGATAAATGAAGCGGTAAGGGGAGGGGCAAACCTGCTTCCTGTTGCATCAGAGAAGCTATCTGATTTGAAGACAGGACAGGGATGCCCTGGAAGTCAAAGCCACCCAGAGATGAAGGCTGGGAGACTGGGTGGAGCGGATGGTGAGGATGAGAATGAGAATGTGGATGGGATAGGGTATGAGGAGGGAGCTGTTGTTGCTGGGTTGGCTGCTGTGTCTGCTGAGACTGAGAAGTGGAGTGGCCATGTGAGTGAGAAGAATGCAAAGCAGGAGGTGGAGCAAGACTAGTACTGGGTTCCCCACCTGCCTGACTTAAGCCAATTCCTAAGTGGTTATGTGTTCCCTGTTGGACCAGGAACTGCTCTAAACTAGCATTAGCAGGCACCCCAGAGAGAAAATATTGATTAGCAGCTAACATGCAACTAAACTGTTGGTGAAGGCTCCGTGCATCAGACTGGGCCCCAACCAACTGGTGTCCCAATGAACTGACTGCACTGCTACTAGAAGAGTTGTTAGTGGTGGCCACAGAGGTTGAAGTGGAAGGAGAAGAAGAGGGGGGGCCGGGTGATGCCTGCGGGACAGAGAGGCCGGGATGCAGAGGAGGAGGAGGAGGTGGAGGTGCTGATGTTACTAATCCTCCTAATCCCCCAGCACTCCCACTACTGCTACTTCCCCCTGGAAAGTGCTCAAAGCGGCCTACACTTGGGTGTAACTGCTCTTGTGCTAGTGCTGCCTCAGACGGGTGGAAAGAGCGCAGGAACTGTGGGTAGCCTGAAGAATGGCTTGAGCTGCTGCTGCTCATCTTGCTTGACTTTGAACGAGAGCTCTGAGATGAGGAAGGCTGTTGTTGTAAAGGTGGGGGAGGAGGGGCACTCATCTTGGCAAAAATGGAGGCAGAATCAGAAAAGGCGTTACCTCTAGACCCCTGCAGGGGGCCCAAGCCAAGTCCAGAGAGGAGAGCTCCAGATGACTCAGCCTGCTGCTGCTGCTGCTGCTGGAGTTGATGCTGGTGAAGTTGCACTTGCTGTTGATGCTGTAGTTGTCGATCTAAACCAAGGCCTTTGAATTGGTGGGCCTGATGCCCACTTAGCATCTCTATAATGTCCAAATTGTATTTTCCAAATTGGAACATTTCCCACTCACTGGCACATGGGGTACAGGAGTCAAACCTCCAGTGCTTGGAGCAGCAACAATGATCCCACCAGTGGCTTGCCAAAGACAAACTTTACCCCAAGGATGAGGTTATGCTACTGTTTTATTCCAAAACTACTTCAATGTCAGTTTGAATCGAAAGTTTGTCTTTTTAGATTGTATACTTTAGTGCTGCTACTCCCTCTCGATTATCCACTGCCCACACTCAACATAAAATGGAGTGGGGTAGCCGGGGAGATGAAGTTATGCTCAAAGGATAAGTGCCTTTTTGTCAGGTAGGTGGGTTCCACTAAATTACCTATAATAGTTTTAACTGAGAAACAGTTTAAATGGCATCTTCTTGTTTTCTGTCAGTTACTGCGTTGACATTCTCCATCTAAGGAAAGTTCCTCATTTGTGTTGAGCCAAGAAGTTCCTAGAGTTGGAAAAATAAAATTAAAAGAGATACCAGAGGGAAAAGTTAAAAAATGAAAGGAGCCTGTCAATAAAATTTTATTCATTACCTCTTCTAGTTCATATACAATGCATTCAAGAAATCCATTTGAAGTCAAAACTTGCATATTGAATAAAAGGGAATAATACAAGAGCCTTTAATGTTATAGTTGGTTCAGCAAAATAGTCTTTGTATTGTAGTTGGGCTTTTTCCTAATGATCTATCAATACTATAATCATAATTAAAAAAGAAAATAAGAATACTAATATATCAATGTACAATAAGCAGAAAGATGCTCAAACACTGTTTTTGTCAGACGGCAGTCTGGTTTACATCATGATCTAAATCCTGTTGATTCATGTTTATGTTACTATGTAATTTGTTACACAGATGCAACACAGGTTCGTACTTAATAGAGGAAAAGATGTTTATTTGAAACTGCTGCTAAATTTGATTACATAACAGATACAAATATATAATGTTATTATGTTATAATATACGATACATTGGCCTACCAACAAGTTTAACTCTTACATTGTAAAGCAGTTCTAGATCCATCTCAAACTGTATTAAGTATATTTTTCTGCTCAGTTGAGAATGATACAGCATTTACAGAGTACCTGTGGCTATCGCTGCAAATGTCAAATGTTTATTGCAGAACACATTCAGATAGAATACAGACTGGAACAAAAGAATTGTATTTAAAAGAACAATGCACAGGACACCTTACTAAGAACCATTTATGTAACAGTTCTGTCTGCAAACTTTATATCAACAAGTGACCAATGAAAAACATACACCAAAAAAGAAAAATATCAGGTCCCGATAGGAAAATATGATGATTAAGTTATACAACTATAGTGCAGGTATTGTATGAAGTAGATATTAGTCATTACCAATTCACAAATTTCAACTGAAATTTTCCCCCATAAATGGGATCATTAAAGTCTTATTTTAACTTATCTTAATTATGCAAGTCCTACTCCAGTTATAGGCAATTACAAGATACATGTATAAATATCAAGAAATGTAGGTGTTTGAAACAGAAAATGTAGAGCAGACATTTAAACTGTTGCACTATTATACCTTATTGCAATAAATTCTTATTTTGGTCACTTAAACTGTTAAATCACTAAACGTTAAGCACTTCGCAAAGTATTTTAAAACTCTGCACAATACTTAAATGGCATGAAGTTATTTAGATAAATTGAGAAGTTCCATTGGTGCACTTCCTACAGACTAAAGGCTCCCCCTGTGCAGCTTCATCTTGCTCACCTCTTCTTTTCTTACCGTTTCCTCTAATCGATGTAATGAACCAGGCGAGTCTGATTCCCCGGCAGATGAGGGAGATAATCTACAGCATTTTTCACTGCTTCTCATTTTAATGTAAATCGGCACTCCTGTGAACAAGGGCAGAAATGTTATAATTAACATCAATCTTATTCTGACTACACAGTGTAAACATTCGCCGAGCGTTACGAGCGCATGTAATAACGGATACACTTTAGGAGGCAGTCTGAGACAGTATTGGCTAACATTTGGAGGAAGAAAAAAAAAAACATTGGGCGCGCTTGCATGCAAAACTTCACGGTTCTTCTTAGCATCTTATTTTTCACTGCCTCAGCGTGTTGTGCTATTTGGTGCCTCGCGCAGTCTGGAAAACCAGATAAGCACAGTTGCTAACGTTAGCCACCTCGCCAAAGCACAATATTAAACGCATGCAGACAACGGTTAACATCATGTTGCTAGCGTTAGCATATACATCAGCGTAACGTATATTCAGCAAATGTTTACCTACGCATCCAGTTGCAGAGCACAGTTACAGATGGATGAGGCCTGTCACGCCTTCTTCTAACCGCCTAGCCTAGCAATCGTTCGCTTCCATTTCTACGTGCTGTTTTCCAGTCGTTAGCAAGCCAGAGCCATTTTCACTGATGCTGAGCTGGGTGAAGGCGAACACTGCTCCCCCAAGATTTCAACTCCGACAGACACCGCGGTCGCCTCTTTGCCATTTCATTTCGACCGTTTGCGCTGGTAGGAAGCTGATACTAAAGATTGCGACGGTCGAGAAAATTTGGATGGACGGTGATAATATTTTTAGGTAAAAGTGAGTGACGTGTGCTCCCTTAACATTGGTCCTTTCCGGCCCTTGTAATATTTCCGGGTAGCACCAGCAGGGCTCACGGATGGCTGTTTTGGGCTCAGCGCTTTTCCCCGTTTGGTTACATGTTGAGTTCAGCCGGGGATCTTCCTCCAAAAAGGTCGAATTGTCGGTTAAAGAGCGGGCTGCCCACTCCACGGTCCTTTGATTGATTGAACCATGCGTCATCCGGTCTCTGAAGACTTTTCCCCAGGCTACACATACCTTAAAGGCCTACTAAACGCAAGCATAATTAGTATTATATTATTATTATTATTATTATTATTATTATTATTATTATTATTATTATTATTATTATTATTATTATTATTATTATTATTATTATTATTATTATTATTATTGTTATCATTATTACAGGCCTCCGCTCAGACTACACATGATCATCAAAGAAATATAAAAGTTTAGAAAATTATGATTCTACCTCTTAAACTCACTTAAAAAAAGAGAAAGTTACTGTTACTATTTGGGGTTACACTGAATTACACAGTGCAGGTTAAGTAATCATTTTATGCAGGAATTATGGGAAATTTAGCCAAAATATTCCACTTTAGACATGAAAATTGAAACCCATTGTGATCAAGTTGTGTTTGTTTTTTTAAGGAGTTACAAAACTGTCCACTCTGCAGGACACCATGCATGTTCAAGTGTGTTTATAACCTAATATGAGAAAGTGATATGAATAGAATGCAATAAAAACATGTTTAACCCTTCCACGCATACTGCTCACTACAGTGGACAGTTATTCTAAAGCTATTCTCTGTATTTTCATGGATTCTGTTGTTTTATTTGCATATCAACCAACACATTAATTCATACTGTTACTGTAACTATGCTGCTCTTGATTAACCTAATCTGCAGTGACATGTTTTAGTGTAAATCAACAAACAAAACAGGGTTTTTTTTCCTCACATTATCTTCAGGAAGTGAACTAGTATTAGATTATATTAAAATGTGGGAAAATAGCAATACAATTTTTCTCATTGCAGTTTTCCATATCATATTCTGAAATTGGGTTTTAAATACATGTTTCTTTGCTTCAAAAATTAAATGCATGGTGTCCAGGTAATTGGCCATTTTTGTAACACTTTAAAATATTTGTAATTAATTAATTAACTAATTATTTTTTAACTAATTAACTAATAAAATTAACATTTTTATACCTATAGAGGAATGAACACGTATTTGGAAATCAGACAAATAAGTCACAAAAGAAATTAATGATAAATAACATAGAAATAGAAAGAGTAAATGAAATAGTTTCTTGGAGTCATTATTGACAGTAAGTGATCTTGGAAGTCACACATACAATACATTACATCTAAAATAGCAAAATCAATTGCATTATTAAACAAAGTCAAATATCTTGTAAACCAGTCATCACTGTATACATTGTACTGTTCCTTCATTCTCTCATACATGACCTACTGTGTGGAAGTGTGGGGGAACACATACAAAACAAACACAGAAATGATATTCAGAGTTCAAAAAAGCAATAAGGATTGTAAACAAAAGCACTTATAGAGAACCATCAAACCCACTCTTCATCAAATTAAATCCATTAAAATGTAAGGATTTGGTCGACCTCAAAACAATTGAAATAATGCACAAAGTAAATCAAAACCAGTTACCACAAACTGTCCAGGGGTTGTTTCAAGTGAGGAAAAACAAACACAATCTGAGGGGAATTTATATGTTTAAAAAAAAAACTGCCTGTATGTACTAATTTAAAAATGCATTGTATATCAGTTAAAGGAGTCAATGTGTGGAATAACTGTAGTGAAGAACTGAAAACCTGCAAATCAGTACAAACGTTTAAACAGGTTTTTGTGAACCACATTCTAAGTGGCCACAGGAAATAAAAGGAAATATGAATTTCTAGCAAGGAACAGGTTTCCCTTTTTTCTGATGCGCTTTCTTTGTGGTTGTATATACATGATCTGACTGAGTAATACAAAGGGGTAGGACTAGATAAGGTTTGTTAACTTCATCCTACACCCTTTCAAACAATGTATAGTTATCTAGGATGCTAAGGAGGTGGTATTTTCATTCATGCTTTACTTTGTATGTTTTAATTATTTTTGTTTTACCTGTTCAAATAAACAAATAAATGAAATACATGAAATGAACATTCAGGAAAAATTGCTTTACTAAGGTTGTCATAATTCATGCATGAAAGGGTTAATGCAGCTAATCAGATGTTTTGTCATATTTTAACATACTCTAATCCTAGTTATACATTTCATGGAGATAATATGAAAAAAAAAGCCTCTGTTTAAAAAAACATCTGTTAATTACAGTCTAATAAAAGAACTAGCAATTGATGTACACTCAAACGTGTTACTTAAGATCAGGTTTATCCAGAACAGGTAACAGTATGAATTGCATTGTATGGGATAAGGCTGAACAATCTATCATTTTAGACTGAAAATCATGATTTCAGACAACATGATTTTGGGATCGTCAAAGCCATGTTTTTGGCAGTGCTCCTTCCTAACTGGCCCTAGTTTTGTTTTGTCAACCATTTTACACATGTATGCGGCGTCCCTACCATCCTGCCAAGCTGACCAATCAGAATCAGCATGCTACATGATGACAGGTCACATGTTCTCCAATGCAATTACTGTAAAAGCTGGTCATCCATTTCAGAAAAGGCTTCAACAGGACCAGAAGCTTCAACCCAAGTTATGACATAGATGGTTCTTTTAGTTATTCAGTTGTAATAACTGCTGTTCCTCAAACACTCAATGTAGCCTCTGTATAGCATGTTTTTTTGTTAATAAATACAACTACATTTGAAATCAGTTGTAGACTTTAGTTTTCATTCTTGCAGTAGAGTTATTGTATTTATTATTTTAATGGTATTGTGTAAGTTTCTGTGATGTTTGCAAATGTTGTTGACCACTGAAATCGCACTTCAATTTTTTCTTAAAAAGGTTCAAGCCTAGTATGTGATGATGCACAAGTGTTTACTGTGATATGAAACTAAAACAACAAAACCCGTGAATATAGAAGAAAATAGATTTGAGTAGTTGTCCAACGTAGTGACCACTATGCATGAAAGGTGGCAATCTAGGTTTATCAGTTTACTTAAGGTCTCTATTTATTTTAATTTATTTGGGTTTTAAATTCTGTTCTACCCCCAACAATGTAGAATAACTTTCCACTTAATTTTAGCCCAGTGGGGTCAGTGCCTCATTTAAAAAAGCTTTCAAAATCACACTTACCCAGACTGGCATTTGCATAATTATTTTGGTCATCTTTATCTGTGCCATTTCTTCTCTTTGTTTTAATATTGCTGTATTGGAACAATTTTATCCTCTTTTAATTCTGTATGATTTGTTGGTTTTATATTGTTTAATATTTTATTGTGTATTGAATCTTGTAACTATAACTAAGTTATTGATTATTACCGGGGGTGTCAACACATTTATTACAGGCCAAAACCATCCCACCAAAGGGTCGAGTCTGGCCTATGAGATGAATTTATAAAATGCAAAAATGACCCTGAAGATATTAACAATTAACTGGGAAAACAATTTTAGTTCTGTGGACACATACAATCCATCTTATTCTCAAGCAGGTTTCCTTTCTGTTTTACTTCTTCATGTATATGTTAAATTTCATTGCATGTTGAAAATAAATCACTAAATCTAATCATATCTAGATGTAAAAAATTTTCCTAATATATTTTTAGTTTTTCTTACTGTAAAGCATATATAAATGTTTAGAGTTCATAATATTTATAGGCTATTGTGTTAGAATTTTACTGGTCTGGCTCACTTGAGGTCATAATGGGTTGAATGTAGACACCGCTGTTATTACTATATAATAATTTATTCTAATGGCAATGTAAAGAAGGCAGTTTTAAATTCCCCACTATACAATAAAAGTTCAATGTTAATGTCTAATATGACTTGATACATTTTTGAAATAATTTATATTATGTAGAGGGAAATAACGTATGTATCAGTTTAACATCAGTAATTGAAACAGATGCATCTTGTGCAGTCGTAGAAGTTCTGAACAGCATACCGCTTTTTATGTCTGAGTTATGATATGTCTTAAGGTGTAGGATAATAACTGATAAACAAACCTTTCCTTGGAGCAGAACAAAAAAACATGTTTATTACTGGCCCTTCAGACACGTTTTACATCCTCTGACCTTTAGAAGCTAAAAGACAAAACAAAACGGCAAGACATCGATTAAAGGATGATGAAGATGATGCAATCAAAAAAACATCTGAGACACAGACACGTGTTCTTCAAAACCTGAAAGGTGATGGAGAACTCAGCTTTTGGCAAATCATTATTTTATTGTAATACACATCCAGAATTGTATTCAATTGGTACAATCATAGAGACATGAATAATTTTATCTCTGTTCCTCTCTGAATTTTAATGATGTTAATCATGCCAGGGCTAGGATGCTAATCATGTGCACAGAGTACAGAGGACACAAATCTTTGGCCATGGACCACTGGAGGCTGTACATGTGTGAATCAGGCTTCTGACTCACACATTTGCAATTTAACAAGCACTTGGTATTTCCTAAAAATCTGCAGTCTTTAGCCATCGACATTTATGATCTGCATCCAAATATGTTTATGAGCCGTGTATTTTTGTACAAAGTTTTTGTCAACTTGCCAAGCAGATACACAATGCATTAGCTGCTGATCATATGCAAATTGTGTGGGAGAGTAATCCAGCTAATGCCATTTGATTTGTTCTGGTTTCTTTTCCACACCATACACATTAATACCGACCTGTGCATTTGAGCAGCACATATATGACAGTCTGATTCTGGACCTCTGTACATTTTGTCCTGTATCTGCATGAAGATACACTGAACCTCCTGCTGGTGAAATGTGAGCATTACAACAATTGTAATTAGGGCTGTCAAAACTAGTGCATCGATCCATCATCAGGATTAATCTGATTCAAATTTTTAATATAACCCTATAGAACAGCTGTTTGCAATTGTTTTGTTGAAACTGTCAAAGGTGTTGAATAAACATGTTAACTGTATATATATATATATATATTCATATTTTTGCATATGTTTTACATGTTTTATCACATATTTTGGTGTTTTTCCCCTGTATTTTAAATGAATTTTTGAATATGTTTTAAAATTTTCATTGTTTTTTGGGGGGAGGGGGGTTACTTTTTTGTGTGTGTGAATTTTACTGGAGTTTAGCATGTTTTGTTCATATTTTCTCCACACCTTTTGTGTTTCTTATTCTATTTTTGTGTGTTTTATGGGAAATTTGAGTACAAAGAAAAACCCGAGACAGAGCAGTGGACCAACATAAAGTGTTTTGATCATGATTAACCAAAATTAATCTAAAGCAACTCTGTGATTAATCTGATTAAAATTTGTAATCATTTGACAGCCCTAATTGTAATACATCAGATGTTGCTGCCAGTATGTAAACTAAGTATCATAAATGTGTGCCCTTTGCGCACGTCCACATTGGTGTTGTCTGTTCTTTCATACAGTACATCTCAGTGCAATAAATGTATTCACAGGAGAGCTTGAATATGAGCTCGGCAGCCGTTACCTCAGTGTACAGGTCCACAATTTGATATAACTCAGCATTGCGATGGTTTAGAGCCCTGAATTATATGAAGTAAATTTCCCTTCTTGTTCTTTTCATTAAAAAAACAGTTATCCACTCCCACTGGCCTCATATAGCCTTACTGTGGATTATACAATATCTCAAAGCCCAGTGATGTGGGATTTAATCAACAGCTTACTGTGTGTGTGTGTGTGTGTGTGTGTGTGTGTGTGTGTGTGTGTCTCTGTGTGTGTTTACTAACCTACTTTAGGATAAAAGGTAGTTTGTTAATATAGAGCTGTTGCATCTGGTTTGACCACTCATAAAAGATTACATTGTATTGTGATTGTTTTTAGAATCTCAGTTTTATGACATCTCATCCCTGACCAATCCACTGGTTTTTGTGACTGAATTTACAACAGTATGTGCAATCGTCCAGTGTATGTTGGAAAACGGTGTATGTCACAATAATCAAGAAATGTAGTTGTGACACCACAACGTATTACATATTTTACACTATCTGACAATTAACAAAAACATAGAGGATGCAGAATTGATTGTAAGTCAATTTCTTCTCTAGGTGCAGACATTGCTGGGGGGAAAAAAACTAATAAAGAGTTAGTGCTGGGTACTTTATACAGTAAACTGGCCAGAGACAAGAATGGTCATCTATCTAATTTTTTTGGAACATTTATTATATTGATTACATTAAAATTAGTCACCCACGACATTCTCAAATTTCTAAATGACAGTATATGGATATGGTTCAGCCACTTGAAAATGTTCCTTAATATAATCAGCACTCGTAAATTTCTCAGAAAAATCTTCCCTCAGAAATGAAGAAAAAAAAATTATGCTAAGATTTATTAAGCAGTTTAGAATTATATTAACATGGATGCAATGCAATATAAGGATTGTTTTTGTACTTTGAAAAAAAATTCTGAATGATATATATGAAGACTTAGGAATTTTTAATGCTTACTTGGTGGAAACATTCAGTGTAGAATTTGTGTGAGAAAGTGCTTCATTCTGAACTATTGCTAAGACTAGTGCATTTGCGAAAAGTATGCTCTTAACTCCAGAGGTTATAGCTAACCATTCATGTATCTCAGTTAAAAATACAAGATTGTGCGTGGTGTAGGAATAGAATAGTGTTTATACAGTAATTACAAATAAAATACAAGAGCATTAACGCAAGGAAAATGCACATGCAGTAATGAATGACAAAACATTTTTCCCACCAACTTTATTATACAAATTCTTTGTAAGCCACTGTTGTATCCAAGGGGATTAATGCATTGAATACTAACAAAAGGGTTGTTTTTTAAATTTATAGGCATGAAAATAAATCCATGAATTTCATTATTGGACACTGGCCCTGTCCCTACAATTTACTGTTAGAAATGCTTTACAAGCATTCAGGTGGCCATTACCCATCCACCCTCTAAATGAATTCATAATGGTGAAAACACACACCATATTCATTCATTTCTTTCAGAAACCTAGCTTTTTATGTCATATTTTACTTGCCCTTCTATTAGTTCTTAATTGTGAAAAAGAAATACCCCTGTAGCCATGTAGGAGGCTATGAAAATAGAAAGACAACAAAATGTTATGAGTTTGGCACTGTACAATTCATTAAATACTAACACATAATTTGTTGAATCCTCAAATTAATGTCGAAGAGACCACTCAAAATATTCTGATTGTACTAGCTATACAAAATACAATACTTGCACAAATTAGATTAACCATTTATAAAATTGTGATAATGAGTTTTGATGGATATGGCTTGTGAGATATTACAGACTTTGCTACAGACCTTTTTGTGGTTCTATTAAAAAAATCTAATACTACTGTATGTCATCAGTCCTATTTCCCTGAAAAATACACTGTAATCAAAGCATTCAGGTTTCCATCACACCTTCACCTTTACCTTAACCTGTGAAGTGAACATTCATCCAAACACATACATTATGGCATTATAGTTTTAGTGTGTATAACCCATATGTTATTAGGGCAGGCTGCTGTAGAGAAGACAACAGGCCATTTCTAGTCTGATGGCGTTAATATCTTCATGCCCATCCCAAACACATCTATCCCTCACTGGCTTTTATAAGACTGTCATCAGTACATACATTTAGAAGGCTGCCGATTTTTTCAATAGATGTTTTGTACCAGAGTGGAAACCTAAGTAATCACTTGAGATCAAGAAGTCATAAGGCCGATGTCTAGGCACAGTACAAACAGCTGGAAAAGTGGCCATTATAAGCGACAATGACCTTGAATCCAGAGATACTGTAAATGCCTCTCAAAAAATGGAGCTGGCATGCATTAAGATTTGGAATGTTTTTAAAAACTTGAATTTATGACCAGATGTATGAAAAACCAGCTAGTCATGAGAATGCTAGTTATCTAAAAACAATAAACACTTAAATCCCACCAAGTAAAAGAACATCACATCATAAGATAATTGTTAATAATAACCATAACAGTTATAATAATTATTAATAATAACACTCCATCATATTCATAACAACTACATTTAGCACTGTGTATAGGAAGATTGTCCAAATAAAATCTGTGTTTCTTGTCAGCGTTTCATCTCTGTATCCTGTCACATGACTGAACAAAAACCAAGCAGTAACAAATTCCTTCTTTGATCTGCGCAATTACCTCTGATTTCTCGCTGGGTTTTTTTTTCTTTCTTGTTGATAAAAAAAAAACAAAAAAAAACTCTCAATACAGTACCTTCCATTGATCAGTCACTTTTTCAGCCGTGCTTTTACAGAATGTAAACCTTGAGGACACAATACAAAGTATGTTTGTATCTGGTGCAAATATCAGGGGATAGATTTGTGCAAAGTTTTGTCTCTGTTTTTCTCTTTGAACTGTGCTTAAATTGCTCTTGTTTTTGTACACATTAATACTTAATACATCATGACAATATCAACACAAAATCAAGAGAAAGAGATAGCATTTTATATGGACCACAGATATCACATACTACAGTATATAAGATAGGATAGCCCTTAGTATTGATAAGCGTTGTTATTGATGATTTTTTTTTTGTCTCTTTTCTTTTTTTTCTTGTTTTTTTTTTACTCATACTGGCTGAAGTGCGTTATGATACAGCAAGGTCTTTGTCTGAAGATGGGAAGGGCTTCCTAACCATCTAAGTCTCTTGCGGCAAACGGAGCCACGCAGGAGAAGGCCTCTGGTTGCCTTCTTTCCTGACTCAGTGGTTTCGGCTTTGCTCTGAAGCCAATCCTTTGACTGTACAAAATATCACTTGACTTGTATAATTTGTCACCTGGTGAGAATAATAAAATGGTGATTGTCAGACCAGCTTGCTGTGTGTTTTTTCTTTGTATCTCCATAAATGGCTTTGAAGGACAGTTGTGTAAGTGCAACCTCTGCATCATGATCTATTCATTTGTGCTCTGTAGGAAAAAAAAAAATGTTGCTCTTCATACACAGCTTACGTGAAAAGGACGTTGCCTTTAAATTCAGCATCTGCTCTGTTACCGCTCAAATTGAAGATTTTTTTGTTGTTATTATGATACATCTGGTTTATTTGGTAGCCTGTTGTGTTAACAGTTAAATCCTGATCTATCACTGGGAACATTAGGAAACACTGACCTACAGCACAACTTATTATCAGCTTACACTCCTGTACTGTAACAGTGATCAGAGTTATTTCCTCTGGGGATTTAAGCTAAGGTCACATGGAAAACTTAGGCAACCCAGGCATCAGATTGGTAATGTGGGTATGTCCGCGGTATAAGGCGGGTACAGAGTCCTGCCAATACTGTCAGGCCATTTAGTTACAAAGGAAGCAATGAAAATCAGTTCTGTCTCCTTGTGTCAGGATGAGTTTGGATCAGCAGTGTCACATCTCCTGTTCACAGCTGTTCACCTGTGAGACTCAAGTTTAATAAATCATCGTTGGCAAGAGTTAAGCAGTTCGACAGTCCAGCAGGTAGTTGGCTCAATTCTCTATTAAATTCTGTGATACAGCAGTCCGCAGGGTCCTCCTCTTCAGAGACCTCCTCTTTTTTTTGATATAGTCTGGTTTTCCTATCTAATATGGCTCCTGAGTACTTTTTGAAAAAACATATAAAAACTAAATTATGAACGACACTTCTGTTGGTTTTGTTTCACCCTTTCCAGTCAGTCTTTCTTTACAAGTAATGGCACTGCTGCTTATGGCAATATGGCAAATTCGGTTACAAAATATGGCTGATGTAGGCTATCACATAATTGGAACAGATATTCCCCACAATAGACCTATAATAATTTTAGCAGTAGTTATATTTAAGATATAGAATTAAACATAACACTAATTTGAATAGCCTAAACACGTATACTTTTACTATAGTTTATACTTATATTCTAGTTTTATTTCTTGTAGTTGTATATCTAAGAGTTAAATGCAGAAGGGTGATCTATTCCCATTGAGGGGTAAACTCTACATTAGGCACAAACCTCACACTGTTACCTCGTTTTTACTCCCTGTCCTAATCTCCTGCCTGCCTCCGCCGCTTCCTCCAGACCCCCCACCACCCCCTCCTGGTATGAAATGTAGCTGCTCAATGGTGTTCTGCCTTTTTGCTGCAAAAGCCATCCTCCTTGCGCTGTGGCCCCCTAGCGTTCCCGTTCCCATGACTACCCCTGCCCCAGGACCCTCTCCTGCCCAGCCCATTCCCCCACTCATATGCCCAGTCATGGGCGTGTTCCTCTCTTGCTCTCTTCCAGAGGTGGGGTGAGAGTTCATCTTGATCATGTGATGCCGGTCTAGGGAAGGCGTGGCGCAGACATTCTGCTGGGACTGGGCCTTCTGTTGGCGAGGCAGCGTTGGGACTATCCCCCCTGTTGTGTGGGCATATGGATCTACAACCCCCATTCCACCCATCCTCTCCTCCAAATGGTCTGGGGACATGAGAAGGCGTTCTTGTCTCTCCTCTCTCTGCCTGTCCTGGGTCTTCCTGGTGAGGGTCTGCGTGTTTGAGTTCTTATTGGAGGCTGCCATGGCTTTGTAATACTGATGTTGCTGGTTCTTGGACAGCCGGGAGAGGGTCCCTGTGTTGCCAGGAACATCACCCATATTGAGTAGCTGATCAGTGGACTTGACTTTCCTTGGGGGTTTAGAGAGAGTGTCGTAGTTGGCGTTGAACTGAGGCTCTGGGGGATCCAGAGGGTAAGGATTGGGAGTGGGCGATGCAGGCATGCCAGATGGTGGCGGCGGGATCCATGGACGAACTGCATGCCTGGGGAGGGTTCCTCGCCCACTGAGGGTATAGTCTCCACCCCAGTGAAGGTGGTGCTGAGAGGACTGGAGGGCCGGTTGCGCTGTGTGAGGGCGGCGTTTGGTGGTGCAGTAACCAGACGAGTACTCATCCAGACCTTTTTCTGGAAGCCAAACAAAATTCCTCTGAGTTGTTTATCACCACAGTAAATACCTTCACAACAATAATGATGCATCCTGCACTTTATGCTGTGGGTGTCAAGGGTGTCATTGTGGTTTAGCACTCATTAAACAACTGTATAAGCTGCACCGCACAGGGTGTGAACAGCAGATATTCGTCAACCCTTCTCGAAACTAAGGGTACTTACCAAGGCGTTTCAGTGAGGAGTAGCGGTTCAGCTCTGGTTTGGTGGCACTCTCATAAGAGGGAGGCAGCTGAGCCAGGTTGTGCAGGGAATGGTGGAAGGATGGCTGAGATTTGGTGTTGTTGTGTTTACTGGAGAGCAGGGTGCCTCCAGCTGCCAGCTGAGCATTGTTCATCCGAGGGGTACGTTCTACAGATACCACAGGGAGAAAACCACTGTGTGTTAAATGAGATTTGCTCCTCTGGATATAGCACACTGCATGTCACTGTGTTTGAATCTACTAACATTCACTGGAAGAAACAGAAATTTAACTTCCTTCAACACCAGCACAATAAACCAATGCTATGATAATCATTATTATTGTTGTGATGAATGAGCCTACTTTTGAGCTTAAAACCAAACTGAATGAAGTAAATGAAGCATGGTGGTGATTACATATAATTTACACAGGAGCCAGCTGCCTTACCGATGGTTGCAGTATGTTTGGGACTGGAGCCTGATGAGTGGATGAAATTGTGTTGCAAATTCCCCACTGTAAATCAAAGAACATTGGAAAAGTAGCCTTCAAAATGAATGAATTTCAATAGCATTTTTGCATAAAAATTAGCCAACTCCTTTGTCTGTCTGTCATCCATTCACCTCCACACAGTTTTAATGCACAGATTCTCAGTATCATTATATAAGGCAGACATATTTTAAAAGCACTTACATCCACATTCATTTACATGTAGCTGCTCATGTTCTGAAGAAGAGGCCTAATTTTATTACATAGGATATTCAGAGGTATTTTTCCTCAGTATATTAAAATCACTGATGCATCACAATTTTTAAAATGTATATTTATGTATCCAAAATTCATAAAATGAATGGCATAGTGTAAACTGTCCTAGCCCTCACATCTATTGTCCTTGCTGGGCAGTCCTGGAGCATAAAGATTTTTTGGAGGTCTCCCTAGTGTCCCCTGTCCATCGCCTACAGTCAGAGCCACACTGTTGTTTCTCTCATCCTGCTGGACAGGGCTGGATTGGTGCCTCAACATATCAACCAGGGCTCTGAGGACATATGAAAAACACAAAAAGGGAAGAGGAAGTTTGACATCACATTTGATAAATGTCATGTAAGTTTAATTTGTGAAAATACAAGGCATCTAATTTTTCTAAATTGTATTGGTTTAGAGTTGAAAGACAATGTATTATTCATGTAATGATGTAGGTTTGTCACTTACAGAAACAAAAACCCTTCCATGCATAATAACTGAAGTAACAAAGTAATATTTCCATATGTGTTTTGAAATCTATTCTGTTGCAAATTTGTGCACAATGGTGAATAAATAAGATGAATTAGAAACAAATCTATGCTAATTGTTCTATTTGTGTACAACCCTGTAGAAGAATGTGATCTAAAAATTAAAATGCACATCTTTATTGCCAAGATTATCGGCCATATATGAGATAAAAGCCAAGAGGGATCAAGCAGCCATGTATGCTGTCGCAGCTACCCGATGAAGATCAAATATGTTTCAGCTGATGACTAACGAAATCATTCTGAGCCCAGAATGATGAATCCGTTCCATTTATGGAGTCCTAAAAACCTAATTTCATTACAGTATTCATGCAACGAATTAAGTAAGAAATTCAGCAGCAATAAGTTATACAAAAGAATAAATTAGCGTCTGTCTAAGGCTTACCTGGGCATATTGAGATCTCTCTGGATGGCTTCTTGTTGCACCTTGTTGAACACTACCTTGATGCCAACAGCTACAACCACCATGAACACAACTACACCACCAATGACGAAGCCTGTGTTGTGGCTCTGCTGTTTGAGAGGATCAAAGTCTGGGTCATTTCCAGAGTCTTCTGGTATATACATGGTATCTGTATGTGGCTTGGCCCAATCTGGGGAGTCATAGTTTGGACAGCTCTCCTGCTCCAGTTGGCGATTGCGGTCTGGACAGCAGAAACGCAAGTAGCAGGTCCCACAGCAATAAATGAAGCCGTCCTTCGTGCAGTTGAAAGAGCTGTCAAAGTGTCCCATTACATCATAATAACCCCGACATACATCCATCCATACATCCATGAGGCGGGGTCGAATAGGCTCTACCTGGGCTGCGCCTAAGGGAGGTGCAAGAGCATCTGCTGAAGTCACATTTTTGGGAAACATGACCTGAGCCATGGGCCTCGGAGGAGCCTCCAGAACTCCCTCTGCTGTTTCTGGAAGTTTATCAGGGATTTTGGTCCTGCTCTGGAGAGCTGCTGGCCGGATGTTGGCCTGAATAGCAAGGAGCAGGAGAGAGGAGCTTGGAGCGGACATGGGCTGCTCAGTGAAAGGCCTCCCTGAGTGGTCTATGTGCTGAGGAGGGAGAGATGGAGAGGTCTCCACAGCAGCGGTAAGTGGGACAGTAAGGAGGGAGAACAGGGAGACAGCGAGGATTCTGAGATTGGTGGTGGGCGTCATTTTTACATGACTAAGAGAACTATTTTCTGTTGTTGAGTCAATGCAGTTACAACGATGTATCCGCTTGCAGTTTAACCCACTAAAATTGCATGTGAAGTAGTCAAGTCACATATACAACCTCCTGGATACTGATGGTGTATCAATAGCTTCATTCAGAAATGCTTAACATTGAAATAGTCTGTTATTGTCTGTTATTTGTTTTTGTTCATGCAGGGTACCAAAAAATCAGTTGTTAGGTTTCAGCTATTGATGATAATGTAATTGAATGTTTTAACTAATTGCTTGGAAAGAGCTCCAAATGTGTAATAACTTCATCCTTTGACCCTCAAAAACACCTCTCTAAACTACAGCTCTAAAATGGCTGTCACTTTCTGAAAAGGACAAGTTGAAACAGCAATCTTCATGCTTTTAGTCCTTAATTTTCCTGTTCTACATGTCTCACTGAACAAAAGAATAAATATCTGTCATATTGGATGTAGTTTTGCTTAACAAAGGGCAGTAAAAATTAGTAGGAAGTACAGTATTTACAATAAAATATGGCAGTCCTATACATTCCTGTGCTGATCATGGCACTTGAACAATAGATTATGGCCAGGAGTTTTATAAAATGTAAACAGTTTTATCAGTCCTGTTTGTTCCTGGCTATGTCAGTATGGCATTACATACATTCAGGATTGGCACTTATTTAATCCATTAGCAGTTTTGTTCTGGCAAAATGTTTGACGTTTGTATTTTTTATACATTTTGTGCTTTGGGGCATTATAACACAATCACATGAAAATAACAGACAGTGCTGTAGACTCTAGGGAAAGACATAAGCTGTCTTTTAATAAAAAGTACTTTGTCTGGACCAGGGATCAGTCCCCATTTTAACAGGTTCCAGGCACTCTCATCTATAGAAACACTATTATCTGAATCTGTTATATGGTTTTATTAATGTGCATCAGTACTTGCCTAGCACAGACTGTTACTGTGATTGGGCTGGGTGATAATGAGTGAAGCTCAGCCTAAGTGCTAGAAGACTGTAGAAAGAGAAAATTACGAGTAAGCATAATCCAACTAAATGATTTGCAGCCTGTGAAAGTCATCACAAAATGAGACAAAAGTCTTTTTTAATTCCACATGAATTTCTGCATTCAGCTTTTAGGCACAAAAGTCGCCCATGTCATTCAACTGTATCACTAATTAGATATGAACTGAAGGGCACATTTCTTCTCCGTGTGACATAAAATTATTCCTGATTTGTCTCTGAGGTTCAAAGAATATCACTTTTGTTGAGAAATATGTAAATGTGTGAAGTTATTGTGTTGAAGGTGTTGGCAATAATAGACAGAGGCAGATCTGTCTCCCACAGAAATTATAATTACATGTAATTATCAAAACGTCCCTATCTGTAGCGGAGAATGTAGGCACAGATGGGGGAGACAGAATGCTGAAATCACTGAGGGCTCCACTTGTTTCAGTTACATGCTCCTCTAACCTTCTGGGAAGAGTTCAGCAGAGGGGAAAAAAACAAGAAACACACAGCAGCAGCTCTCCCACTGACTAATGTTCCAAAAGAACTCTCAGGCAGAATTTCTTCTGTCGTCTCTAAATGTTCAGCTTGATTTCCAGAATTGTCTTCAGCTTTACATGGCGACAAGAAAACCTGGTATGTGTTGGCCGAGTGTCCACTGTGAAAACAAATGACAGACATGATTAGAGACGTCTGCAAGATTCTCTCTTTGTTTAAACTTGTGTGTGAACATCTGCACATTTTGGGAACATGTGCACACAACACCGTCATTTGTATTAATTGCAATCATATGTGTGTGTGTGTGTGTGTGTGTGCTGTTGCAAGATCATGCGTTCCTGCTTCATTGCAGGAGGAACACTCTCCTGAAAAGCCAATGATAGAGAAAGAGAGCAGAGGGATAAATGCAGGGTAGGGATTTAAATGAGCAAAGAGATTGTGGTGAGCGGGAAGAGCCAGAGGTATAGATGCAGAGACGACCATGAGTGGGAGGGCGGTGTGTGGGTGGCACAGAATCAAGTACATTTCTCCCAGCACTTACCAATACAACACAGCACATCACACAAACAGTACTACCAAACAGATCTACAAATACAGTACATGCCACACACAAGAGTCCTAATCAAGACAGTATATCAGATGCTGTTGGACCAGTTAAAGGTGTACAAGGTAGAACTGTACAAAAGGTTTTGAGCGTGTGTATATGTGTGTGCATGTGTGACACTATAGTAGGCATTCTGTAAACCTCCTTGTAGTCAGTCTCTGCCTCTTTTCTTTATTCCGCTTGCTCCCTCCTTCTCCTCTTTCTCCCTCATTCTGCCTTTCTCTCTTTCTCAGATTCTGTGCGTGGGTTGAGGCAGCTAACTCTCTCAGAATAGCAATGCAGCTCTGTCTGTGTGTGAGTGAAAGAGGCAGTGAAAGAGAAGGGAGGTAGAATCCAATCTGCACCCATTAGCCAAACCAGATTTCAAAGTAACATCTGTCCATCTCTTGCTCAACAAGATGACACTGATGCTTTGCACCGTCATCTGCAGTTGCTGATAACTTCAATATTTTCTGCTCTGACTCCATTGACTTCATTGAGGATTCTCTGGTCAAATATCTAAAGTAAACCATATAATTGTGCAGTTACAATGTCTATGACAAACTCATGTCATTTTAACCATATGAATGATGTACAAGAAGGGCCAGTCCTCCTGCATCCACAAGGTTTTGCCATTTTTGACTAAAGCAACTCAAAGCAGAACGGATGGAAATGTTGTAAGACGTTCGTACAGTACATGAGCTTTTGAAGCAATGCAGCAGTAGAAAGAGAGAGAGAATGGTAACAAAAGGGTGAAGGGCACACATTGAGAACTGTGAAGTTGTATCCCTGGGTTACATAGACACGGGTGTGTATGTGTATGTGTGTGTGTGTGTGTGTGTGTGGGGGGGGGGGGGGGGGGGGGGGGGGGGGGGGCGAAGACCATCTCAGTAGATTCCTGGTATTGGAAAGAACTCTATCTAGAAAACGAACCAAAAACATTCTTAGTTTCATTGCAGGGTACTGAAAAGCGGTGCAGATGGCTGTGCATGCACCGATTTCAACAGGTGTTTGTGGGGAAATTGAACAAAATGGCCCCTCTTATTTTCCCAAAACACGCTGTTAGAAAATGTACTGTGATCTGAAACGACGGGGGGAAATTCTCGAATACAATGTTATTGCATTAGATGACAAGGTTCGCATAGACAAGGGTCGCACCACTGCTTTGCATTAGTCTTATTGGTAAATATGTGCTGCGCAATGACTTGCATCCGTCAAGTGATTTTAACACCGACTCCTCAGACAGCAGTACATGTTTCATTAGGTTACGAAGTTTCAACTTGCAATGAACAACCATGCGGGTTATGGACATGACTTGCATGTATCAGTAGGCTAAGAGTGCGTGGGTGTATCCGTGCCGGTGTGTGTAGTCCGACTGGATGTGCGCGCGCGCGTGTGTGTGCAGGTTTGCAGTGTGTATGTGTGTTTTATTAATGATATTAATTATCCTACCTTTACACTGTCGAATTAATGTATTCGGAGTTGCCGATTAAAGAGTCTAAGTAATGGAAATGATGTCTGCCTAGCATAAAAGCATTGTGTAATTGTATCTGTGTGGCGCAGCTTTGATCCAAATGTTTTGTTTGACAACCGCCAGCTCAAGTGATGCATCTAAACACATGCCAAAGTCAGCTTTCGCATACGCAGAAACATTCAAAGACAGTCTAAAACAGTTACGGCACTATTTCAGTAATTGATGTTGCATTAACAAAAGGTGCATAATGTCGTGTCTTACCTGTGCGTTGCTGTGGGGTTTGATGCTGGAGAACAGCTCTGGGAGAGCCTGCGCACTGTATCTCCGCGTTTCTCAGATGGCAGCCTGTTATTGTAGCTGAAACAGATCAGGACAGCTTGAACTGTTGCTGGATGTGCCACCTGTTTTAAACGTCCGTGTTTTTTTATTTATTATTTTTATGGCTGCTGCAGATAGTGATGTCTCCACCGTTAATCCATCATCATTGCAAAAGGAAAAAAAACACGAAAATAATCAATCGCAAACAGGAGATTGGTTGAGGTTTTTTTTTTTAAATCTGAAGAGGCAATTTAAGTGCACAGTACATCGGTAAATTCCGTTTTGTGCCGTGCAAGTTGCCGAGTGTAGATTAACTATCCATTTGAGCGCAGTAATGCAAGAGCCTACGTGCCAGATGTGAGCTCAAAATGAAAAAAAAAAACCAACAAAAACAAGAAATCCCCCAATTTAACTTTTCTCCATCTGAAATTGACTGCTGCAGGTTTCCCTTATAATTTCCAAACGAGATTGGTTCTACCGCCTAACTGCGCCTGGCCTCACGGAGGTCCGCCAGTCAGGGAGCTCTGTGATTGGTCGCTCACACTGGTGCTGATGAGACTCTCTCGCGCCTCTCGGTGCTGATGGTCAAAAGGCCCATTCAACTGGTGGCGTTCATCTTTATTCCCCTCCATTTCATCCCCCCCTTATTTTAATAACCCACACATTTTCCCTTACAAAAACATGGATTACGGTTTTGCCTGCATAGAGTCATCTCATGTAAAAGTGAACAGTCCACTACAGGAGGGCATACAAGTAGGGGAAAATGTGCTAAATTAAATCAAAGCAATAAATTCAGCGGAAGACCTCCGAGATCCTGTGTGTGTTTTCTTTGTGTGTGAGAGAGAGCGAAAAAGAGACACACAGACACGGTTGCCACAGCAACTGTGTCATTATGTTGGTGGCAATTATGAAAGCGATAAAAACGGGGAAGGGGAGAGGATTGGCGCAAAAGCTTTAACACTGAAGCGTGAACGAAACTGTCAATTAGTTTCAGTCCTACATTGGCAATTCACATATTTCTTTAGCTTCAAGACAAACAGGGGACAGCTGACCATGTACTGTAACAGAGAAGAGAAATATTAGGTTTATAGAGGATGAAGTTGGCTTTTGTTTGGCTTCTCCCTCTGTCACATACGAAAGTCGCATCCTCACAACCATCATATCTAAATAAACCAAATGAATGAAACCAGCCCGAGGCTCCTCTTATCACCAAGGAATACATGATAGGTCTAAAGGATGATAAATGCCACTGCAGTGAAACCATACGATGTACTGCCCTACCTGGTCCACTGGATACACATCACAAATGTGATTAATTCAAGTTATATCAGTACATTTACTGAGGTGGCAGAAAAGGAAAGGCTCAGCATTAATTAGGGAATATGCCAAAGAGGTGGATTTCAGGTGGGAAGGAGGTAAGCACTTCTGAAATGGGGCTTGGGGAAGGTGTAAAGGTTTATCTGGAGCCCCAGGTGTCTAAGACGGGCCTGATAATTACCTGCATGGCAGGCTGCTATTTCTACACAGGTGGGTGGGCTGCTACATGTCTGCAGAGGGGGCCAGTAGAGCCCTTGATTAGATGGTCCAATGACGCTCTACTGGGTGCACTTTCACTCACTGACTTGCTTGGGAGGATGCAATTACTGGTTTCTTCATAATCGTTATTCCATCACTGCAGAACAGGAGAACACTATAAACAAAATTAAGTGCCATTATACATCACTGGATAATAAAAAGCTTCACACTAATATCTATTTTCACTTACTATACAGGCATACATGAAAAATTAAGTTGAAATCCTGTTTCCTCAATAAACAGGGCATACAAAGCAGTAACACAAGACAACTATGACTCATTTTCCATTTCACTTCTTGTATCTCAATGTTTTATTAATTTAAATAATTTAAAATGGACATGAAACATCCAGCCAGTCTGCACACTGACAAGAGCTTCCGAGGCACCTTTCCATCCAAGATTACGTTTCAGTGGGTTTCCTTGGGAAATGTAGACCCTGCATGTGTTTAGTACAGAGGGAAAATCTGCCCAAGAAATCCTGCCAATGCAACAGGTGGTGAGACAATTTCTATCAAACATGGAAGTTGTCCTACTACGTCTTCTCTGGTACCCATATGGCTGTTTGGGGAGCTGGGTAGCTGAGATCAAACACTACTTTATAAGGTAGGGGTAGTTTTAACTGACTTCACACTGTATGCTTAACACAGATAAGATTTTGTGCGTGCGTGCATATATATATATATATATATATATATATATATATATATATATATATATATATATATATATATATATATATATACACATACACACATCCTAACCTACCCTGTTACCGTACAGCCGCTCATCTAGGTTTTCACATGAAACCCACAAGACACTTGAACATGGATGCATCAATTATAAATAACTTTGAAAACACTGAACAGTGAAACATTTCAGAAAAAAAATATAATAGGTATTTCATAAAGAACAACAGACTTCCTTTACTTTCAATGCCTCAGTTTCATTCTGATCACATCATGAAAAATATGCTTCATGAACATGTTATAATTTGTTTGACAGTATCAATATTTCCCTTCTATTGGTGACCCCACTGACTTTTTGCATAATTATTCAGCAAATTCTTCCATTACTCCCTCACAGCTTAATTTCAAAACATCTCTAAGTAACATCTTGGGTCTTACATTTATGGCTGGCTGAGTAGTACACAGTACCATCCCAGAACAGCTTGCCAGAATACAGTTCAAAAAAGCCACCATGAAGTTCACAGCAAAGCTGAGACAATAATAATCACATAATTAGTGGACAGCACAGTGAACCCTATTCCCTGTATGATTTATTTAAACCTATGGAACTATGGAAAAATACAAGTAATGATTTTCAGTTATACAACTGTGTGATGCCAACAGGACAAGGCAAACTCATGGCTAAAGAAAGGGGAGGTACAAGTACAAAGTGGACTGTCTGAAAGGGTGGTAGAAATAGTCAGAGAAAAGGGAAACAAAAACATTATCAACACACCTCAATAGTTATATTTACACACACTCACACATACACACACTCACTGAGAATATTGCAGAGGCATTAAAGTCGCCTCAATGCACGCTTTTTATCAGCTTTCTTTTTCCCTGCTACATTATTGGTGCTACTACTACTGGTGCTACTGCTGGTGGTGCTGCTGGCCCCATTCGCTCCGTTACCCAGAGCGGCTGGCACAGCTGCTGCGCTGGGTCCGGCCCTCTTTGTAGGGTCACCTGCATGTTTTTTTGGCTGTGGGCCATCATTAGGGTCCTGAGGTGCCCCTGAGGTCCCGCCAGGTCCACCCATGGCATGGATCTCTGTGAGCAAACGAGCACGGGACTCATATTCTGCATAGTCCTCTAGCAGCAAGCGGCCAGCCTCTTCATTCAGTGCAGATTCTGGATTTGGGTGGATGAGAAGACATTTGATTGTCTGTGGGGGAGCACAGAGGAAAATTAAGATTAAGAAATAGTGGAAACAGCACAGATAATGGTTAAAACGACAAAGACTGATTGCATGTCTTACAAGTAAAACATGTCTAAGGCCAAGCTCTGCCTTCCAATCCCTCTTCAACACGTTGACACAGATCTCTCCTTTATGACCCACGTTGGGGTGAAAAATCTTGGTCAGGAAATACCCCTTGGGTGGAACAGCAGGGAAATCCTTCCCGAGGACCAGACGCATTCGGAAAATGCCACCAGCAAACGGAGTTCCCTCTGTCAATGCATAAAGAATTCATCAGATGAACAATATGTCCTGACTATGCGAATCTTATCAGTGGTTTGTGACCCTGTTCTCTCTTCTCTAAGATTTACAGTAACAAATAAATTGCAAGTTGTCTGTTTGATTATTAAAGAATATTCTTCAATTTTCACTGTTTGTTGACAAACTTGTCAATACCATCCCTGCACATCACCCATAGAAATTTAGAGCTGCATTATGCTTGCCTCAAAAAACTACTTGAATTTATTAGAAATTGGACTGAAATGAAGATCTAAGAATTTATTAATAACCATACATCAAATCAAACATAAATATCTAATAAAGATCCATTGAGGTGAGAATTTTCCATTCCATTTTTATTCATATACTGTTGATTGAGATGTCCAATATCAGCCATCAGCGGAGCCAAGTTCTGCTGATAACAATATCTATCTATCTATCTATCTATCTATCTATCTATCTATCTATCTATCTATCTATCTATCTAGCCATCTATGCTTCTACTTAATATTATAATGCAGAGTATTGCTACTTGAGGCTAATTAAACTATCTTCCATAGCCAATTAAATGCAAGTGAACTGAAGATGGCAGTGTATAAACCTCAGCTGTCAATCCCTTGTTCGTCGTTGGTTTTTTTTTGTCTGATATCACCACTCAAAACATAACAAATGGAGTGACTGGCTCTTCAAGGCCTACTTAACAATAGCAAGGTATGAAGCAACGAGCTGTTATGGGATATCAAGGACAATGTGGGCTTTGTGGTTCTAGTGGGTTACATGTTTCTCATGTAATTAGCAACACCTGTGTGTGTGTGTGTGTATATGTATGTATATATATATATATATATATATATTATATATATATACACACATTTGAGGAAGCATGAATAAAATAACTTATTTGTAAGAGGAATAAATTATAAGTATCAAGAAATTGTTGGCCCAATGAACCTTCTTTCCAGCTCATGAATTTACTGATAACCATCTACCTAGGCAGCACAGACAACATAACAGAACTGTTACACCACCATGAAAACTAAGGTTTAGTTGCCATCTTAAATATCTCTGAACAAACAGATACCCAGAAAACTGGAATGACATAACATAACTTGTCAGAGCAAAGTTAATGAATGCAACATGAACAACTAATAAAAAATAAATACTAATAACCTGCAACTTAACACCTTCATGAAGTTAGCTTTAGTGTATTGGAATTTTAAAGTAAAGGGAGCTATAAACCATGTAAAATATCATGCTGTGAATAAATATGTATTGTTAAGGCTTCAATAATAATGACACATTTCTGCAGGACTTGTTAGTTAGAATTCTGATAGGTACTTTTTTAAACTGAACTTCACAATGTCTGGCTTACTCATAAACCAAAAATAATGATATTGTTCACTTATCACTGTACTGAACAGGCTGTTTCATTCAGAAGACATTCTCTGATTAGGAAACAACTCATTAGTAATGTACTATCACATAAAATACTAGCCTAGTGACAAACATCCAGTAGTTCATACCAGGTCCTTCGATGGCTGTGTGCAGTTCA
Source organism: Siphamia tubifer (assembly GCA_020466265.1). Classification (NCBI taxonomy): domain Eukaryota; kingdom Metazoa; phylum Chordata; class Actinopteri; order Kurtiformes; family Apogonidae; genus Siphamia; species Siphamia tubifer. The sequence goes on along the minus strand of CM035798.1, from coordinate 60,368,119 downwards.
GTTATATCTTCATCACTTGGATAAATCTTGATTCCCTCAGGTGGGTCTGCTGCTAAAGCTGAAACCTCTTTGTATACCAATCGAAGAACATGAGGGGGCAAATTCTCCACATTGGAGTTCTGAAGAGAGACAGGAAGTTGGTTTAAGGGGGATTAGTAAACACAGGGCAAGTAACATAGGTTAATAGAGAAGGGGAACATTACACTGACAATAATTAGACAGAACAAGATGGCTCAAGTGAAATATAAATTATGTATTTTTTTATTTATTCTTGCATCTTTGTGTAATAATGATTACTTCAATTGACTGAAAAACTCACTGAAGAGAATCATGACTGAATAGAATTGGGACGTGGCCTTATAAAACTAGCAAAACACCAACTGTAATTCAGTCTCCAATAACTTATTAATTGTCTGAACAATAATTGAATTGTTAATCTTTTCAAACTTCAAAACCGTTTTAACTTCAGCCCGGTTTTTACGTGACAGTGTACGGACTTGTAATATATGACACACTATAAGACTAAACTTCTCACAGCTTCACAAGATCGTCACACTTTGACTTCAATTTAATCCGTAAAGGATTTGAAAACTAGAACACATCTATGTTCATTCTAAATGTTTTACGAGTTGGTTGTTATTGCACTGAATAAGGAACATGTGCATTGTTAAACCCTAGAAGTGATTGATATGAGATTTTTGGATGAACGAAGTCAGCGGTGCAAAGTTTCACTATTCGCACATCGCTTTTTCCACTGAACAAGTCTTATGTGCTACTGTACCTTTCAGTTTAGTGTTTATTTACGCGACTTTAACTAGCCCGTGGACGATGGTGAAATGTAAAATATGCCGCCGTTGTTCACTGGTTAACTTTTCGGTAGCATTTAGGTTAGCAAGTCTATCCTAGCCTAGCCTCAGCCGAATGACAGAGCTCTTGTGTGACTTTAACACCATAGATATACAATCTCTTCCACTGAATTCGCAAATTCCTATTGCAAACAACAGATTTTGATTGGCAGTTATAGATGCAGATTCCAGCAAATAGACACAATCCAAATAAAATTGTTCGACGGCTGGCGACGGCTAACACCGCACGAAGCTTAGCATTAGCCAAAACTCAAATGCCCGACTTACCATCTTCAGCTACGCTTCTTCTAGATTAATGAAGGTCTGGTTGATATCAGGTAATATGAGACTTTTATTTCAATGTCTGAAAAAAACTGTTAGATCAAAACTTAACCGGGTCTTGACTGGCTACTGCTCTTTTCTTCTTTTCGTTGACACAGGAACAAAAATACGATCCTCTGTTTAACCTACTACAACTGACCAATGCCCGTATTAGTTGCATGTTACGTCATAAAATATAGACCAATCATGTCACAGTATTATCAATGCAACATGGTGGTAAGCGTCATCAGCCAAACAGAGATGAAAATATCAGAGAAACAGTCCTGCTATAGGTCCGTTTGAAAAACTCACCTTCCTGAATACAGAGAACGACCTGGAATAAATGGAATTGTTAAAAAAAGTGCTGCCTAAAAGGTGAATTATCTGATACTTACGTATAAATATATCATATTTACATTTTGCACGTAAATAACAGTATATAAAGCAATGGGCTACACATGTAATTGTTTCTTGCTGACTGCATTTACATGAAAACAATGAGCTGTCTTATAATTCTCAACTTTCCACGCTTCAGGGCCAGACCTCCTTTCTAATATTTAAAGTTGTAAACTAGTGCAAAACAATCAACAAGAATTATCTAGATAGGCATTGTTTCACCTGAAAACTGGGCTGTTTCTGAGGTCATCAAAATTTTATTTTTGATTTGGTTCTCACAGATTGGCGTGGCTGCAAATATACAGTATGATAATGCTTTGTTGTACTCCAGCAAGTAGTTAAAATGAGCTACATCTTAATATCTACAGCAGAAAAATGTACATTATACACATGAATGCAACATGAATCCAAAGACGTCAAACATAATAGTAAAATAATGATAGGAACTACTTTAAGATATCATGACCGACTTTACTGGCAGACATACAATTACTTAATCTTTCTTACAGTATTTTCGATGTGGGGTTACTTGTATTTTTCTTTTCTCCCTATCTAACCTAATCCTAATTTATTTTTCACCATTTTTTATAATATTGTCCTGAATTTAGTTTTTCCCACTACAAATAATCTATTTCCTATATTTAATTCACAGATCATGTAGATGTTTACAAAAGGTTGTATATAAAGACATTAAAAAGTGACTTTATCAGTAAAACATGTCACTGAATATAACACAAGTATGTCTATCCACTGTCATTCATCACACCCCATAGACTTTACTGCTGAGTGTTATAGATGTTTCCACTGTAACTAAGTAGCTGCTAAAAATCTAAATGGGTTATATCTGATGACCATAAGAAAGATAACATTTATTACATGTATTTATATGATTAGTGGATCAACAGTTTAGATGAGTAAATACTTTTGATTAGCTTTGGCTGGTTAGGTATTTATATGAGTTGCCTGTACATCATACCTGCCAACATTTGAGTAGAAGAATCCGGGAGATTTTTGCAGCGGCGGTGGGTGTTGCATTTTCAGGAGACACAAGTAAGCAAATGTTGTTTTTATGATGATAAATGATGTTAAAGTGGTATATAGTTTCCGGTGCATGAATACTCTAAGACTGCATTTATCCAGAAATATAATTTTATTTTTCAATGGATGGCATGTACTGTTAAATTCACATTAACTGTATTATTATTAATGTTAAATTCACATTAACTTTATAATTCCTTCTCACTTATCACATGCGCACGCGCACACACACACACACACACACAGTGAGAAATATATCCCCAGGTTGGATTTAACTTGACTGAGAATATTCAAACATATGAATATATTGTGGTTTCTTACCCTAAAACTGAGCTACAATCGTTGCCCTGTGTGTGTGTGATACTGTCCGGGGGGGAAACCTGCGCACAGACGCATCTATGAGTTGTCAGATAGTCAACAAAGTATGTGTATACGTTTCATTCATGATCTCTGGCAACTGGTGAAGATCAGCCAAATATGTCTTCAGATTTGTTTTTGACATTCAGACCAAATAAATTAGAGATTACCGAGATACATTACAAAACGGAAGGGGGCAGTAGATGGGTCTGATAGTCCATGGCCTGCCTCTGCATTTTCCTGATTTATAAGTAGGAGAGAAATAGCTCCTCCTTTTAAATCATCCCGGCCATGGAGAATCATTCCACTACTGTGGGCCTAATACGGCATCGCAAGATAGTAGCCACAAGGGCTTTTTTCTAAGCCAAAAATATGAGAATACTTTTTACATTCAAGTCAATTTCCCCCATCATCGTCAGTATCCAGGTTTGTCACTAGAGGGCGCTAGAACGTAACAACCTCAGTTAATGAGCCTCGACGGACCGTGGTTCACACCGTTTGTATACGCAACCGAGCCAATACGTTGCTTAAATAATTTCTATTATTATAAATTAATTTGAGTGAGTTAGATATTAACTGCAGGGAAAGGTTAAAAGGGAGGGGTTCTATGTGCTGCCCTGACTCTGGTAAATGGGTGTGACAGACGGATAACAACATCACAACAAAAACAACGGCTTCGCTTCCGGTTTCTGGATGTAGCTGTCAGTCTCCCGCATCTTTTTTGTTCGAGAATCGCTTTATCAGCAGGTCAGTTGATTCATTTAACGGTGTCGATTAAATGTAGTTCACCTCGCCTTTTTTGTGATTTGACATTAACCACACGGGTAGTAAAATCAGTGTCTTCTCACAGTTTAGCATCTATCACGGTAAACAGTTTGCTAGCGACTTTGAAGTTGTTGTTAGCCTGCCTGAATAGACAGCTAACATCAACTTGTGTTTGCTCCGTTAGTTAGCTAACCCAATACTTAAGGTTACTAACGGTTTTGTTATTCGAGTCACTTTTGTGTGTTTGTGTATCTTAAGCTTTAGTATGAACGAAGGAGAAGTGTTTCACGAGAAGCAGAGGTTGGAGCTGTGCGCAATTCATGCACTTAACAACGTGCTTCAGGAGAGGGTGTTTACCAAGGAGACCGCTGATGAAATCTGCAAACGGTACAGTCACATCTTCAGACTCCTTCAAACGCATATGTGTTTTTTTTCTGTAAGTCGCTTTATGCAACTAACAAATGCAGATAATTCCAGAAGCCACGCCACTTTAGTTCTGATGAATCTTCCCTCCTGTCCACATATTTTGACCTCATTTAGATCCAGCATTTACTCAAGAGTACCCGCAGTATCTCACTGTGGAGAACTAGTGAATTGTTCTGTAGAAATATATACAGGATAAAAAAAATTGTTCTTACTTAAAATAATAGCAACCTGGAAAATAGTGTCATAATTGATTTCACTGCTTATAATCCACCAGGTTTGAAGTTGAGGGTTTTACAGATTTTTTTTTATCCATGTAAAATACAGGGAACAAAAATGCATCCACAACTGTGTTATATTATAGAAGATTATCATTCAGGAGACAATAATACTAGTCCTTCCTCACTCAGCAAGAACAGTTATGTTAAGTGAGGCTATTGTTAAAGAGCTTTACTTACAAAATTGAACCATGAGCCTGGAAGGAAAGAGAGTCATGATGTTGGTTATTTACCATCTAAAGTGTTTTCAGGAGGAAAATCCTGTGACTCTTGACTAACATAACTGCTGTCTAAGCTCTCAGGTTTATTTATAAGAAGGGCAATTCTGAAATGAATAGACTGTGTGTGTGTTTGTGTGTGTGTGTATTTTTTTTCTTTTATTTACTTATCAATCCTTTTTGTATCACTATTGATTTTTTGTTGCTTGATTTTGTTTGGTTTACATTTTTACATGTTCGAAATAAAATATTTCAAACAAACAAAACAAAAACCCATTTTCAATTAATCTCTCTTTCAATCCAAAGGGTTGTTTTTTTTTTTCAATTAAAACTTGTCATGTTATTATATAGCTGTGTCGGCCCTTCTCTACAGGCTGGCTCCACAGTGTGTGGTAAACCCTCATCGCTCAGTGTTAGGCACGGGAAACTATGATGTCAACGTCATCATGGCAGCACTACAAAGCAGAGAACTGGCTGCAGTGTGGTGGGACAAACGCAGGTGAGTGTGTAACATGCTCAGCCCCCTAGGGACAAACAGTGTTCATTTCAGCATCTTACAAGCTTTATCACACACATCCATTTTCACAAACTCTAGAAAGCATAAAGGCATGTGAAATGAGGACTCATCTCAACACTTGTCTCATTGCAAGGAACAAGAAAATAGTTGGCAAGTTACCTTGCATTTTGTACCACTTTTTTCCATAGGTATTTTAACATTTCCAGCCTGATTACAACTATATTATTGGTTTATTTAACAGAGATATTGTACATTGATTCACATTGCTGCAAATGTACCAGAGTTAGCCTATTGTTTATTTTCCACCTGTAGTCCAGACAGATAGACTTACTTAATTTAAGAAGACAGTAAAGGACAGTAATAGTAAGTATTGTAGTAAGCCTGTGTATTAGTAGTTATGCACTGAACATAATACAGCCCAGTTTAAATTATCATCAGAAGTAAGCTTTATTTATCTGTCTCTTTTTTAAACACAGAACCGTACAGAGCCTTTGCATGTCAAAGGTCCATGGTTTCATTCTTAATGTCCCATCACGTGTATCACTTGGGATTGTGTCCCTCCCACTCCGACGGCGGCACTGGCTTGCAGTTAGGCAAGTCAATGGGCAGTACTACAACCTGGACTCTAAACTGAAAAACCCTGTCTGCATTGGGGGAGAGGCAGAACTACGGTAGGAATCTGCTGGATGTAAAAAATCTAATTTCTATTGTCTAATGCTCTCTGGGCATTTAAGAGAGATGTGGGGTGATCTGGTCTGAATTAGATGAAAACTTGGCAACAAAGTGTTGTATGGTTCTGATGAACTGTTGTCTGTGTCAGTGAGTCATCCCATATAAGTTGTCACATGAATCTTACATCAGTGTTGTTTGTTTGATAACACTACACCCTAGTAATCTCCCTTCTGTCTGTGTCTATATTCTTCTAACCTTCTAACTTTTTATCTGGTCATCCATTTTATATCATTGTGTCTCTCAGCACATTTCTCAGTGAACAGCTTTCTCAGGATGTGGCAGAGATGCTCCTGGTTGTCCGGCGAGAGGTTGAGGAGGATGGCTCATGGCTGAACTCAGACGACCTCAAGAAGTGATGCCTTGGAAAAGGAAATTCCTTGACATAGCATGGAAGAACAGTTCTCTGGGAAAATGACAAGACTTTCTGTGTTTTTGTTTAAAAAACAAACAAAAAACAAGTTCATTACAGAAAAAGAAACCTCTTCAGGGAATGCACTAAAATACATTTAACATGTCACAGAGACAACGGAAACTCCAAAGAGAAGCAGAGATGGGCAGTTACTCTTGAGATGATGAAGTGCTTTAATTGTATTAGCAGTAAAACTATGGTTCTCAAATGTGTTTGCCTGCTCTGCTTGGACCTTTGTTTAATACTTACAAGGTGTGTCTAATGTGTAACAAAGCTGCAAGTTTAAGACAAATGCGTTTTAGATTGACAATATTTGATTGAGCTTTGACTGTTTTTTGGTACAAACTTGCAGCCATTGTCCATGACAAACCATTTGCAATAACAACAACAGGACAGCTCTGTTAATCATCAACAGAAAAGCTGTGGAATTGAAATTGACGTGTACAAAATCACTGGTCCTGATCTGTGTGGTGCGGCCGCCAAATTAGATCATGTGTGTACGAGATGATCATGTTAGTATTTATTACACATTACCAAAGTGCACCATCTCTTTCTCCATCTTTGTTGTAAACCTATGCACTGCAGAATTGCTGTTTGTCTCTTTGTGTGTTCATATAGGTGCCGATACTGTGAACACAGCACCCAATGAGGCTTTGAAGGACCACCAATGTCTTTGCATGTTTTACTTCACTTCAGATCACATTCTTTTGTAGCATGTTTTCTAATATTCCATACAGCCTTCATTTTCATTTATTTTAACTTAAATAATGAAATAGACTCTAAATAACCACATTTTTTCCATGAGTTTTGATGCTGCTCTCTTAAGTTACAAGCTAGTGGTCTTATGGAAGTGAAATTTTAGTTTCTAAAATAATGTAAATCAAAGAGCTAAACATGCAAAAACAGTGGTTATGTAACTATGTAACCTTTATGTCTGTGTCGTTTTTTCTATTAAGCTATGCATATCCAAAAGAAAGAGGCACTATATCTGGTTCACACAAGTGACTGACCTACAGTACAGATAAACCTAAGTTCAGAGGTTTAGAATATTGAAACTTATTTATATTAAATTTTGACCTTGTGTTTTAAGTAATTCAACTGTTACACTTGTTTGTCTTGTTTTGTTGACTTGCAGATATGATGAACGCCAGCTGAATGTCCGGTTATTGAAGTAATTTTTTATTTATATTAGACTCTTGAGTGTAAAAGGATGCCATTCAAAAGGAGCATTGATAATACCATACAAACTCAATTTAAGGGTTAACAAGGTCAGTTGGCAAGGAAAGGGGGTATTCAATGAAATCTCCAACATACCATACCATATATACACAAAACATTTTTGGAGAGATCTCAGAAACCCAATGCTATACATAGTTATTATTGCTAGTTACGGTAGAGCTACTGCAGCACCAGTAGCAAGAGTCATATTGCTATGTACCTGCTGTTGTTGCATGGGATTTGTAGTTCTCCACTCTGAAGATGGGGTTAGTTGTAGTTCTCCATTCAATAATTAAAACAGGGTTTTGATAGCCCTCAATGTTTTTTTTTCTTTTTAAATCAGAGGTTCATGATTATTCAGATATTATAGACAGTGAGATATACAGAATACCATATGGTAATACAAGGAAAATACAGAATTGCCACCTATAAAAAGTAAAAAAAAAAATTATACCAAGTGAAGGAACTGCATAACCATTCACAGAAAAAAATGTGTATTGTTGCTACGTGCCAGTGCTTTTCTACAACAATATTTATATAAAACTTGAAAATAAAGTGTTGGTACCGACACATTAAAGAATATAAAACTACAACGTAGTAACGCCAATACCATTCTGACTTGCCTCACCATTGTTCACAGTTTACACAGAGTTTGGACAGACAAGGGGAAAGAATTTAGACCAAGTGAACTTGGTTTACACCTTTCTAGAACCATCCTACCAGTGTTAACACTGTTGGCTAGTTCAACAGTCCATTTACTTCAGACCTGTTTCTTTTAAGTGCTTTTAATAATAGTATTCAGCGGTACTGATGTTGTGCACTTTGATTTCACACCTAGCATTCATTTTATTTAGATTAATTTCTTTTTCATTGATTAAAGTGTCCATTCATATGAAAACTAAACATTTTTGTCTATACATTTCCTAACCAAAAAAATAATCAACGTGAATACAAGTTCCTCGAATGGGCAGGGTTGGGGTGTGGTTGACTTCCCCCATAACCAGTCAGCATGCTGGGAGAGTACTGTATTTCCACAAAGCACCACAGGAGTCAGCGGAAGACAAGTTGTGATGGTCCCAAAATTGTGAGAGAAAACATCCAAAAAGAAAAAGAGAAGAAAATATGTTATTCAACTTGTTCAATCAGACCAGATCTCACATGTATTTCTCACTATCTGACCATTATTCATGAGCATAATGTGCAGTCATTTGTAACGGAGCAAAGGGAATACAAGTGCCAATTTTTACGGGGTCTTAAAATAGAAAGCTTTTTTTCTTCACTCTTTCCTTAAAAGTAAATGTTAATTGCTATTAACTTAATTTACTAGCTCTCAACCTCATCTCATGATCTTCCTCAACAGATAGAGTTTGCTGTTGTCATGAAAATACAATGAAACCGAGCACATAGACATGTAAAAGTTGACAACTCCAAACTCCATCTTTCGGGAAAAGCTGTGAAATGCTTATAAGAACACCTGAAAATACTCAGGTATTTATTGTGTCAAATTATTTTTCAGGGGGAAAAAAGTAAGATGGCCAGATAGTGATACTGAAGCAGGAAAATCTCTCAATTGCAGGTTATTAAACACAGTGTTAAAGTTCGCCACCACGTTTGTCCGTTTGTTAGTGATCAAATCAATCATTTATCTGTTGTAACAGCAGTGATAAAATGGTACAGTTTGCGGAGGAGAGGATCTGAGGAACTCACAGAGGGGGGTGGGGACTGCCTGTCAGTCAAGGGTAGGCTCTCATAGCCAGGGTTGCCATTGGAGGAAACGTTTGGAGTCCTGTATAGAGATAGAAAGAGACAAGGACAGGAGAGGAATAGAAGATGAAGAGGAGAGGGAAATGGGAAAGACACATCAAGAAAGAAAAAGAGGGGGGGGGGGGGCGCAGGGTGACAGGAGTCAAGGGCAGGTACAAGGACAGAGGGACAAAGAGCTGTTAGAAATATACTGTATTGTGAATAAAATATACAAAGCTCAATAAAATAAAACTAGTTGGTATTAGTGCCACTACGGCAGAAGTATAAAGCAGGCGTACAGTTCACTCCTGACTGATGCACTGCAGGGATTTATGCAATAATTTGCAATTATATGCATGTAGGACTGGGTGTGACTCACCACTGCAATTGCAGCTGTTGCGTTGTTTTTCAAATGAATCTGTTTATATGCATGGCAAAGCTCAGAATGCCTTTAAAGCGACCCAGAGCAAATGAGGAGTGGACTGTATCTTTAGTGCTATGTTGAATGTGTAAGATTTGCCAGTTTGGTTTAATCCTCATATGTGTATTATCACATATTGGAGTTATCAAGTCAATCTACTGGCATAAGAATATAAAGCTAAATAGTCCATGATTAGGTGGCTAGTACAAGCCTGGAAGGACTAACTGAACTTGGAAACTGCAGCAAAGGAGAGAAAGGGAAAACACAATTAGATGGAAAAACTGAGAGTGAGAATAGGGGAGAACCAAAAAGGAATCAGGAGGTATGATCCAGAGCAATAAGCGGAGTAGATAGAAAGAAGAGAAATAACTGGACACCACAGTGAGGAGACAGATGAGGGTAATGCAGGAGGGTGTTTGGGAGGGTTACCTATTTGAACCTGAGCCTCACAGCGCCGGAGTTTTTACGAGTGCGGCCTCGTCAATGACACAAAGATCTGTGAAATGACCGAGCGGCCTATATCGTCTGTCCTGAAACGCTTGACAGACGAATAGACAGACACACAGACAGACAGACAGACCTCTGGAGTTGTGTCTGTTTCTCTGCCTACACTGTAGTCCATAATGACCTGTCTGTGTGTCTGTCTGCAATGCATGTGCTTAACCTGACAGCCCTGATCTACTGAAATAACCCTACATGTCCTAAAAAAAAGCAAGTGTGTAAACCTAGCTGACCATGCTGCAGTACAACTACCATATTCTACCTCACGTTAATGATAGGTTTGTGTTATGTCAAACATCTGTCATGTTTTCCATCAATATACAATATTATGCCTGTGTGTTGGGTGGAATGAACATGTATAAATGTATGCATGTATAAATGTATGTACAAATTATCTAAAATTACTAAAGAAGATGTGTGAGTAAACTGTGTTGTCATTTCTGCATCCTTCACCAAAGCTATGAACTGAGGGACATCAGTATTTAAGTTGCCCATAAGTACAGATCTAGTGTCAGAAACCTTACTCAGATGCCAAAACTGTATTCATGGGCAATGTCTTCTATTTACAACATCGAGGATGCTCTGTCTGTCTGTCTGTCTGTGTGTCTGTGTTACTCACGGAAGGGGCGGCGCGCTAGAAAATGGGGGTGTCCACCCAGCCCCCGGGTAATTATAGAAGGGGGCCATGGCCCCTCGCTGAGACCCCGAGGACGTCTGTCTACGTGCCTGATGGGAGGTGAAAGGGTCCTCACTCTCGCTGTCTGAGTCTTCATATTCTTCTGATTCGCTGTAAAAGAAAAAGGAAATGTTTTAGTTGACCAACCAGACGTCTGGCTCTTTACAGCTTGGCTTCATTGCTGCACTAAATAAACAAGCATTAATCATACACTGCTTAATCTGGCTTTTAGCCAGTGACACGTGATGAATGCTCACATGTTTTTCTTCATATTCACCCTTGGAAACTATAAAAATATGTGTTATTGCTATCACTGCATGTGCCAGTTTTCTTGTGAAACTGAAGTTTGAACATTGTGCAGGAAAGGTTACAGGATACTTCACACATAAAATTATGGCACTTAAAACAAAAACATGTGTTCTTTACTGTAAGTTTTCAGATGAAGCAGTAATTAAAAATGGCTAGGTTTTAAGTGTATTTAAATTCCGTTTTCAATTTTTGGACACTTTACAATAAAATCCATGAAAAGTCATAAGTGTTTGCAAATTAAAGACCCTTTTCACATATCTTTAGAAAGACAGTGTGTAGATAAACTCTAGTAACAAGAGGTAAAGTTGTCCATGTTTGAACAATGTAAATTATACACTTTATTTATAGTCTGCATTTTATTCTGGTCAGTATATATTTAGCCCAAATGACATTTACAGTCCTTATCTCACCTAGGGAAGCTCCTCCAGGCACCTGGCAGAGAGCAGAGGATTGCAGTGAAGGCCAAGGCAGAGAGGAAAGAGTAGAGGGACAGGTAGAGCAGTCCCTCCATCCCATCATAGCAAAGACCCTTCAGTGAGTCAATGTAGTCCTTAAACAGAACAGACCAGCAATTAGTCAAATAATAATAATAATAATAATAATAATGAAAAACAGAAGTCAGCTGTTCTTGGTACATCTCTTGAAAGATTTGCTCTTAGTTTTACCTTATTCAGACCTCGACAGTTCAGTAAAGCCACCAGCTGATGAAAGTTACCCTCTGTGGAGTTGAGAATCTGCTGTACCTCCCTGAGTGATGTCTGTAATTACACAAAATGTTGTCATGAACAAAATCACTGCAGAGACAATCAACTTATTACAAATTCTTAGCAAAAAAAACCCCAAACAAAACAAAAACAAACAAACAAACAAACAAAAAACAACCTACCTCAGCTTTGGGGATCTGTGTGAGAGCATTTCTTTCCAGACTGGAGAGGTGTGTGTGGATGTTGGACAGAGCCCTCTGAGACTGGGTCAGCAACTGAAGCCAACAAATCAGTGGAATTATGAGCATTAATGTTGCATTAGTGCTTGAATATACTATTAATATGCTTAGAGTATAGGATATTTATCTAGGGAGGAAAATCATCTGAGGACAGCCAACACAGCTCAGTCCATCCTCACAGAATTTGTCCTCAGTTGCTCTCATGTGCCGGTTCATGTACAACCCATTTACTGCAATGTCATGTGGTATATGTGGAGGAGGTGCTTCTGACAGAGGTCATGTTACCTGCTGGAACGGACTGTACATGCGCCTGCAGGTCAGGTAATAATCCAAAACATCTGAAGGGAAACAAAACACCTTCAGTTATAGAAATATTTAATGACCTCAGTTAATGTAATTAGCTGAAGCAGAGTTGGAAACCATACCTGAACTGGTCCCAGTATTGAACTGAGTGGAGTTGAGGATGAATGTGTTTGGATCTGAGCAGAAGTCACTAAGAGCCTGGCAGCGTGAATGACGGAGAGAATGAGGAGGGATGACAGAGGGCAAAAGAAGAAGAAAACAGCAGGGAAGAGGGACAAATGATGTAAGAAGGGAGGGCAAGAGGAAGTAATCACAAGGGAGAAGTTAATAGACACACTGATCGACTAGCATACTTACCGTCTCAGATATCTGACAGAAAACAATCTGACAGTAACACAGTGGCAGCTATCGATCTACTGCTGCCCACATCACATGCTGTCCTGAATAAACCTGACATGCAGCTATCTTTCCATTTGCTCATCACTCACATTTCCCCCTAAGGCTTTAACCTGTTTCCTCATACCCTGCTACCCTATTATTGAAGAGCATACTCAAGTCAGAGATAGAGCACCCACAAATTCACTCAGTGTGAGATCACCCTACCAGAAGAGGGAGTGAGAGCCACACAGAGAGTCTGGCAGCTGACGGGAAAAGTGTCGATCTGGCAGAGGACTACAGCGGGCATGCCCACAACTGGCTCATTGTTTCATGTCAGTAGCCAGGGACAGAGCAGCTCTGTGTGGACCCACAGGCTTTGGGACATCTCCTGCCAGCCCCACATGACACTAAAATGCTTAAACTGGGCAGCAGTGCAGAAAACAGCCACCATTTACGGCCTTTGCACACCCCCAGCTCAGACCAAAACAGTCTCCCCTTCAGATAATGTGACCCCTAACTTCAATCTACCAACCTACAAGAGACTTAAAAACACTTTTGTACCAGCTGCCATCTGCCTCTTAAATGGCGTGATGAGGTTCCTATTTTGATTCGGCTGTCTATTGTTGTGTTATGACTTAGTATGGTTTGTCTGATGAATATGTGATCACTGGTGGTTGTGTCGTAAACTGCCTTCATTGACAAGAAAAAATGCCATTTTTGTCAGATGAATAAATCATTGAACAGTGATGTTGGCATGTTACAGAATATCCACAGTGAATCCTTGGCATGCTAGATACTTTTACTTCCATGTTCCATTCAACTCCTTTTTGTATTGTATGTACATTTCTAATGCTGAGATTCAGTAACGTCTTCACCATTTGCACTGGATCTGCTCACGGTTCATGTAGCCACTTTCTGTCTCTCACTCCAGTTCACTCTCTCTCTTAAACTGATCTCAAGATGCACTCTCATGCTCTTACTCTCCCCATCTCCCCTCCTCTTCTGTGGTTGAAAGCACTTCTGTTCATCTTCTATCTTTACTTCTCTGAGCCAAACACCCACACACTTGTGAACACACTTACATGGAAAACATGCACTTTGATGCACAAACGCACTTTGTTCACAAACACACTCATGCACACGCACATTGAATCTTTAATCTCTGCCCTATTTTCCTGCCTTTTTGGTCCTCTGCCATGACTGCAGCGTTCCCTAGGAGGCAGGTCTTTTCACAGTTTAGCACAATGGGCACAGAAATCACACACATACACACACACACTGCTTTGGCCTGTTATCAGGGGTTGGCCTCCTAAAGCTCTCTTTCCTCACTAATAGCCAGCCAGTCCCTTTTCTGACAGTCCCATTCACTTCCTACTCTTCCATCTCTTCATCCCGCTGCTCTGGCCCAGCAGTGTTACTGGGTTTACTCACCACTACAGTGGCCGTCTCCAAGCCCAGGGAGCCCCAGCTTAGGAAGAGAGCCAGCCATGCCAGCACAGTCATCCTGTGGGAGAACAGTACAGGCTCTTCAGCCAAGAGGACACCATGACCGTCCACACAGTGTTGTGTGCTTTACATCTAAAGATACAGAAGTGTGGGTGTGTGAGTACTCACAGGATGAGAAGCCAGCGGGCTTGCTTGGCCAGTCCCAGCAGAATGAACAGACACACTATGAGGTCAAGCAGCAGCAGCAACACATATGACAGCCACCTACAAGGAACAAACATGCACCTCATACAGTAAATGCTTAAATGCACTATTGCAAATTGTTTCAACACTTTCAACTGGAATGTAATACATTTTTAATCAGATTGCCTGTGGTAATACACATGCACCACAAGCCTGAAAGTACAGATATTTTCTTCATTTTTAAAACAACTGCAGTGGTCATCTGCTTTTGCACTATTATCAGTGAAAATATAGGTTGTTCTGATACCTGTCATTCAGGTTCTTATCTTAAGTAGAGGGGGGAAATAACATATAATTGAAATTACTGGACAAACTTTGTTAATGTGTATCTAATGAGATGTTGATTTTTTACGATCAAAGACTTCAGATTAAGGTCCAGTAACAACCTCCACTGTGATGGAGCAGCTGATCCTCTTCAGACTTTTGTTGTAGGAAGGGACTAAATGTAGCCTAATAAATTGATGTATGACTGACTGATCAAATAGAACATGACTCACCTTTTAATAAGTCACTCATAAATAGCCACCACTTATCTAAAGTCGATGGGAAAAAGAAACTAATATATGCTCAAATGTTGAGCTACTCACAGAAAGGTTTGCTCCTTTCACCATAATCCACTCACTTTAAGGTCAGAGGTAAAATACTTTTTCTCCAAAACTGTGTTGAAGGTTTTACTGCGTATTTAAAAATTTCATCTGGATCTACTCATGTTTCTTTCACTGCTTTTTCTTTGGATTTAAATTATCCCTGTGATGAGACACAAATTGCTCTTGAGCAAACTTACAAGAACAATTATGTTGAAACTTACTTAACCCCTCATTTTTTAACTGGAGTGATACATAGCTTGTTTGGGGTTTTTCTTGTGTGATTTGTTTACGGACAGTAATACTTAGCAGTCCTTAGGCTCAGTCCCTATTGTCATTACACAACACGTATATACTGTTTATCAGTTTTTACAACAGCTATGGATTCTTAACTGTCAGTTTGTCAGCGTCATCCCATCATCCAATAAAGTGGGGGAAAACTTGTAAAAACTGTTTACAAGAATTCTCTCATTATGTGCACTTATATAAACATGTAATTTTTTTTATCTTAGATTGTGGTGCATAGTTTTCCTAGCCACTTACATGAAGAACAGGGCACATATACTTTCATAAACAGTTTGTGCATGTTTATATCTGTGAAACTGAGGGTTTTATTCATTTATCATTTCAATGTATATATGTATGTAAAATTACTACAATGTTAATTTTAACTATAACAAGGAACATTTTTCTGTTTGGATTAGTTTTATTTGACGATTAAGTTTATTATTTGTTCAACATCTCTTATCTCTGCAGGAGGTTTGTCTTCCAGTAAAAACTACTAATGCTCCTACACGAACATTTATCAGTACATTGATAATCAGAGTCAGAATACTTCATAAATCTCAGGGGGAAATTATTACAATGAAATTGTATTCTTTCATAGATAAAATATCTATCAGTGGAGTAACAATTAGGGATACAGTTACGGAAAATTATTAGACTGAAATACAACACCTAATTTATTGGAGCTTGCTGAAGTGTGTTTACCAGAGGGAATTATTTCTTGGCTAGTTTCTGGAGAAAAGTAATATATTTATACATAGAGAAAGTTGAGCATTGCTGCCAAAAGTTCATTGTATAATTATTCAATCTGCCTCATATATGATTTATACATGTAATAGAGCTGGAACATTATTTTTGCATTTAATATCCCCAAAAATGTCTAAATCCATTTCAAAATGTCTGTGAAGTATTTTTACACATTCATAGCACGTAAATGCAAATCACTTGTGATTATTTGGAATTCATCATTCAGTGTTTATGTTGATCTAAACTAAAGTACTGCTCCATCTCACCTGTAGTCCTCATTGACCATCAGGGTGTTAGCTGCCCAGCCAGGTGAGAAGGGGCTGGGCATCAGGCCGCTGGTAGGCACCACAGTAGGTGCTACAGAGGGTGGGACTGGAGTTAAAGGTATGATTGATGCTCCAATGCTGCTGCTGTCATTCCCCAACCCAGCATCAGCACTGGCCCGAGCCAGAGAGATGGAAGACAGGAGGTTGATCACATTTTCAGATAACCTCCGGCAGTTCCGTGTCGACACCAGGAAGGGTTTACTGCCAGTAAAGAGGTCTTCCATGGAGGCCAATGGACCGGAGATAGACTGCTGCAACCCAGAAATTGTGTCTGAAATCTGAAGAGGAAGGAAGACTGTGAAGGCTGTTAAGTGGGATGGAAACCACAAAATACAGATGATTTATGAGCACAAATTGTAGTCTGCTTCAAGTGTTTGTGTTAAGGGGGTAGAGAACAGAAGACTCGGCATGTCAGTGCTTCAATCTACTGATGTGTGTCCCTTAAAATGTTTACCGTAAAACCAAGTGTGTCTGAAGATAATGAATGATAACAGTTAATTGAATTGTTGAGATGACATTTTAGTCAATACCAGTGTGAGCTGGACTACTCAGTTACTGGCAGCACAAGATCACCTTTTGGATTGCAGCTCATGATTAAAATCTTAATCAATGAAAAAAATAATGTGCAACCATTTTGACCAAAATAAAGTGAAAGAATTGCTCAGACCCTCCCCATTCTTTTTCCTTCAGGTTACATATGATTTGAACTAAATCTGCTTCTGTTTATCCCCAAAATTTTTAATTAAATTATCATTTAACTAATGTAAACAACTATCTAATCTAATATTGTATGACATTTGGTGCATTAGAGATTTTACAGATTATTTCTTGTAATGTAGCAGGTCAATGGTTTATAAAATATGAATAAACAGTGAAAACTACCTGTCACAGTTTTATAGTTCAACGCAATGTTGTTAAGTGTCTACTTTAATAAAACCCATTTTCTTTAGTGACACTAAAATCTAATAACAGTAGTCAGTCAGTAGTCATTTAGGAAGCTGTAACTAGTCATTTCACTGCAATTTTTGAGAGAAAGTTTTGTAAAGTGATTCATCATAGTGTCACTGATTGTTTTGGATTGACTAATTGCTGCATCTGTAGTTGTCATTTACAGAGCTGTTTTCTGTCATGTATCCTCTACAGATCCCAGTAGGAGGAGGTCATTCAGCAATCTGACACATAAACCACTGTCTGACCACAGGAAAATCAATGAAACAGGAGTTCGTAGCCCATTTTCTTTCAATCCACATTCTAAGCATGGCCATCTTCTGCTTTGCTTTCTCTCACTCTGTTTCTCACCTACACACACACACACACACACACACACACACAGAGCAGATATTCTGCATGACATTTTACTTGCGGAGAGCAGCACTCACCAGCAGATCGATGGAAGCTAGCGTATAATTGGCTGTGAGAAGAGACGAGGTCAACTGATACATCCCATCATTAGCCTCACTGTTGCCATAGAAACCGATGCCTATGGCAACACTGCAAAGGGGGGAAAAAGAAACATGAAAACATTGTGGGAGGGTGAATACAGTATGTGTGACAGAGAGGGAGAGGGAAAGGGATGGCAGAGCAGATAGCAAAGGAATACATGTAATGTTTAATTCAGTGTGTATGTACATTTTAAATAAATGTGACACAAAGAGACAGAACTGCAAGGATGTGATATGTATGCTCTGCATGAGCATACCAACAGTGGAGCACAGGGGAAGGAATAAACAGATGATAGAAAAAAAAGCTGACTCTTAGCACTCAACAGCTAAGCTTCAGAAAGGAAAATATCTGAAATGTTAAACATCGCGGCATGTTTACACATCTATCTGTTATTCAAATATTCAGATTAAGGCTCAGGCCAGATGTTCATCAAATCCCCTCAAACCCGAGAGGAATGGTATGACCCAATCTCCCACAAAGTATGTGACCCAGATTAGAAAGCAGGGGGAAAAGGAGGAATGTGTGTCTCTGTCTGCGTATGCTTTGCATTTAAAGCTGCCAAATGTGAACGCTGTTTAATTCAGCTGCATTTCATATGACATGCAGTGTTTCTGCCCTTATGACCAAGGGCCACCATCTGGAGGAAACAGTGTCACAAGATTATTAGTATTTTCAGGAGGTAACAAGCAGCAGGGTTTTTTTCATATATCCATTCTAACATGGAGAGCTCTTTTATTGGACATAAAAGATGGTGAATACATTACAATCCATAAGGGGGAGACATGAGCCACATCAGCTTAAAGTCTCTGTATGATGACATCATTACGACAGTTTAATTCAGATCCTTAGTACATTATCTTCTGTAATAAAGCAATCTCAGCCACTAGTGTATTTGAACATGCAAGGAAGTGACTGGAATATAATAATGAGCACTGCAGAAGCTTTAAACTGCACTATAACTTCATTACAGCTCACAGCTCAGTCTGAGGCTTTATATTTAAAAGGTCTGAACGCCTACTCAGTGACTTTAACATATGAGTATGTTGGACAGATGTCAAATGGTATTTCTATGTAATGTACAGTAGAGACAATGCACTGACTGGATGACTGCATCGTCACCAGGTCTGAGAGGAACACCAGTGGGTAGTGACTGAAGGTGGGCGAGCTGAGATCATCGTCATGCACACATACTCCATGTGATGTGAAATCCTCAAACAAACACACTGATGAATACAAAGCAACATATCTGCTGATCAGCTGTCACACAGGCTTCTTCAGTGACACTGGTGACTGTGTGAGAGACTAAAAACCACATGACGATGGAGAGGGTGACAACTCCTGACTTCTACCTCCTTCACTATTTTACATCTAACAGGACATTTCTATATGTTGCCATAAAGTGTGAGAGCTGTTGAAAATGAGGCCCACATCATCCACCTTCTCACCAGCACAGCGTGACGGCCGCTACCGCCACCCATGTGACACAGCAGATGCCACGCCCTTTCTTCCCACTGTAACCGTGACCTGTGCTTCCATCTTCATCCTCTTCCTCTTCCTCTGATCCCTCACTCCGGTCACCACGGTGACAGCAGCAATAGTGTATGAGGAACGAGAGAACCACCAAAAGGGAGATAACGAGAGCGATGGCTGATAAACTAGAGAGAACCAGCAAAGTCTGAGAAATGAAGAACAAAAAAGGGAGCAGTTGAGTCAGTGATTTTGAAAAATGGGACATTAATTCTATTTTTACAAGTGGAGGGCAGCAATTTGAGAGGGTTAAATATTAACTAATCCTGTTACATTCCATCACTTGTCATATTGTCCCACTCTCATTAATAGCAGGAGATGGTGATTAAACCTAATCTAAATTATGTGCTTTGAAGAGGCTGTAAAAATCAAGAATACACTCACATACTGCAAGCAAGCATAAATGAGAAAAGTTAATGCAAGTACAATATTAGCAGGTAAGTTAAAGCAATGTTTAAGAAATGCATGCAAAAAAGGAATTACATTTTTTTGTGGGAATTTTAACATTAGCACTTTTTAGCACAGCATCTCTGTAGTCACGATGTTTCATTTGTAATGGAATACTGAGTTACATTTTGTTGGATCAAAGACTTACAGCGACTGTGATATGGATATTGAACTTTGTCATATTGTGTTTTTGATCATATTTACATTAATTGTTCATTCCTACTTATATATAATCAGTAAGTATTAGTAATACATAGTCACAATGCATTGAAATAAAGTAAACACTTAATGATGCAAAATATGTAAAATGAAAATGATTACTGGGTTCAGCTTTAGTGTGAATAGTAAATTCTGCATTTTGTTCCTAAAGAACTAAATAAAGGTTTTTCTTTGCTGGAGTCTGTACAAAACAAGTACAAGTATTCTGTAGAATATGATGTATGATGTGGATCTGTACAACACTTCATTTATATGGTGACATGTTTCATTAGAAATGACAGATTTTTAACATGGATTCAAAAGCGTGTTGTTTCAATGAGCTTTTAATAACAAGACTATTTATCCATCTGGAGATCATCATGATATCTTATCTTATCTTATCTTATCTTATCTTATCTTATCTTATCTTATCTTATCTTATCTTATCTTATCTTATCTTATCTTATCTTATCTTATCTTATCTTATCTTATCTTATCTTATCTTATCTTATCTTATCTTATCTTATCTTATCTTATCTTATGTTATATTATATTATATTATATTATATTATATTATATTATATTATATTATATTATATTATATTATATTATATTATATTATATTATATTATATTATATTATATTATATTATATTATATTATATTATATTATATTATATTACCATATAACACCAAATTTAGCTTGGTTCCATTTGGCCGCTGAGTTCCATTGAAAGGCTGGGTGCATTTATATTTGGACAAATAAAGGCCAGGTCCAAATAAGTAGAGTCCAATTGATTATGAATCAAGGAAGAAGGCCGGACCTCTTAGCTTGTTTTGTTTAGTTTCTAGGCTACGTAGTACCTACCTACTGTGTTTTTCACTCAATTGCTGTGTCAGTGGAACAAAAAGTAAAAGACAAAAACTGTTGTAACATATGCATTAGAAAAGTTGGGGAAAGCAGGTGTTATGGCATGGTATGGTTTATGGTGGTTAAAATCCACATTTAAAAGGAATAGCACATTGTTATGGCATGCGGTTATTTAAAACACAACTACAAACAAAATGCCATTTAAGATAATGAATCTAATCTGAGATAGTGATAAATGTGAGCTTCAAGAAAAGGATAAGAGCACTTCAGTGTCATGTTTACATAAAAAAGGTGTGTGTGCACGAGCATGTTGAAGCGCAAAAGTGTGTGACGGTTAGACTGTGGCTTGTAAATGTTGTAAATAACGTTTCTGGTTTTTTTATAAAACAAATTGGGTGAGGTCCAGCAGTTTTGTCCAAACGTACTTGCCGTAGTTCAGTGGCTATGATGGCCAACCGTAATAGCGTAATAGGGTAGCCATGCAAATAGAATACCCACCAGTGATGCGCAGGCTGACCCCAAGTGAGTAGGTCACCTGCAGTTGCGGGTCATTGAAAAATATTTGTAATGATATTCAGGTTGCAGTCAGTCAGGTAAACATATATTATATTATATTATATTATATTATATTATATTATATTATATTATATTATATTATATTATATTATATTATATTATATTATATTATATTATATTATATTACATTACATTACATTACATTATATTATATTATATTATATTATATTATATTATATTATATTATATTATATTATATTATATTATATTATATTATATTATATTATATTACATTAAATTAAATTACATTAAATTATATTATATTATATTATATTATATTATATTATATTATATTATATTATATTATATTATATTATATTATATTATATTATATTATATTATATTATATTATATTATATTATATTATATTATATTGTGCTATCCCCATTCATTACATGTATAGGTCTATTAGTGCTTCATAGGCAGGGAAGGCAGGCTAAAGGTTGTCTTTCAAATCCCACTGTATGGACGGTACTACAACCAATCAGCGTAATCTTTAGGATGACATGGTTAGACGCCAGACAGTTCACAGAGGATGCACAGGATACATGGCAGGAGTCCTGGGATGTCATTGATACAGGAAGACATTTGCATCAGATTCAAAAGCTTGTGGGTGTTGGGAGGAAGGAGCAATTCAAGCACAGGGAAGAAAATATTATAAAACGTCTGAGAATAGGTCACACAGGTCTCGATCATAATATGTAGAGGATAGGCAAACACCCAAATGGAAATTGCTCTCATTTAAACCAATTAGAAACAGTGGAACATATTTTAATAGATTGTAAGAAGTATGACACCCAAAGGAAGAAACTCATCCAGTCATTAAAAAAAGCCAAGCATCATGATCTGTCAATGGTAGGGCTGCCAGGTAAATCTGCAGACATAATACAGTATTACATGATTATGTTTATTTAGGAAACTGACTAAGTAGAATTTAATTTATTTATTTATTTGTGCTTATTTAGGTTTTTGTTAGTTCTGTATAATCTCTTGTCCACACTCCAGTCAAGTTGATGGCGGTAATGCACCCAGTTTGCCAACTACCCCGCCCCCACCCCTCCGGGAACAAGACCAAAAGAAAATCAGTTCTTCCTGTTCACATTTCCAACATATCCTGAAAATTTCATCAAAATCCATCCATAAGTTATCTTGAACACAGACAGACAAACAAACAGATAAATGCCGGCAAAAACATAACCTCCTTAGCGGAGGTAATAATACCAGATATAAATATAATGTAATGTTTTATATCTTTTAATGTTTGCATTCCTTGGGTTTTTGACTCTGTGGATGTGATCACAGTGAAGCAATTTGCATACAGAGATACAGAGGTGACGTGTGGGGGATGGAATTCCCTGCATCATGACACAGAGTGGAAAGTTCCTACACCAGGAGAGTGGATGGAAAGTCCCCAAGGAAGTTCCTGTGTCACATGATGTCACCTTACTTATAGTGTGTGGGAGAAGGTGTTTTAAGTACATGCAGCTTCTCCAGGCTGTGTGTGCTCACGACTGACTCTCCTGACAAAGACACAAGACAAAGACTTTCACTTAAACTGTTTGGAACCTTAATGTAAACTCTATTTTCTGTAATACTGATTTGAACTAATTGTAAATTAAATCCCTGATATTAAAATGAATCAAAAGACAACAGAGAGACTCAAAGTAAGGTAATTTCTTATCAAGTTCACTAGTAGCCATAAAATTAAAGTTTTTTAAATATTTTTTTGACATTACATTGAGCATAACTAAAGTAGTACAGTAGCACATTAGATTTGCTGCCACTAGGGATGTCTAGTGCGGCTAGGCTAATATCATATCATCTATATTTATATTATTGTATCCCTTTAAGCCACGTTTCCACTATACAGTACTGTACGGGTCCGGTCAGGTACGGTACAGTACGGGTCTCTTCTGCGCACCTTGCGTTTCCATTGTCTGGGCCCTAGACAATGACAGCATGCCTCCTTCTGAAGATAGATTCTAGGCAGACCTTCAGAAGGAGGCGTGCTGTTTCGTGGAAGTGTCATCACGTCATATGAGGCGAACTGTGAACTGGAAATATAAACAAACGAACAAACGAAGTAGAGGAATATCACAGTGCTTTCCTTCTGAGCCACTCCAACTGTCATGGTCCTTCACCCGGTGATAATTGTTGCACAGTTGTTTTAGCTTAATCCTGCACTGGGCCGTTGATCGAATGAAGCATCTCTCTGTCATTTTAGCTAAAACCAACTGGAACGCTTTTTCATTGCGAACAGCCCCATCCAACTCCCGCTGCACTGCCTCCTCACCAATAATTCACAATAAAACTACCCCACTACCCCATTACCCCAAACTCCATCGCCTGACATCTTCTCTTCTTTTCAGATGCAGATGGACTTTAAAAATGGTGCGATTTGTTGCTCTTACAATTCTGCTGCACGATGACATTTTCTTCAACCAATCACTGTCTGGCAGTGGTTGGCTACTCCAAAATGGAGTGGTATGGTACGCTTGGGACCCAAAGCAGAAGGGTGACCAAAATAGTAACGGTACCATGGGACCAGTGGCAACGCTAAAATAAGCATACTGTTCTGAACTGTACCGTACCAAACAGCATAGTGGCAACGGGCTTAAGTATTCCAAGTGCTATGTTTGACTTCTTTGTAAGTGTTGATGTTTGTATGTCATGCAATTACAAAAGAATTTCCCAAGTTTGGGATCAGGAAAGTATGTCTAAATAAATCTAAAAGTTGTTAATAAAGTTTCATTAAAGATCATGTAAGGTCCGCCCAATGGTTTTGTTCAAGTACAATTTAGCGTCCACGGCCGACCACATTGTGCATATGCGGTGCAAATCTAGTACACTGTAGATTTTGCAGTGTTAATTTGGAGACAATGGGACCAAATACACTCTAGAAGAAGATAAATAAACTCCCTAAGTGTTGATTTAACACTGCAAAATTTACGGTGTAGATGTGCAGATTGGGTCCTCACACCTGCTACTATTTTTTTTGGTATCACCTCCTCCCGGGTTCCAAGGGATGAGAAAATATGACGCATAAACCCTGCAGACACTGATTGGTCAGATAGTTGTCTCTGTGACACACCGGTTTACAAAATACAGATGCGGAAGTTGACAGAAAATAATCCACATGATGACAACCCAAAACTACCCTATGGTCAGTCCAGGAGATTCAGTTCTTAGTTGCCAACATACAAATTCAGACAAGAGAACACAATGATTGAGTTTATCAACATAGCAGATAACATAGACGTATGTGCTGCCCCACTATGATGTCCAGGTACTGTAAAATCTGTACTATCATGTAATGGAAACACTCACCAGGAATCAAGCCAAGCTGAGTCAAGATGGTCCCACGCATTAGTTTAGGTTTGCAGCATTAGTTTAGATTAGATTGATAATTGTATTTGTCATAAAAAAAAAAATAAAATCCTCTCGCACCACCTGGGCGGCGTCTCCTTCAGACTCGGGTCCTCTACCTGGGAGCCTGAGGGTTCGGCGCAGGATCTTAGCTGTTCCTAGCAATGCGCTCTTTTGTACAGAGATCTCTGATGTTGTTCCTGGTATCCGCTGGATATATATATATATATATATATATATATATATATATATATATATATATATATATATATATATATATATATATTATTCAATTATTATTCAATTATTCAATTTCAGTTCATCCAGAACTCAATGAGGCTGTGGAAGACAACTCTGGAGGCCAACTCAAAGCCAATTGCACAAGTGAGCATCAGATGTGGCATTTACCAAGGAGATGCTCTGTCCCCCCTGCTGTTCTGCATAGGCCTAAACCCCCTCAGCCAGATCATCTCAAAGAGTGGCTTCGGATACCAGTTCCGAAGTGGAACATCCATCAACCACCTCCTCTACATGGATGACATCAAGCTGTATGCCAAGAATGAGCGTGACATTGATTCCCTAATTCACCTCACCCGGATCTACAGCAAAGACATTGGGATGTCATTTGGACTAGATAAATGTGGGCGGATGATATCTAGAAGAGGAAAGGTGATCACAACTGAAGGGGTTGACCTACCTGAAGGGAATATCACAGATGTGCAGGAAAGTTACAAATACCTAGGGATCCCACAGACAAATGGTAATCATGAGGAGGCAGCTCGGAAGTCAGCCACAGCCAAATACCTACAGAGGGTAAGACAGGTCCTGAAAAGTCAGCTGAACGGCAAAAATAAGATCCAGGCCATTAACACCTATGCCCTGCCAGTAATCAGATACCCAGCTGGGATAATATCATGGCCACTGGAAGAGATACAAGCCACTGATATCAAGACAAGGAAACTCCTTACCATGCATGGAGGGTTCCACCCCAAGTCCAGTGTCCTGAGGCTGTACACTAAGCGAAAGGAAGGGGGCCGAGGACTAGTAAGTGTCAGAACTACTGTCCAGGAGGAAACGGCGAACCTCGAGGAATACATCAAGAAAATGGCCCCCAATGACCAACTGCTAAGTGAATGCCTCAGGCAACAAAAGCCCAGTAAGGTCGAGGAACCAGAGGGGCTACCATGGAGGGACAAACCCTTGCATGGCGTGTACCATCGACAAATTGAGGAAGTGGCTGATATGGAAAAGACATACCAGTGGCTGGAAAAGGCTGGACTAAAGGACAGCACAGAGGCACTACTCGTGGCTGCACAAGAACAAGCCCTGAACACCAGAGCAATAGAGGCCGGGGTCTACCACATCAGACAGGACCCCAGGTGTAGGCTGTGTAGAGAAGCCCCTGAAACAGTCCAGCACATCACAGCAGGGTGTAAGATGCTGGCAGGCAAGGCATACATGGAGAGGCATAACCAGGTAGCGGGCATACTGTACAGGAACATCTGTAAAGAGTATGGACTGGAGGTCCCAGGGTCAAGATGGGAGAACCCCCCAAATGTGACAGAGAACAAACAGGCCAAGATCCTGTGGGACTTCCAGATCCAGACTGACAAGATGGTGATGGCCAATCAGCCTGACATAGTGGTGGTGGATAAACATGAGAAGACAGTGGTGGTGATAGATGTAGTAGTCCCCAGTGATAGCAACATCAGAAAGAAAGAACATGAGAAGCTTGAGAAATACCAAGGGCTGAAAGAGGAGTTAGAGAAAATGTGGAGTGAGAAGGCAACGGTGGTACCAGTTGTGATCGGAGCACTAGGGGCAGTGACCCCCAAGCTGGGAGAATGGCTCCAGCAGATACCAGGAACAACATCAGAGATCTCTGTACAAAAGAGCGCATTGCTAGGAACAGCTAAGATCCTGCGCAGAACCCTCAGGCTCCCAGGCCTCTGGTAGAGGACCCGAGTCTGAAGGAGACACTGCCCACGTGGGGCGAGAGGAACATTTTTTTTATATATATCCAAACATTTAAATGTTTTTGTGATCAAGTATGTGTGATTTCATTTAATTTTACAATCATATGACACCAACTCTCAACAATCATTTTATTAATTTAATAGTTTTAAATGTCATATCTAAACTTAGCAAATGTCCCACTGTTAGAGAAGTGCTTCTTATGTGTTGACCGTAATTAAGTAATTCCTTGACTCTTTTTACTTTTTACTCATTACATCTTTTACAAATACTCATTATGTCTTTGTTTTTGTTTTTTTCCGACTTTTGCCAAGGACCAAAAATTTGCCTTCAAACTGCAAATACATGTGATTTAATACCAAACTATGGCATTAAATCAAAATATGATATATCTCTAGATTAATTTACATCAGTGTTTAGCCTATTAAATGTGAATGTTTTGAATCTACTGCAATGTCTTCGACTGCTTTAAGACAAAAAAAACCATTTATTTTATTTAACAGTGTGAAATTTAAACAGTGGCATTTCAGACACTAAAATTAGTGATTTCCTTGTTTTTGGAGCAAAGCATTACAACTAAAAATAAATTCATAAAACCATCTATAATGTGGTTAGGATGATGTTTTGATTTGCTGCCCAACCATAACCAGCTTTGCTCTTTTCAGAGACGTTAACCCGTGAATCCCTGAAACTAGCAGCATCACACTGTGACTATTAATTTCACTAAGCCATGTCCTACTCTTCTTCTGATCAGGCTCTATGTCATAAAGTCAACATTACTGAAATGCACTTTGCAGCAACACATAGCTACAGTATTATCCTTCATCCATCTGCCCGTCTGTCACTCCTCATTCCTCCACCTTCCCTCTCTCTCACCTCCTGTTCTCTAAAGCTCCTCCCCATCGCTCCACTCCACTCGCCCCTTCTTTCCCCACGTTCTCCCTTGCTCCCACTCTGTTTCTCTCCCCCACTCTCCCCTCTCATTCTTTCTATCCACACCGCTGAATCTCTATTAATAATCTGTGACCTACTTAAATACATTCACTGCCACTCTCTCACTCCCACTCTCACTCGCTTTGCCTTTGCTCTCTCTATCCAGTCTTCTGTTCAGCAGCCTCCTCACATTACTCATTCCCTCTCTCATTCTCGCTCTCCGAGTACTTTCACTCTCTTTTGTCTTTCGGTTCTGCAGGATAATTTGCGTCCCCCCCTTCTTTGTACCGCAGAGAAGTCACAAGCACGTACTGTGAGACACGTCTAGCTGGAGCGTTTGTCTGAGTTGAAGGAGAGCGATGAAACATTGCATTTTGCAGCAGAATCTGCACAATTTGGTGCAATACAGCCAGTGAAAGCCTGCAAAATTACTCCACACACTTCTTGAAACCAATCGGCAGAAAATAACTCCCATTTATATGCACATAACCAAAGAGAGGGACTCCTTTAAACCAAGGTATAAAATGACAATAATCGGAATGGTTAGTCAGTGTCAGATAAGAGTGGAGGGGGTCAAGTGCCAGGGTCAATAAAGTGAGTTCTTAAAAGACTGAATGCCATTATCATAGCACTATACATTGTCATTAATATTCAGGGTTAATGGGGCAATATATAGTGTGATGTAAGGGAAATTGTCTATCACTTAAGTAATTATACCACAGTATTCATATGCATTTACTACCAATGGAGCAACAGGACCGTAATTATTATGCAATATGGCATCTCATATTGAACACATACAGCATGTGGTTTGAGTGTGGTATGAACAGTTGTGGCAGGTGTCTGTTACCTGCTGGTATTCCCAGCTGTCAGGGACAAAGATGTTGTCCTTCATCTGCATGGTGAGGTCCAACCGAGGGAGGGCGTGACACATTCTCACCCATAGTGAAGGGGTATAGCTGGGCACGGTCGTCATGGCAGCCATTTTTCCACTGCCACTGGTCCCCTCCTCCACCCTGTGAGAGTGAGTAAGGGAGGAAGGAAAAGAAGGGTAAGAGAAGCTACTCACATGGTTAGGACGTGAAGTAAAAGCAGAGAGAGGGAAGCAGAGTAAAGAGGGGGTGAAGGTCCTCCTGAGGCTGAGCTGTGAGGACACTGACTACAACTCTTCAGGCAGTGTACCAGACAGCAGGGACAATTTACGACCAATGATCACCTGAGCAAAGTGAAGGTCAAAATGTCAGCGACAGTTACTTAAAACTAGCTGTAGGGAGTGTAAATCAGTGAACACATCATTCAGAGTTGGTCATGATGCTGCTTTAGTTGCTCAACTCAGGTGAAGTACTGTCTCATATTGCAAAGAATTATCATGCCCATATGAGTGTCAACTTTTCATTAGAATCATTCAGATGTATTTGTCCAAATCTTTCACTTAATAGCCTTCTGTTGTTGAGCATTCAATAAGTTTCAACAGCATTATTTTACTACTTACAACCAAACCTGGATGGTATTCAGACTTCCACTCCTAACCTTTTAAAACAGGCTACATAGTAGAATGGATTATATAGGGAACATATACATGCAGAGAAGATACAGGAGAATAGCAGTATATGAGAGAACAATAGAGACCATGATGACTGCTTCCTCAACCCATATGTAGTGTTCAGTAGTTCTTTCTAAACCCAGCCAAGGGGGAGAAAGTAGGGTAAATACAAAGGGTAAATCCGGTTAACCAAAACACATAAAATCCTCATTACAATGGAGGAGCAGAGGAGGAACAGAGGGCAGGACAGGGACTGATACCGTCTGCATAGATTAACAAACCATCTGAGCTTTACAGTTGAAGAAAGGAGAATTTTAAGACAGCTCGAGAGAGAGAGGAGGGGACAGAGGGAATCATTCACAACGCCACTAATGATGCTTAGACACAAAATGTTTTCACTTCACATCTCAATGCTGATAATACTGGTAGATACAATTGTGCATTTGATTCTAAAAGGATGCAATAATGTCAAATAGACAGTGAATTAGAAGTCTGTCGTTTATTGCAGCTGTTTATTGAATGCCGTATTCAATCAGTGCTGTATTACACAGTAGATGTGATGCCTGTGAGCGACTGCACATAATCACATTTCATGGTGGGCATGATAAAAGTTTTGATTTAGCCACATGTCAGATTCAATGCAGGACAATTTCCCCATTCAGATCTGGAACTGTGATGGCCCACAACAAGTTAACAGCTCACACACACACACCAGACAGTGCTGCTCTAAGCCCATTACAATAAGCCTGTTCACCTTAATGGTTCCAGCAGCCCAACTGTCACAAATCAAATCGGTGCCAACACTCCATTTCCCTTATTAAAATTGCGCTGAACATAATGGTTCACACGTTGAGAGATATATAAGCATCAGTGATGTAAACTGGATGTGTACTGTAGTCCAGTGTCACTGGTATTTATGTGATCATTTATCTTGAGTGAACTGATTAGATTTGTATATTAAAGACTGCACAGCAGGTCTATGAGAGTTATTTATCAAACTTTGTTAAGGCTAAAAGCTTTTTGAGTGGCTTAATAACACATAATAAATATAACCCATTATTCAAACACAGTCAATCATCTGTTGATTACCACCAACAACAAAAATAGAGAAAAGCATTGCCTTCCATAGATTTCAGCATTTTGAGGTGACACAAATGACGTCACAATATGCATAAATTATTTACCTATATCACAATTACTTTGTCTGATATTGTGGGTCCTGATTATATCTGATTTTGTTTCCTTATGGTCTGTTCCAAACAAGTGAAATATATATGATTTGTAAGTGACATCATCACTTTAGCACCACAAGGTATAGTGATATAGTGAGATGTATTATTACAAATCTTTATTGATTATTCCTTTGGCTATCTTAATAAACCAAAAATGTTTGGTCAATAGAATACAACAAAATTATTTAAGTATAAATTTACAAATGCCTTGTTTGATCCACAAACTTCAATATTCAATTTATTGTCACAGCAGAGTAAAGAAAATATTCAAACCAAGATGCTGGAATCAGAATTTTTTTCTTAAAACATATAAACAACTAAAATAGTTATTGAATTTAATAAACAATCACAAATTGATTAATTGTTGCCCATCTATGACAAATTTATATTTTATAAAGAGAAAAAAAGATGCAATTTGGATATTCTGCACAACCAAATTTCAATGATATATTAAATTGTTATTCGGACAAATTAAAATCAGAAATGAGATACACGCAGTCGCATATAACACAAATACTATTGTATTGTATACTATACAATACTATATTATTTTTTACTATTTAAGATTAAAAAAATATGTCATGGCAGCTGGTTATGTGTCCTTTAAAAGCACATGACATCAAACAAATTTACCTGGACTGATGAAAGACACAGTGAGGACAGACATCAGGTCAGGGTTTGGGTCGTTAAGTTTATACATCCCTTAAACTTATTGTGGGAACCTAATGAGGTACGTGAGGTGCTGATGGAGGTTGAGGTGGGAGGTGTGTGTGTGTGTGTGTGTGTGTGTGTGTGTGTGGGGTTGCAGTCCTAGAGCAGCTGTTACTCAGCAGTCGTCACAGATAGGAAGCCTCCAGTTGACGTGATGTCTCCTGCCAGCTTGTTATCATGCCTCTTACCATTGCATAACTGAAGCCAAATAAATGTGATTTTGAGCTCAGTCAGTGGAGATAAAGGAAAATGGGTGGGACAAGGAGAGCGGTGGTGAAGCATCTACAGTCTCACCTAACAACAGGCTCAGAAACAAAACATAAATTAATAAATAAATGAGGAGAATAATTCTGTAGTGTTTTGTCTCCCTTGAGTTCAGACAACATTGACAATAAATTCAGCACGAGGACACGAGACTCCATGATGTCTGAATGTACAGAAAAAGGCCATTTTGTGAAGCAGCTAATAAGAACAAGAATGGTCAATTTACTATCATCTTGAGAAAAGGAAAATCATCGGCTCCTTTAGTGGATTTCTACCACAAGGTAATGAATAATTTGGTCTCATTCCTTGTAAAATTAAGTACTTCTACAATTTACCTCATAAAATCTGTTATGTTTCACATTACAAGCTAAGAAGTGATGTAGCAGCCACTCAGCAACAACCTTAACGACTGTAATTTATGAGAACACTTTACAGTCTTGTGATACTATATGGACTAGGCATCATTAATTAAATGTCCATGCCGCTTACAGACTTGAAGTTACCTTCACTGGGTAAAAATTAAAGGAACAAAAGGAAATCTCCAAATTTCCACTCACATTCAAAGGTTTATATATATATATATATATATATATATATATATAATTTGCTGTTCATTTGCAAATGAAGAATCTACTTCTAACAATGAAACCTTCAAGTGTGTGCAGCTGACTGAAGGTAAGTGAGTGCAGCTCATAGTCAGTAAGTCAGTGCAAATCAGTGCTTTGATGTGTGCATGAGTCCAACATGACAGGTTGATGGTGAAAAAATGCTTTAATGCAACTGAGCAAACTGACCATCCTACAACGAACTGATTTATTTTTTTTTTCAGATTATGCAGAAAAAAAGTCCAAGGGCATTTCGAAATGTAGGACAATATATATATATGTGTCTTTGATTAAAAAACTGTTGCAGCATGAATGGGAAATTATTAGATACAATCAGATTGTTACAGCATCAATCTAATACTACTAAAATGTCTCTGATAGGGTAAATCCATTAGGCATTATATTTCAGAAACATGCATGAATCCATTTTGGAACAACGGTGTAACGCAATTTAATGCAATGCACAAGATAAAAATGGACCCAAATCAGCAGTGATGAAGTGCAATGTGTAATACATTTCACTTGACAAATGATGAATCTTTGCAGTTACATCAACAATTAAGCAATAAGTGAGGGATGACAGGAAAGTGATCAGTCTCTTACCTCTGACGGCTGTGTTGGGAGGTTTCTCTCTCCTTCTGTCTCTTCTCTTCACCGGTGTCCGTGAAATATTTACCCACTCAAAGAGGTATTCTGCCAGCTATCAACGCTTGAAAAAACATCATCCTTAAAAATGGCTTGGAGACAAGCCCAAAAAAAATCAAAAGAAGGGGGGAAAAGTAAGACAGTAATTCTTGTGGTTATTGGAATATTAAATAGCCAATAATTGTATGGTTGTCTGGTGACAGTGGAGAGGTGCTTGTGTTGATGGATGAGAGAACAGCTCTCAGTGAGAGCAGGAGAGAGAGAGAGAGAGAGAGAGAGAGAGAGAGAGAGAGAGAGAGAGAGAGAGAGGAGAGAGAGAGAGAGAGAGAGAGAGAGAGAGAGAGAGAGAGAGAGAGAGAGAGAGAGAGAGAGAGAGAGAGAGAGAGAGAGAGAGAGAGGAGAGAAAGAGACAGAGAGGGATTAAGATTGAGGAGACACCCCTCAGGGACTCTTTATCGTTGTATTGTAGCCCTTCGTAGTTTAACGTCCAGGCGACTTCACAACACGACAGCGACACGATATTGCCCAAAGATAATTAATCTGTTAACGGGGATTAGCAGGGTCTAACCCCTCACTCACTTCACATTGAGATACAGAGACACACTTCTGATGTCGACCCCCACCAATGTCCATTCACACTCCCATGAACCTGACCAATCTGTGCCCAGACCACCAGACTGAATCCTGACCAGATTACAGAGAGAACAAGTAAAAACGCAACCGTGTGTGGTCAGAAAACACAAAAATAGATTTTTTTTTTTTAAAAATGCACTAACATGTTGGATGTCAAATGTGAATCAAATGGCTAAAACAGTCCGGTTTAGCTGTGAATGATAGTGTGAAATGAAAAGATGCACACAAAATCAGTGTATTAGAAGTGAACAAGTGCACATGGATGTAAAAGGGGAGGGGGAGGACACGGGGAAAGGCAACATGAAATACTTGGCGAAAAAAATGTAGGTTCCCAGGGAATGATGCTGAGAGAAAGAGGAGGGAGGGAGGGAGGGAGGGAGATGGAGTGAACAATGAATAGAGAAGGGAAAAAGGCATGCGATGGATTGGTAGGCAATACCAGTTTTCACTGAAACCTGCAGAACAGCATCAACACTGACTCCATGACGACCATGAAACAAGAAGTGATGACAGCACTGATGGAGATGCTCTTGTACAATTTGACAGAGGGCTGCAAATTAGAGATAAAATGTTTTTAAGCAATACAGTAAAAAAAAAAAAAAAGAGCATGGTGTTTGTCCGCCTTTGGAAAAAGGGGGGCAGAAGCAAGAGAAAAAAGAGGGAGGGGGCGGTGTTAGTTTTTCTGTGTCACTGAAAGAGAGTGGGGGAGGGGAGGCATGGAGATAATGCCAGTGAGGGAGCAAACAGTAGAGAACCAGAGAGCATACTCACTGACTCATATAGCCTATGTATAGTATGTATGTGTACGTTTGTATCTGGGAGGAAGAGGGGTAAGAAGACAGAAAATTATATTATGTATGCAAGACTTGCTCAGTGAGGGTTTATGCAGCTTTTGTGTGTGAGTGTACATTTGGTCACATCAACATGCAGGCCATCCATCACAACAATGATAAAATACCACCACTCAAAGGATTTAAAATAACCAATTCAGTATTTAATGCGTGTGACAATCAGGTGGTTATAATTCATCAGAAGAGCATACAGAGATAATGCTCTTGTGGAAGACAGACATACAATATTCATACAAAAGAGATAATCTAAACAGTGGTATTACCAGCTGAAGAACACATATACTTCAGTTAACTGAAGGTTTAAAGGGAAGATGATTTATATATATATATATATGTGTGTATGTTTGTGTGTGTGTGTGTGTGTGTTTTATGAAGAAAAATTATCCAGTCCACAGACTGACCTAATCAAAACTGATTTACATTATACTTTTTAAAAAATAATTTTCATGAGCATGCAGAAAGTATTGTTTACACTTTAACATCATAGATCGACTCCTGAGTCTGTGGTAAAATGACGCATCTTCTTCAGCACCTGAGCTGAACAATCCTCATGTATGTTGTGTACTATACTGTACTTTATTCATTTCAATCTACTAATTGTATTGTGCATTTAAAAATAAGTAATTATCTCCTTTGTGTAGTGCATTACAATAAAAGCAGTTTCTCTTCTTAAGTATTAGTGCTCTTCATATTCTTTTGTTGAGGTAGGTAAAATAATGAGCTTTTTCTCTTCTACTCCAACAGTTCTTGGCAGTTTTACAGTTATGTGTGTAGGTAAAATGTATTATTTATCTTTAAATATACATATGATTATATAACTGTGACTTTCAGAAAAAATTAACTGATTAAAATACAGAACGTAAACTTAGAATCAGGATAATAACGTGTCAGAAATTCAGTAATGTATAGTTTTGTACCTTCTACAGTTTAAGCACATTGTACCTTACATTTTGCAGCCAGTTTAATTTTAAAAGTGCTTTTTAAGACAATTAAGATAAAACTGTAAACATGAGCACTGACTTTAGTAGGTGAGGCACCATGGCCAGTGTAAACTGTTTTCAGTCAAGTTAAGTACATGTCTTTGGTAAAGTCTTCCATCATCGAAGAGTTACACTGCACAGGGTTTGAAAAAAGCCATCGACTTTGGAACCTCCAACGGTACAAAGGTGCAAAGTATTCACTGGTAGACGACCAAAGTTTAAACCCTTCCCCACCTTTATGTCCCCCACCCCTTCAAAAATTCTTTCTCCATCCCTGTCCTCCACCTTTGCCAGTGTGAGGTGATAGCGTGGGTGGTACGAGTCCTTGTGGAGCCAGCCCTCCTTCCGATAGGCTTCCTGTAGGCCACTGTTGAGTTGCTGCAAGGAAAGCTGAGGCTGGGGGCTCAGGAACAGCACCTTCCCATTAAAATGTTTCAGCTTTACAGGAAAAGTCACCGCCACTGGGGGGTTTCGATCCAGCTGAGCAAAACGCTGGAGGATCTTGGTGGCAGCAGCGACCTCGGCAGGACCAGGCAATTTGAGAAGGCACAGAGTAACGTGGAGACTGGAGACATCCTGCCAGTGAGGGGCTGATGAGGGCAGGAGGGAGGTCAATTCTTCCTGCAGCTGCTCAAAACAGGAGAGGATGGCAGGAGTGTTTGCCTTGAAGGTGACGAAGTGTGTTGGTCTTTGCTTAGGTGGCCGACCACCACAATTTTCTTCTCTCTGCTCCAGAGGTGCTGATGGATTCTGGCTCAAATTCAGGGCTGTGGTATAACTCTGTATAAAACAAGAGAGGAGGAACAAGAGGAGAGAACATTGATTAATATGAACTCAAGTGAAGTCACCACATACATATGTATATGTAGACACAAGACCAAGGTGTTGTTTACACATATAATGGAAGTACCAGATTAGGATATAAGAGTATTAATGAGCATTGAGAACATATGTACTTACTGAGGAACCCTGCTTTCCTTCCCAGGTTTCTTCCTCATTTATGTCTTCTTCATTTCCGTAGGATGAGGACATTTGGTCTGTTGAAGTTTCAAATCTAAAATCCAAACAGGTGGGTAAAATTATTCAGGATGCAGAACAATATTTTGAAAGACTTGTGACAAAGTTTTAGCTCAAACTCTTTAAACCCCAATGCCTCCTGTAAACATGAAGTTTCTAAATGTAAACTCTTATGTCTTAAGCTGGCATTTAGTACTAGAAAGTGTGTAACATGGAGGTGTTAAAAATGCTGTTTCCTTCTGTAGTACATTCATTACATTCTTTCAGTTAAACTTTGACAACTAACATTAACACT
Organism: Siphamia tubifer; assembly: GCA_020466265.1. Lineage (NCBI taxonomy): Eukaryota > Metazoa > Chordata > Actinopteri > Kurtiformes > Apogonidae > Siphamia > Siphamia tubifer. The sequence goes on along the minus strand of CM035798.1, from coordinate 60,331,587 downwards.
GAACCTTTTTGCTGCCGCCTCCTCCACAACACATGTTCCTTGTGATTCCAGTTGTTTTTGAGGAGTGTTTCCTCTGCAATGTGAAGCTTCCGCTGCTGCTAAGTCAGAGGTGTGAATATTCATTTCACTCAACTCCTCTCCCTCCAGATGTGGGGTCTGTGTATGAATATATTTCTCTGTTTCTTTCCCTTCCTGCCCATTGACAGCAGGTGGTTGGTCTTCATTTAAACTCAGTTTCTCTCCATCTTCTGTAGAGAAACAAAAGGTCACATTAGGGTCAAGGTGTTTTTATACACACAACTCTTTTTTTTTTCTTGACATTTTATATAAAGTGAGTTATTAATGATGAGTCCCCTTACCCTCTACTTCCTCCTCCCCTCCAAAGGGGGGAGCCAGAGATTGACCAGTGGAGCCAAACACCCTGTCGATTCTGCAGTGGCGGTCCCACACACGATGCCCTCTGTAGGTGAAGTACTGGATTCTGTGTTTGGGAAGGGCCAGCTCAGAGGAATAATCACAGTCACAGGGGTTGGTTTCCCAGTTGAACTCACAGAAGGGACGCTCAAGCACTCCAAGGAAGCGATCCACATACCCCACCACAAATTGTGAGGAATCCACAGATGGGTCCCACAAGATCCTTGAGATAACATCATCTGCTGTGCGCATGCGAGGCTTTTTGTTCAACTCTGTGTGAGAAATGAGATTGAGAGAACACTAAAATTATAATATACATAAAAAGAATGAGAGGATTATGATTTCATTTGCCTCTTATGAGTTTTTTGTGATTATTAGATGACTGTCTGAATATGGAGGGACCTTGTTCCTCATTGTCTTTCGTCTTTGTTGATTTGTTGCCTTTGGCCTTCTTCTTGCCATGTTTTTCCAGGTTCTCGTCATCCTTTTTGTCGGGAGATACAGCCTCTGGGTCAACCAAAGATGGGTCACTGAGGGCAGAAAGCAACCAGAGCAAACAAAATCTCTAAATATACATGTAAACCATGAGAAATGAGCATTTAAATTTAATCTGACATGATATTAACCTTTCATTTAACCTTTACATGGATGAAATACATTTGCTGATAATGTTTAAAAAAAAAATTACACATCAAGATTAAGGATCAAGCTCAACATTTAAGTAGACATACAACGTATCATGCATCATACTGGAATTATTTCAACCTGTTTCAATTCACTAGTTAGTCTAGACTGTTTAGAACAAGACAACTAATTCCAAAAACACACAGTTGTATTACAATAAAGTTCAACCTATTGTTAGATTTTCATACACTAAATAATGTAAAATACATTTAAGCTGTCAATGTTAGTGAAAATGTGAGCAGACCTGTGCAACAAACGACACCTGTGACCAAAATGACACTTGCCCATCAGAAAAAACTGGCACACCATGACTTGCTCATCATCCTTTTGTGCTGCTTCTGATAAAGAAAAGGAAAAATAAAGTGGAAACTAAGGGGAAACAGCTTCACAAGTGATAAAAATGAAAGTGCAGTAACAGCCTCCTAAAAATGTCCTGAATCTCTCTTGAGAAAAATAACGCACAAGTTGGATTAACAAACCCTGGACCTCATTACAGATAGCAAAGAGTTCAGTGTATTATTAAATGTTTCGTCACTGATAATCCTTGTTAAGATAGCTATTTGATTACCCCACGATAGTATGTCTAGACAGACTTTCTAGATACAGAAAAACCCAACATCCATTTGAACCTGGAAACCAGAAGAAGTGAGACTGAGAGGGGCTGAAGAGAGAAAAAAACAGGGGTGTAAGAGACAGTACCCTATATTCTGTAAGTTTTATTCATCTCCAAATGCTTTTGCAATAATGCAGGAACGTGTTCTCCAAGGTGATCATTGACTATTTACATGAAAGTACCCAATAAATAAATAAAATATTAATAAGTAGTATTATCAGAGGTTATGACTTATATTATTAAATATTTTGTGTATTCGACACAGGGTAACTACTCTGGCTGATTAATGAAGGACATTGCATTAAACAAAAGACTGTGTATCAGCAGAACTTGCTGACTATTATGAAGGTTTTTTGCTTGAATTATTAATGATTTTGTGTCAAAATAAGACTTTTCTTAAATCCACTTATTACCATACATTTTTGCATCAAGTGTGATAATCAGTTTCACAATGACTGATTAATTAGCTTCAATCTTTATGGTCATGGGTACAAGCTCAGGGTTCAGCTCAGCAGTCATCTAGATACCTATAAAACCAGTCTTACTTTATCTATACAAGTCTCAATGTATCTAAATTATCCCATTGTTTTTCAGGGGCAATACCAATTTATTTTCTCCTCCTCCAAACTGCCATTAGAAATCTGCTCAAGTTCTAAATACAGCATATTCTTGCAAACTTGACTTTTCTTGACTTTTGCATCTTTGTGAACTTTCACTATTTTAATATTGGCTGGGCCTCCTTTATAAACTTTCATTCAGTATTTTTTTTTTATACATGTACCTCTGTCAGTTCTCAGATATTCAATCACACGTCACATTAATACAATATATTCACTTAAACAACAAATAAAGTTTACATCTGTTTTCCTCTAATCTGATCGCACGTTATGGTGATATTTACAAATGTAATAAAAAATAAGGAATGGAAAGCTTATTTATTTCAGAGGCACATTAATGAGGGGGGGGGGGGGGGGGGGGTAAAACTACATTTGGAGGAATATGCTTCCGTGAAATGTAGTTGATGCAACAGGTGGTAATGACTCGACAGCAGAGGGCTCAAATGTCAGCCAGGGCGTTAACACAACCACATTCCACATGCTGCAACGCCATTTCTAGATAGATAAACTGGATATGACTCATGGAAAAAAATCTCTAATTGTGAGGTGTAATAGCCCCGATATCACTGAGATGGGACTGACTAGCACAAATTTATGGAATTGGGGTAAGAGTTTAATTTGACCTGTGCCCAATGATTAAAGTGGGAGTAAGAGGAAACAGTAGATCTACGTACTGATCGTAGTTTACCTTAAATCTGAGCTAATCCAGGCTGCTTTTGACTCACTTCCTGTACTCCTGACACATTTCCAGTGAAATACTCGGCATCAAGTGAAATAACAAGCATCTATTACAGTGGTCTGAACATGTGTAATAATTCCCCTCCTCTTTTTTAGTGTCATGTGCGCCAGAGACTTTATAACAAGTAAGCCTAATGTTTTACAAGAACTCAAATCAGTCACAGTAACTAAGAAATGTACCACAGTTTAAAGAATCTGCAGAGGAGACATTCAGACTGACATAAATGTGAACAAATAGTAGGCTACTTCGAGACATATCCTGTTCAATAAATATGCATTAATAAAAAAAAATTAAGTATCATAAAATTACTTACTACAGATTATGTTAAAACGAAAGTATGGATTCGTAAGGCACATACAATTACTGGGAATAAACGTGTGTACATGTAAAGAAACGGAATTTACCCGCGTTGACCCTTTTGTCACCTTTACAGTCATCAAACTCCGGGCAAGGTGGGTGTTTGTGGTTGGTGGGTGTCAGAGGGGTCTCATTTCTCGGGTCTTCGGAGGACATTCCCATCTCGTCTGAAGCCATGATGAAGCTGTGATTCAACAGACAAAATTACTTGACGGTATCAACGTGGTATTTAGTATTCCATCTACGGCTTTGTCTGACCTCCCAGTTTGCTAAATGACAGTAGTGAAATTGGGAAGTTGACTTCACATCTCTCTGGTTCACTACCGCGGAAGTGTTGTGTTACATGTATCTATCACTTGGAATTCAACAAACACTAAATAAAATATTCTTCCTATTTAGATTAACAATTAAAAACATCAAACATTTTCAAATAGCTCAAAAAAATACCCTTTAACTACTAACTCGAGGAACAGTCGATTCTCTCTCGTTCTTGCCTTTTGCACCTTCGTATGTCAACCGAAAAAGCATTCTGGGTAATGTAGTGTTAAATTATCTTCCGTCGAAACAGGGTCATAAATGTTAAATAAAGATCAATATGAGCAAATATATATGTTGTTGGGTTTTTTTCAGGATTTCTTAGAAATTTAAAAAAAAATCTGATATAATGACAGGAAATGTTAAAGTACAGTACAGTAAAACCTTCCACGTCATTGTGCGTCCAGCGCGTGATTGTGTGTCACGTGACTTGTTGTTGCCAGCTAGCAGCACAGGAGCAAAACACAGCAAGTAATGTGTATTAATCCTTAATCTGAATCGCTAAAATCATGGGTTTATTGAAAAAACGAAGAAATTCAGGGTTTTAATTTATTTGACACCTTCCTTCGAATATGCTGGTGTTCATGTAGAGGAACAAAATGCATGTACTTTGTTGAAGAAACGAAGAATCAGATAAACTTGCCTGCGCTAAAGGTATGTTATATGCTGTCAAACGCAATTACCATGTCTTAATCATTGTATAGATTTTATCAGTAAATGGCCACAAAGATAACATTTAACAACATAGTATTATTCCATTCTGTCTTTCTCAGATGAATGCTCTCGTTGCTCTCTGTCATTTCTGTGAGCTCCATGGTCCTCGGACATTGTTCTGCACAGAGGCACTGCATCCCCCTTCGCCGTCTTCCCAGGCAGGGGCTGCAGTGGCTGTGGACAGGGACCGAGATGGTGACCGGGAAGGTGAAGGGTTGACCATGAGAGCCAACAGCTCAGCCACACAAAGAGGAGAAATGTGTGAGGTAAGTAGAGATGAACATATCGACTGAATGTTAACATCTGTTTTTACTTTTTATTATTAGACCAATCAAAGTGTTCCTGATGGTTTCTATGTTCACTGTACTGCTACCTGTTAGGTAATAATTGTTTTGCTTCACAGGGATGTCGATCTTTACCTGCATCTCACCCAGGTTTTGTAAGCATAGATGATGAGACAGGTATACGTTTCCTGAGTCATCAGCATCCTCGACAGCCACAGCTTTTCAGTGTGGTGAGGCAGGCCTGTGTGCGCAGCCTCAGCTGCGAGGTAAGTAATATACAATGTGGCACAACACAATTTCTGACAGTATACTTTATTTTTTCACTATCCCATCAAACAGGGGTTTTTTTAATTATTATTACTATTACTATGTCTTTCTTAGGTCTGTCCTGGGCGTGAAGGGCCAATTTTTTTTGGAGATGAGCAACATGGTTTTGTGTTCTCACACACCTTCTTTATCAAAGACAGCCTGGCCAGAGGTTTCCAACGTTGGTACAGTATTGTAATGGTTGCCATGGACAGAATCTACCTCATTAACTCCTGGCCTTTCCTGTTACGTCATCTCAGACTTACTATACAGAGTTTGCAAAGTACTGCACTCAAGGTAGAGCATATATGTGGACTTTAAAATTAATTTAAGTATAAAATATATAGACTTTTAGCTGCAGTTCTTTATTTTTCCGCAGGTGTTTGACAGCGAGCAAGGTGTTTGTCCCCAGCGACCAGTGAGGATGAACAGTGTATTCTCACCAGCAGTTTTCCCACACCAAAGGAGTGGCAATGCAGCCCGCTCACTAACTTCCCTCACCCAGCATCCCAATCTCTGGGCCAGCCTGCACTCTTCTTTTAGCTGGTGAGTGGATACAGCTTCATCCATCAAGTCTTGTTGTTCAAATGACAAATTTGTAATCCTTTGTCTTGACATTTATATTTGTGTTATTACATTATCACCAGGTTGCTGAAAGCTTGTGGAAGTCGTCTGACAGAGAAGTTGCTCGAGGGAGCACCTACTGAGGATACACTAGTTCTTATAGAACGACAGACAGGTAGTTTTCCCTTTAGTATTCATTTAACACAGGCAAATTGGTCAAAACAAAAAACAGAGAACATCAAGTAAAATAGGGTTTGTCAAAAAAGGTAGATCAGTCATTTGGGTAATGTTTCAACATGCTTTGGCTTCAAGACAAGGTTTGGCATGTTGATAGGGGATGACATCAGCAGAAGTCATGTGTTTTCACATTGTGCAAAAGCTGTATCACCAGTCAGAATATTGCCTGTATAAATCTAATTCCCTACATCATCGTGTTCTGATAAGTTGTTGTTCAGAAACACAGGGTGATTCATTTCTTAGTGTCTACAATGTAGATCTTTGTCAAAGAATATTTGATCAGTGTAAATCAAGATTTACCAAGTCACTAAAAGTTTTGCAGTTATTTCCCAAAATACAGCAGCTAATGAGACCTGCAATACAGTTTTCACTTAAGTGAATATGGAAATGAAACAAGTAAATGAACCAGTGAACAAGACAACATTATTAAAGAAGTTTTTTTTTTTTTTTTTAAAAAAAGGGTTTAAAAGGTTCAAAAATGAAAAACAAAACATGGAAAAAATGACTCATCTCAAGATGAATTTCTTTTCTGATTCTTCTTCTTTGTCTTTACTTTTCTGTGATAGTAAAATCTTTTACTTGTAGACCAAACAAGGTATTTAAGGATGACATCTTACATTTTAGAGATTGTTGTTACTATTTTAATTTTTTTTAAATATATTTGCAACTAATCTCATAATAAGAAAAGCAATCAACATCAAAAGGTAACACATAAATCAAAAGTAGGCAAAATTAAAACAAAGGAGCTATTTCCTTCATCTAAATTTTGCTCTTTTCAACTCTGCCTGTTCACTTTCAATGGAGCCCTCCAGCTTTGTTACTGAAATTAGTCAAATTTAAGATTCAAGATTGCACAAGATTAAGGTTTATTTTGGAAATGGTGAGTTGGACAATGTGACCATGTCATCATGCTTCCACATATGATGCATCCCATCAGTTGTAGCAGATATGTTTAGTCTTGCATCATCTATTCTTGTATCCTACATTGTTTCCAAAAGAGCAAGAGGAGGAGATGAGATGCTGGGAAGGAGCCGAAGGAGGTGTCACTAAATCACAGCGGCACCAATCAGAGAGTGAACTGGCACATGACTTCTTCTGTGATGATGCAAAACTAGAAGAAATACCTGGTCCAAAGTTCAGGTCACTCAGGCATTTGAGACAGGTAAATGTAGGTTGTTTTGCATACAATGACATGAAATGAGCACATCTTTTTTATTTGAAGTTACTGGTATTTCATGTTTTTATCTCCCAGTTTATATGCACACTGATTGTGAAATTCATTCTTGAGAAGCTGACCAGAATAGAATCGGAGAAGCATCTGTAATGTGGATGACGTTAATATTAGAGGGAACTTATACAACTACAATCTGTTAACAATGTCCCTCCATTAGGTTTTTCTTTGGGTATTTATAAGTTTGTGATTATGTCAGAAAGTATGTAGCCAACTTTGAAATGTATGTGGACACAGGGTGGACTAATTTTCTATCAAATCTAACAAAAATTCTCTGTGTTAAATACTTTGGGACATACAAACACATGTTGAACTAAAGGAGGATACTTCAGGCTAATCTTTAAGGACTACACATGATTGGTTCATGTCACACATATGTAATACAGTTGTACACAATTGACAGACATTTTCTAGTTATATACTATTTTCAGTCACGTTTCACATTTTTAAAACCAAAATTAATCTATCATCACCACCTTCATATATTCTCTCTGATGTGAGATTCCTCCACCACATGATGTGAGCCTGAGAATAGGATTACTTGTTTTTGTTTAAAGATGGGTGATGTCAGATATTTATGAAATTGAGTTAATTGGATGTGACTCACATTTTTGGATCCGTTTTCAAAATATTGTGATAGGAATTGAACATCATGTCATCACAACACCTCAGTCCCCACAAACATGGACAAACGTCTGCTGGCCATGCAGTAAACTTTTCATTGTAGAAGAGCATCTCACTGTTTTTCAGCGACTTAAATATTGAAAACCTGATCGGCTTATGGTTCTCCTTGGAACAACAAACTCCTTATCCTCTACAAATTTGTCTGAAAGAATTGTAGTTCTGTTTGGAATAGTGATTGCAAAAAGTTAATCTTGCAACTTTGAAAGATGGACTCTGTACCCGCATACACTATATGGACAAAAATATTGGGATGCTGTAGCGTGGTGTTTCTTTGCTGAAAGGCTGGGCTACAAACAATACATTAAAAGTGTCAGTACAGTCTTATGATTCAGTAAATATTGCAGTAGATGTTTTTTTCCTCAGTGAATTTTGATTTCACTGTCATTCATGCTTGTAAAGCGCTTCACTCTATTTTACTTGTAGACCAGTGTTATTAGTGACATCAATATTTTCATCATCATTTGAAGTCAATAAGAATTTGACATTCTACAAACTGTAGGACTGATGTGATGTGTCACTGTATTTTTGTCCACATAGTATGTGATTTGTTGTCGAGTGAAATACTAGTTTTGAGGAAACTAATTTGATGGTCTTAAACTCAAGTAATTTGTCTTTCCAAATTCCCATATTTTAACCTTTATCTATAGTTAAACGTGAGTGTTACTAATACTTACTGTTTATAAATATATGATTTTTAAAAATTACCGTTGCCTGTTGAACATCATTTATGAATGTGTTAAAGAGGAAATTAAAATTAAATCTAGCACCTAATACACATTTTCTTCAGGTTGAGACTAGTATTCCAATTCAGTTCATCTGATTTATTCACAATTTGATCATATCATTAATTAATATTAATGGATTTCATTTCTTGTTCCACTTACATCTGGCAGGTACTCGGAGCCACTGAGTTCCGTCACCTTGCGTGGCATGTGCTCATGGGAAATCAAGTCATATGGAGAGGTGCAGATCCTGGGCTCATCCAGTCAGCTTTCATGGTGCTCAAGGTACTCTTGTGCACTACAGCTGCACTGCACCTTTTAAAGTGTCTCATAAAATAAGTGTTGAAGCAGTAAAAGTAATGAACATGCTGCTTTTAATGTGTTTAATGTAATCTAGTGGTTACAATTAGCCTTTTGACTTAAGATTCTAATTTAATTAGATATAACTTAAACTGACTATATTTGACATACATTTAATGTTGACTTCTTCAAGCCTCTGTAATCTGAAAGGTTGTTCTGTTTCCACCAGTCTTTACTTCCTGTAGGGTGTGTGCGTTCTGTGCCGTACAGTGCTCAATATGAAGAGGCCTACAAATGCAACTTTTTGGGTCTCAGTCCAGATGTGCTCATTCCAACCCATGTCAGCTCCTCAGGTACAAAAAATACCTAATCCTCACTCTGATAATTTTATCAAACCAAGCAGTCACCAACTGTTACTACCTCTAGACCTTCCTGTTTTTTTTTTGTTTTTTAGAGTTTTCGGTGCTTGTGGATATCAGCTCAGACCAAACCTGTCATATCTCAGCTGTAGGTGAAGACAATGTCTCTGCACTTTATCAGTTCACCATCAGCAGTGCCAATGCGCAGCCTACTGATAGAGGTGAGGATATGTACTTGAATTTATAGACAGTGTCTGTAAGGCTTTTACTTTCACTTAGAGCAGTTTGCCTTAAAAATACTCTGAGGGCACAAATCTTTACAATATTCCAACTTTATTCTACACAACACAACATGGTTTTTTTTTTAAAGTGAAAGATGTTATGAGAAAAATTAGATCTATTGATCACTTTTTTATTTCTAATGTGTGAATCAATTGAATGTCTCCTACCTACAACCATAACATCCTATGCACTGATTTCCATGTAGATGACTGGGGACATCTATGAAAATTCTCATACTCACTCCCTAAATTCTTTAGCTTTTCTCTTATGCACCTCTGCAGCACCATCACAACACCAGCCACTATTTGTCTATAAATGGAATCCGCTAACTTAATTAAATAATAAAACACACTCCAAAACAAACTTATGTGAACACACAAGCATGTGCAAATATTACACATTAGTAGAGCTGTCAAAATTAACACATTAATGCAGATTAATCTATTGAGATTAATCTATTAAAAAAATTATTATATTAAATGGAACAATTATTTACAGTTGTTTTGGTTTTATCTTGTTTTGTTGAAACGGTCAAAGGTGTTAAATTAACATGTTAATTGCATATATATTCAATATTTTTGCATATGTTTTAGATATTTTATTTACATTTTTGGTGCTTTTCCTCCCCTTGTATTTTAAAAAAGTTTTTGTATATGTTGTGTATGTGAATTTTTCACTGCCTTTGTGTCTGTGTGTTTTTGTTGTTGTTGTGTTTTGTTTTGTTTTAGTTTTTTTTGGGTGGGGGCATTTTTTATCTTCCCACTTTTTGTTTCTCAGTGTATTTTTGTGTATTTTGTGGGACATTTTAGTATTAAAAAACCCTCGAGACAGAACACTCAACTGACATTGAGTGTTTTTGATCGTGATTAATCAAAACTAATCAAAATCAACCAGTTAATAAATGTGATTATAAATTGTAATCATTTGATAGGCAACATAGTGATCTGCCTCCAGATGCACATGTATACCTGAGTCATTTAAGTAGGTAAATGGAAAATAATACTTTAACAATAATGGTTAAATATAATAGCTTTGATTTTTTTTTAATCAGACTTTATTCTTTTTACTGTGTCAGGAGTTTGAGCCCAAACCAACAAACGGGGGTGCAGGACAACCTCATTTCCTGTCTCCTCTGTTTCCAACCATCTGAAAAATTTAGATCCCCATATTATTAACAAGAACCACAACTGTAGCCTCTGCATCACATGATCTTTTCATAATACGAATAAAATGAAATGTTATAAATCTAACTTGAAAAAACTTTATGTTGTATATTAATTTTGTTAATACAATGAATGAACTAATGTTATTAATCTTGTTAATATAATGAATGATTGAATCTTTTTAATTTTCTGCCAGGTCCAACTTTATTAAACAAGCTGGAAGTGGCTCTCTGCAATGAGAACCTGTCTGTCGACGTGGTGTCCCACTGTTTGTTATGTCTCAAAGAAGAGTGGATGAAGTGAGTAAAGTTCACTTATTCCTATAGAAGAGTACTGTGCTAAGCTCTGATTTTGGTACTTGGTGTATGGAAACCCCCTCAGTACTTTGTATATGGAAACCCCCTCATTGCTCATTATACCTCTTTCAGTAAAGTCAAGGTGCTGTTCAAGTTCTCCAAAGTGGATGGCCGAGGGAGGGAGGACACCCAGAAGGTTCTAGCTCTGCTTGGCGCCACAGGGCCGGGCGAGGAAGACAACGTAAGGCTGCTCAAGTTCTGGATGACTGGACTCAGCAAAACTTACAAGACCCATTTAATGACTGCCGTCCGAGGAGGGGAGAGGAGCCCCAGTCAGTGAATAAAAAAACGAGAGGCGGAGGCAGCAGGGGGTAAAAAAAAAGAAGAAGGGAGTTGAAAGGAGGGTAAATACTGAATAAAGGAAAGTGAAAGCAGGAGTCTATTCAAGAGAACTTTTGTTAATAGTTTGAGACTTTTCAGGGGAATGAACCCAATGGTTATCTGTTGTTTGCTTTTAAAATGTGTGGTGTTTCTAACTGAATATATTCTGGTACAGATTAACACATTTGCTTTAGATGTGTTTAAGGGTTTTAGTTTGTCTAAGGGAATTCTGATACATTTAACTTATTATAAGAAGTTTTGCACTTTGTTTATTGTTAATGATTTTAAAGGAAATAAATCACTGTAAAAAGTCTGACATCTGATATTTGTGATTCTACAACTGGCTCCATCTTGTGGCGAACAGAATTAATAAATAGGGAGGGAGAGCGGACAAAGTGGAGGAAGACGGCCACATTTCTCTGTGAGCTCCCACTCACTTGTTCAAGTGGCTGCTAGCCAGCAATTCTTCAGGGCTGTAAGACAACACTTAAAAGCTTTTTCTGATGTCTTGAGAAGTACAAAATGGTTGCATAACAAGGCCTCACTCCAATACTGATCACATCAGCAGGATTTGGCTCCTAACAAGCATGTTGCACTATGATCCACTAAAAAGCTCTGCCTTTTTTTAATACAACAGCTATTTGAGCCTGTTGCTTTGCTGAAGTTTGCAGACTTGAGTCAATAAAATTCAGCAACATACGGCTTTGTTTAAGCTGTGTGTGTGTGTATGTATGTATGTATATATATATATATATGTGTGTGTGTGTGTGTGTGTGTGTGTGTGTATATATATATATATATATATATATATATATATATATATATATATATATATATATATATATGCATTGTACAGCTCATTCTGCCTCCTAAAATAAAGTGATTTAGTATTTATTGTAGCTTTACTTGTATATCATTCTCCTACTTAACAAGATGTAAGTATTAAGTATTGCCTAACAGTTTAACTTTTTTGTTTTGCTTTTCTACATCCTACTCAAATCTGGATTTCATTTAGGCTACTTCACAAATAGAAGTACAAATATAATTTGCAGCAGTTCACAAATTAGTTGCATACTTACTTCTTCAATATGCATGTGACATATGAAACAGGAAGACAGCACAGTGCCTGGATATTTATACCCATCATTAAAACACAGCGTATAGGTGAAGAGGTTTTGAGTTAATGATGCCTCGGGGAGAGTTAACTCATAGTTTGTGTTGAGGTTGCTGGTCCCTTATTTCCTTTTACCCTCGCCAGAGATAGGACTCAAGGAAATGGTCTTGCTTTCCTTGGCTATTCTTCAAATAAAGGACAGGTCTTGTTTGACACTAAAGAACAAGTTTGTAGATTGTTGCTAATTAGGTTTTCTCTTGACATCCTGTTGAAAGACATGATGATGCAAAACACAACCTGGGGGCAAAGAAAGATGATGACAGCTGTGCACAGAATTAGACATGACACCAGTCACCTCTGTGGAGCCAGTTTGCACAATACAATCACAAAAAAAAGCTGCTGTTGCTGCACATGGAATGACTTGCAAGTTCTGGCAATGTAGTGTTACATTCCTGTTTTCATGAAATGTGATTCTTGAATGATTAAAAAAAAAAAAAAAAAAAAGATCATGTGATGATTAAACAGGATGATACTGCGCAGTGACTCTGGAGGGATAAAGACCAGGGGATCCAAAGGCACAGAGGTGTGGGGGAGAGTCCAAATGAAAAACATACGCTCCAGCTGCATGACTAAGCCTCCTCGGCCCTGGTTTGGAAGGGGGAGGATGGGGGTAGAGGGTGGGGGTCAGGGAATGTGGGGAACAGGGGGAGGGGGCAGGGTCAGTCAATAGTGAGGTAAAACGTGTGGCAGTGGGAGGGGCTGAGACTTAAAGGGAGCAGACAAGCAATCCAGCATAGCACTTTCACTTTGAGCGAGCCTCTGTCTGAGTGAGGATACAGAGTGGGCAGAGGGAGAGCCACAGAAGAGGAGGCCACTGTCTCTCCCGCTTTATCCATTAACCAGTGTCGAGGCAGCAAATTAAGCTGTTCAAGAAGATTCTAGGTCTACAGGGAAGGAGAAGGCAAAAGAAGGAGAGATAAAGTAAAGAACAAACAAAAGCTTTTATAGAAAAGGCAGGAGCCACTCAGGCTTTAGTGGGAAAATCCAAAGTGAGACAGCAGCATGGCGTGAGAGGATAATAAGGGATTTTTTTTGGGAAAGTACTAAAGGAATTCAAAAGGAAATGGCCAAGGGATGTCATCAACAAGACTGATTCTGAAGCTGTGAAGAAACGAACTCTGTGTCAAAGACCTGAAAAAAACACAGAGGAGGAAACTTAGTCTTTGAGACTAACACAGAAAGCCCTGTCTGCAGAGATATTGCTGTCAACAAGAGAAATGGAGAAGTGTCCATTCTTAGAAAGATAAAAAGGATGTCACTGCCAGGTGAGAAACAACATAAATTCTTTTTGCACTTTTTCAAGTTTAGGTTTCAACTTTTTACAGCCTATTAAGATAAAATGATTAATAACAATGATTAGTTTTTAGTGTGTGGTATTACAAAACCCCTTTTGGCGACCTGTCCATACCATGTCTCATGTTATTTTCTGCAGAAATGGCTAATTGATGCAGGAAATGATGTAATGTTTCTTAGCAGGTATGCAGCTTGAACAAGCTACAAACCACAGAAAGTTTCCACAATTATCTGAATCTGTTTTGTGTCTTTCCTTCTTACTTATGTCTTAAACAGTTTTGTTGTTGCTATTACTCTTGACTGTCCAATGTGATGGATGTGACCGTGACTGGTATGGTGTGAACAATATAAAAATGGCCATCGACGCTAATCAAAATGGGTTTGTAAGTTAAACTCCTTTTTTTGCTTGTTAAATTGTGACTTTAGTGTTAAGAAATATTTCTTAAATAAATTTAAACTTATACACTGTACTAAGTAACAAAATCAGATGTACTGAATGTATTCATTTCAATGGTATCAAAGCCATAGAATAAAATTAATCAGAAAAAATATTTAATCTAAACTTCTTTCTAATTATCTCTGGGAAAAGGAATCAGTTGACAAGTGTTACTGACATGTGGTATCACACAAGTCAAACATTGTATAATTTCATCTCAGCGGTTTCTCACTGTTAACAGTCATACATTGTTCTTGTCAAACAGTCCAGTAAAGTAATTACTGCTGTGTAAATATGCATTTATTTCAATGTATCTAAGGTAATTTAATCTGTCTTTGTTTTTTTCTTTCTCTCTAGCGAACAGTTTTTCCAAAAGATTATAAAGTAGAGCACCACTACACCAAAAGCTTGCTCTGCGACACTGATCCGGTGAGTTGGTTAACAATTAAAAAGGGAAGTGGTAACTGTTAAGAATCAGCAATACATCATTGTCAGTATTACTCATACACCTATGTAGTTTACATAGCTAGGTAGGTTTTAGTTTAAACATTAACTTTCACATCATAAAAACATGATACCACAAAATACTGCAGTACAACAGCCCCAAGTCTTCACAACTACACACTTGATGTGGTTGTTGTGGTGGCTTTGACACATCTGTTGCACACGGTGCTAAACCTAATTTTGGTGTTGACTCTGCCTTTCCCTGCAGTGCTGTGTGTTCCCTGCTGCCGTTGTCTTACTGGATTCTTGGGATGTGCTGCGTAGAAACCTCTGGGACGAACACTTAAATCTTTCCTTAATCATTGATCTGCAACAGACACTGGATAAAATTATAAGAAAGAACAAAAATACACAGGTACAGTTTTTTTACACTCTCTTTATATTTAGCTTTGAAACGATATTTTATAACAGAGGAAAGATCATAGAACATGCTTCATTGTTTAAATAAAATACTAATATATTACATTTTTGGTAATGCCACATTAATTATTTTATTTCTATTGTGTTTATTTTGTGTTTCATAGACCTTTCAGGAGGACACAGATTTGGCCCAGCTCTCTACAAACTCTTCCCTTCCAGAGGATCTCCTTAAGCTCACATCAGAGCTTTTCACTCGGTGGCTGAAGGTCGGGTGTGAACCTTCAATTAAAAACTGCACCCTCCCCACTTTGCTCCCTATAACTGAGAGGAAGGACTATGGTCCATCACGAGCCAGACTTTTAACCACCCGAGCTATCAGCAGCTATGAGGAGGAACAGCATGAGAAGCAAACAGACACTACACAGCTGCTGTCCAGCGGCGGTCCACTGTCCATATCACACTTTGCTTCTATCTGGAGCCCCCTGCTATTCAGACTCTACTGGTGGCTGCTGCTGCCATAAACAGATGTTTTCGAAGATGCACACAAAATGCAAGATATTTCCTGGCACTGAATGATTGTTTCTTATATGTGAGTGAGTATGTTTGTGTGTGTGTGTGTGTGTGTGTGTGTGTTGTTATGCAGTAAGCTTTGTTAATATGAAGTGACATGCACAGGTTGCATTTAGTGTCCAAAGTTACTTCACTGTCCAACAGTGCTCCATAACAGCTGATATCACAGATATATAAATGTATAGCCATCTTCTCTAGAGCAAGCCACAAGCTCCAGCTAGTAATGCTCATCATGCTAACAAGAGATAAATGCTGAGCAAGCCAATGCACATAAGCCATCATCTATTTAATGTGGACTTTATCACTGTTTACAATGAATGTTATATAAATGTAAGATATAGTCTATGGATGTTTACTACTTTTATAATTGTAAATTAAAGTCATTTAGATATATTTTGTCTAATTTTTGTGAGGGATTTAATTTTCCAAAAATAGGAAGCTCCATTGTTTTTGTTTATTGTTGTTTGTCATTATATTCCACAACATGGATTCATGTGTTTGTCCTTTTTACAATAACAGATTATATTTTGTTCATGATGAAGCATTCCAACGTTATGACATTTGTATAAGGCATTACCATTAAAACAGTCACTACCATAGTGCAAAGCTTATTTTACAGCTATTTTGTAACATTGATAAAGCAGTCAGGTGAAATACAGAAGAGAGAGGAATATACTCAGGTCGCCTAGAATCAGGTACTAGTATATCTGCTGCTGTGATCATATCTACATAAGAAATTAATTGCACGAAGTGGTGCTTGTACATGCCCCTGCATGTACACACCCACGCATGTTAGTACTGCATTGTCCTGTATTCAGGCCTTCCTTAGAGTTTCATAATCACTAAAAAGAAGCCATGTTGCATTTCCCATGAGAACGACTCTTTTGGACTTCAGCAGAAATTGTTAGATATTTAACTCTGAAATGATGTCACATGTTGGAAATGCATATCAAATGCTACATGAATGCAAATTGCTGAGAGTTAGATTATTGTTTTTAAGGAAAGAAAAAAGTGAAGCATGAGGGTAAAAGTGCTTCTTGTGGTTTGTAATCTTTTTTTGTATTTTCTTCTACCTGCCACTTAATTAAATACATGTCTGTTCATATCCTCCTGCCTGTAAATCAGTGATACAGAGGTCACTGACCCCTGCTACTATCTGTGCCAACGTGTTTCTCAGGGTTATACAAATATATTTAATCCAAACAACTCTAATCTAAAATGGAAAGTAAGTAATCATTATAAATACATAACTCACTCATTTTGAGACAGACACGGCCCACATGTGAACATGATTCATGCGATTCCTCCTGAATCGGGTTTGTGAGGGAGGGGCAGACGACCCTGAGCCTTTACTTAGTCATGATATGATATTGCATTAAAGTACTTCTAGGTTTTGTATTTTAAAACATTTGCAAGTGTGATCTTTCCTGGCAACGAGGAGACAAGCGCCAAAGAGGCCAACTGAATTCCCGTAAATGGGGGAGTGAATAGAGAGGGGAGTCTATAGGGGTGGGGGAAGGAGGAGGGGAGTGTCGTCACGGGGTGTTAAACCACGTGACCTCATCTCGCTGCACATACCGGAAGTAAGCAAACTCTGCCTCTGTCAAGATGTCTGCCCCCGGTGAAGACACGTTTGCCGACGGTAAAGACGAGATGGAGGAGATGGACGCGTTTGGCAGCGATGAAGACGAAGGAGAAGATATGGAGGAGGAAGGAGAGAACGGAGGAGAGGGGGATAAGAAGGTGTACGTCCCAGGAATGGAGCCACTCAAGCCCGGAGAGGAGCTGGAAATGGACCAGTCTGCGTACCGCATGTACCATGAATGCCAAACAGGTTTAGAAGAACAACACTATGTTGACATGGTCTTAAATGCACTAATATAACCCAGGGGTGTGTTGAACTGTGTTATTTTTGTTATATGTATTCAGAGGCTCCGTGTTTGAGCTTCGACATCTTGAGAGATGGAGATGGGGATGGAAGGGAGCAGTTTCCTCTATCCATGCTGGTCTGTGCAGGCACACAGGCGGACACAGCTCTGAGCAACAGGTCAGTCCGAAGCCTAGGGTCAGGAAAAACACAATGATCACAATTTTGTCCCAAGGAACTGAAAGCAATAGAACTAATGGAGACGATCATGCATATGTGGATAAAGAGATTAAAGATTCCATTGTATGCAACTGGACATTTGTATTCACTGCACAGTCATTATGCATTGATGAAATTGCAGGGGAATAAAAAAAGTTGAATAAATAAGAACGTATCTTAGAAGTCCAAAATTAGCATAATAAAGGGATTTTTGTAGGTAGCCTGGTATGTTTGTTTAAAATTGTATATCAATGCATTTTAAATGTAGCTGAAATCATACTGTCACATAGAAATGGGAATTTCTTTTAATGGAGTCAGTAAAATAAATAGATTGAAAAGATACTGAACTTAGACTATACAAGGTGTTCCGGTCTGAAACATGCAAAATGTAAATTAAAAGCAACACAAGGTTTTATTGACAATACATACAACGTAGGTTAAAACGGAAATGGCAACACATTAGTTAATAAATAACAATTTATAGTGTAGTAAACATGGCTTTTAGCTCTTCGCCACTATCATTCATAGACATCTCACATATAATAACAAATCACAATGTATATAACCACAGATTCTATGATAACGGTTTACCTTTTTTATTTTATTAACACTGAAGAAGTCAGTCAGGCATCTTCTGAACTGTTTTATCCTTGAGAGGGTTGTGGGGGGTACTGGATCTTATTCCGTCTATGTCTGGGCAAGGAGGGGTACACCCTGGACGTGTCACCAGTTCATTGGAAGGATGATATAGAGATGAACAACCATTCACTCTAACATTCCCTCCTAGGAGCCAATTATAGCTTGACCAATTAACCTATTGGTGCATGTACTTGGATGGTGAGAGGAAACCAGAGTACCACGAGAGAACCTATGCAAATATGTGGAAAACATACAGAATCAACCCAAGGACCTTCTTGCTGTGAGGTGACAGTGCTTTTCACTGCTCCATTGTGCTCCCCTCTCTGAAGATGTATTCATATGAGATTATTTTAATCCAAAGTTGATTGGAATTTTTTATTTTTAATCCTATGTGAAGTGTGAAATAAGTGTGGTGGGAACTGTGGATGTTATATATAGTAATAAAAAGACCATTAAAATGGTATGCTATTTTGGCTGTGAAAGCTTAAAGTTGCAGCACAGTTGACCCCCCCCCCCCTCCACTCTTTCAGTTTTGTTTTGATGAAGTCTACATACCACTGGCAGCACGGCAAATTTTCCTTTTCAGGAAAAAACTTTGGTTTTTTTTCATTGACGCATTAAAACTCTGCACTTGAATGGAACTACAGGACTCACCCACAGATATTTAGATCTGAAATAGACTGCTCCGGTCTGCATACGTTGAAATGTATTTTTTTTTCTTACAGGTGTTAAATAATAAAGTAAACCACCTCAGCCTTAAGCCTTCCACATTGTGTTAAATGTCCTTTATGTTTTTCCAGACTTCTTGTCATGCACATGCATAACCTTCATGGAACAGAGAAAGATAAAGAGGGAGAAGAAAGCAGTGATGAAGACAGTGATGATGAAGAGGAGGATGAGGATAAGAAGCCACAGATGGAGCTAGCCATGTTGCCACATTATGGAATCATCAACAGAGTCAGAGTATGTTGCTATTTGTATAAAAAGTAAATGTTTATGTTTGGAGCCAGACACTTTCCTTTTTCTAATTTGCTTGTCTCCGAAGGTGACGCATCGTGGAGAACAGCCTTTAGCTGCTGTGTGGTCAGAGAAGGGCCAGGTTGAAATATTTGACCTCCGACCCCAACTGGAAGCAGTCCACAATGCTGCTGCTATGGCAGCATTCATTAATCAGCAAAAGGAAGCCAACGCACTCTTCAGCTTCTCTGGACACATGACAGAAGGCTTTGCACTTGATTGGTCACCCACAGTGCCTGGTAAAGAGATTCTTTTACCCAGGATGTTTGTTTTTACTTCTTATTATGTGATTACAACACATTGTGTTCTTTAAACATATTTTTCCCAGACCACACCTTGTTGACATTGTGGTACAAGCAGAACAATTGCAATATGAAGAAACAGAGAAAGATTTTCTCTAATACTTTTTTTGTTACTTAAAATTAGATACTCTAGTTTAAATACTCAAAATACTACCAAAAACTGTGAGGATTCAACCAAACCATAATCTGACCTATATTCAACAATTCATTTTCACCAGCTCACTCTTATTTCTTTGTCATCTACCTTTATATAATATGAAATGTAACAGCCAATGGGCATGGAAAATGTCATTATGGAGTGACTTGGATCATACACAATGTAAAGTTAAGAAAAGCACAAAAATAAGTCACAGCAGCCTAAAGCACACAATCAACATGATGTTTAACACTAATAACACCCAACAAAAGACTTCATTTCAAACATTCAGATTTGTTAGTTTTTATTTATTTTACAAATTATTGCAGATGTTCATGTCTCTCAGTTAAAGTTGTTGCACTTCATGCTTTAACAGGTCGTTTACTCAGTGGAGACTGCAAAAAGAACATCCATCTGTGGGAACCCAGAGAGGGTGGGACTTCATGGCAGATTGACCAGCGACCTTTCAGCTCACACACCAAGTCAGTGGAGGATCTGCAGTGGTCTCCTACTGAAGCTACAGTACGTAAAAACTACACTGTGGATCTGACTGCACCCTTTAATAAGTAAGATGGTGTTTTGCCAGTACTGGTTCAACATCTGAAGGGTTCAACAGGTTTTTCCCCTCCCCAAATATGCATATTTGAAATGTATGTAATGTTTCCTCTGAGGTGCTGAACTGTCAATCTCGAGTGTCCTAGTTAAAATGAATGAATGATTTTCCCTAAACAGACTTGGCTCAGTGTGGATTAAAGAACAGGGTGTGGTGTGAGCAATTATTGACATTTTGTTGACTTTAAAGATACCCCATTAACACTGAAACTTTATTGTTCTAATATTCACAGGCTTAAATATATATTTTTACATGTCATCTTTGTGAACCAGTCGGTAGGTTTAAGTATACAGATGTATGCCCCATAAATCTGATTAGCTGATTACATTTGCTTCCATTTACTGATTTAATAGTCAGTGAACATTATGTAGAGCTGTTTGGACTCTGAATTTGGAGTGTAGTGGAACAAGAGGACTCTACAATGTATTAAAGTTAATGAACAAACACAGGGTGCTTCACCCAGGAACCAATACATGGCAGGATATCAATATTTGATGAGCCTGGGACTACCCACCTCTGCTACCTGCCAAAAAATGAGGAAGTAAGAATTGTTTTAGAAAGAGCTGTATGCATTGTAAATATTTAACCTGAGATTCCAGTGTCAAAGTTCAACTCTGAGTGTCCATATGTCATTGTTTTCCACAGGTATTTGCATCATGTTCAGTAGATCAGTCTATTCGTATCTGGGACATCCGTGCTCCTCCTAATTCTATGCTGTCAGCCAATGAAGCACACACATCAGACATAAATGTTATAAGCTGGAACAGGACTGAACCTTTTCTACTGTCAGGAGGGGACGATGGGCTTCTGAAAGTATGGGACCTGCGACAGTTTAAGGTAAAAAAAGGAAAAAAACTTCCAGAAACCACTGCAGGGGCATGTGTAAAATGATTAATTAAAAATTCAGTCATATAGGGCATGCAGAAGTATTCAGATGATACCTGTTAAGATGTAATATCGTTAACTATTCACCAATATTAGAAAATGATTGGTTATTACCTGTCAGGGTCTTAAAGTAATACTGGTACTCGGTGGATGTTGCCATTTGTAGTTTTATACCTTCAGATTATCCAACACCTTCACAGTTTGTGCACTCCAGCCCACTAATTTTAACTGCTGCATCTTTGCACAAGTAAGCCTGTCACAATTCTTACATGATTTCCTTAATGGAATTAAGTGCAATTACTTAGTAACGTCATAGTAATCATCCGCGTACACCATCTTAAAAACAGAAATGTCTTATTTTTAGAAGTGTTTTTTTTTTTTATTTTCTACTATCACTTGTGTTCCATCACCGCTATTGATACCTGTCATTATCAGTAAAAAAAGAAAAAAATGCACATGGCAGAAAAAACGCATATTCTTATAAAGGAATAAAATATATTCCTTTATTAGTCCGACTAGGTGTAATTCCAGTTTATAGCAGCAATATTTTAGTATAGGACACAGTAATACGTTCTATAAATAATGATATATACAATATACAGTTTTTTTTATTTATACATTAATATATATAAAAAAAATAGAAATATAAAAATTATTGCACTGCTGTTCTATTGCACTGCTTATTTGGAGTTTCCATTGCAGCCTCTTACTGAAATATACAATAAAAACACATGGACCATATGGACTATTGTTAGGCCTATTACATGCTAGAGCTAAGTAACAGAAACAGGCAATACATTCCTTAATATGAACTACATTTGTCACGTCAATACAAATGTGTTTAAATACTGTGGTACATTTACAGAATTTACTTTTCAATTATCTCATAAGGAAATGGTTTTTCGATTTAAAAAACATGGTATTTGGTAGAGGATCAATTTCACTTTCATGTCTTGCCGTAATAAAACAGCTACAGCCATAGCATAAAACGGTTAACACACTACTGTCCTAAGGTGACAAAATCTGTGTTTCAGTGCCTCTATAGCATATTTATCAACATATGTCCTTTACTCTATCTTTTCTGGAAATAAACACACATCCAGTCAGTTCAGAAGTATTTTTCCATATCACCCCCTAATATAACAGAAATGGAGAACAGTGATGTGACGCGTCAAACTATCTTTATTACACATGACGTGGACATTTCCTTGGGATGACACAGAAATACAGAACAGAGTGGCTCTATAGCCTTTCAATATCCAGGTTGATTTCATAATGGACTATCACTTGTCACATATCACGCATTGTATGTGATGAACAGCTTTCTGCATATTTAAAATGTTTCCGATCTCCACTTGTAGACTGGGCGGCCAGTGGCAAACTTCAAGCAACATGGTGCTCCAATCACATCTGTAGAGTGGAACCCAGTGGACTCCAGTGTGTTTGCTGCCTCAGGAGCAGATGATGTCATCAGCTTGTGGGATCTGTCTGTGGAGTCATGTGATGTGGGTGCCAGGGTAGAGGGGGTGAAGGATTTACCCCCACAGCTACTGTTCCTGCATCAGGGTCAGTCAGAGATCAAGGAGATCCATTGGCACCCCCAGTTACCGGGCACGATAGTTTCCACAGCTCTATCAGGCTTCAACGTATTCAGGACAATATCTGTCTAATTTTTTAATACGCATTAAAGAAAAAAATTCAATTGCTTCGTCATTAAGAAGCTGGCAATATTGTATATAACAAACTGGACATAAATCCCAAGTAGGTCATTTATCAGCTAATGTAGGCACCATATGGACTTATAATTCCTATTGAACTTTCAGACTGTTTGTTTCACAGATGTTTCAGCTATTTTAGGTATTTCCTCTTCAGTGCTTGAAATAAAATGCTTGTTTTATCTACACTTCTGAATGGTTTTGTTTATAATACAGTCTGTTGCAATTTATAGGACTTTGACATTTATTTTCCCACCGTTTTAGATTTTGATAGAAATCTTTTCATTTAGTTTTCACCTCAACTCTAGTTATCCAGGGTACTTAATTTCCTTATTTCATAACTATTTTCCCTGGGGCATAAATAAAACATTCAATTCCAAGCTAAAGTTAGACATAGAATTTTATCAAATTACTTAGATTTATTTTTAATGGACAAAATGAAAGAAAAAGTCCTTTCAACATCCCAATATCGGTTTTATTTTTGTCATTGGAAATCTTAATAAACCACAGGATATAACACATGTGTCTACACCAGCATTTTCGACAGATGAATGCAATAGTTTCTCCCTCATACAGCATTATGAAATAAAAAAATTCAATAAGCATTATACAAGCAAATAGCATGTACAAAAATACACTACTGTTCATGATTTACATTTTAATCCTAATGATTGTCTCATAGTATAATTGCATTAAGTTGGTCCGGCACCACAGCTTAAAAATAGCTGCTGTAATACTATCATGCTAAATAACTGTCCAGTAAAAACATATATGATCTCAACCAGACAAACTCATATTTTCAGATTTGGAACATGGCATATTCACAGTACACAGGTAATTATACACAGGTAATCTGTTTTCTGAATATCTTCAGAGAACTTCCAATCCACTCTGTTAAACATAAGGAGATGATGTGATATTCATGCAACATGAAAAATAACTGTTAAGACATACATAAAGCAGGATACAAGAATGAAAGCATTGAGCTCCCTTTAAGGCACTTTAATATAGACAACACCTTAAGATGGTAAACATCTGACAGTAAAATGTAAAAAAAAAAAAAAAAAAAAGCATTAATTTAGCCTGAATCAAACTGTCCACTGAGCACTGGTTTCACTGCAAAGCTTCCAGATGAATGACATGAATCAAAGTGCTACAAATGTTTCACCGTAACAACCAAATTGATATTTTTTGGTGCTTTAGCAAATCTGTTACCCTAGAAGGAGGACACGAAATATGTCTTTTCCAGTTGAGCAACATCGTCTACAAACTGTATCACTTTAATTATGAGTCTTAACATATCCAGTTTGTATTCAGATATATTCTGTTAAAAGCCTCTGTTTTCAGTGGTACTGAAATGAAGAATTGAGGAAAATACAGTATATTTGATTAATTTAACAGCAAAAGATTTGGGAAAAATACTTTTAACCTATAGACCAATTTCATCATCAAATTCATCTTCAAATGTGTAACCCCGTCCTGCATCCTCATCTTCCTCTGAATCAGTCTCTGAGTGGCAGCTGTCGACCCTCCTCCTGTCCAATGGAGTGACTCCTTCATACTCTGAGCTATGTGAAGAAGCAGGACTCGGTGGCAAATCTGCTTTGTGATTGGTGAATTCTATTTCACCTCCGCTCACCAGGCCCTTGGACATTTCACTCTCACCTCTAGTTGGACTACAACATGCCGGCTGATCCTCATCCTGGAAGTCAAAGCCCTGACTCTCTTCCTCTTCGGACGCCTGGCGAATGATCTCCTCTCGTTTGTCACTGAATCTCACTTTTGGTCGTAGCCCCTTTGGCTTGAGCTCATTCCCGTCTGGTATCCTGCTGTCCCCCTCCTGGTTTTCATCCATTTCGACTAAGTTTTTCCCATTCAGCTCATTCTGCATATTCACAGATATCTCCATGCCCCCCTTATTCTGCTTTGTCTCCACTGAGCCACTCTTGGGACTAAACACATCTTCCTCATTGGTGTCTAGCCCCAGACCGTCCATCACCCCTAAAACATCCCCCAGCATAGACGGACCCAGATCCAGGTCCAGGTCCAGGGTGAATGAAGACACTGACTCAGAGTGCTGAAGCTCATTGTCTTCTTGGGTCCCTGAACCATCTGTGACGACTGCTACCTCAGGGTCAGCCCCCGGCGTGGCTGCTGGACTGCCCAAGTCAGAGCTAGATGAGCTAGATGGACCAAGAGTGGACAGGAAGGAGGTATCACCGAAGGCATCGCCTCCCCTCCCAATGTGCATGGTGTGGCGAAAATCACCAAGAGGGGCTGAGATCATGGTCGGATCCAGGCGAGGAGCCCGGGTTGATTTATTAAGTGGCATGACTGTTGGGGTGAAAGGCAAGAAGACAGCATGATAAACAGGAGACTGAACTGTCAACAGTGGCCAATGAGATAACACAAAACAAGAAAGCAACAGAGCCATTATCCCGATCCTGATAAGGCAAGGCTGCAGCTTCAAAACTTCAACATGTTGAGCAATAATGTGGGAAACCAAAGAGCATTTTGGCCCTGTTGCATGCTGAAGGCCATGCTGGGACTTGTACTTCTGAGACTCATGCAATGCTAGCACATATTTTTCTCTACCCTCAGGGGTGTATGAACACAAAACAAGACAATAACTATCTTTACAGAAACTAAACCTAGATGACTAAAGCTTGGGCATATCTGTCTATTAAAACATCTAAACCTCTTCAAATGATTCATGGGAACCACAGTTAAACTTTTTAACAGATTAATAACAGGAGGTGATTAATGTTACACAATAACCTTGATCAACTTTATACTATCTTATAAGAAAGTAAAAGAACTATGTATTCAGGAATTTGTCTGGCAATATCGAGATAGATACATAACATATAAGGACTTTCTGAAGTTTGCTCATATGGGTCAGTTAAATAATTTGTTAGGGGAGGGGGCATGACAGGCCTACCCCCAACCCTCGACACATACCAGTAAAATGTAGGTTGGTTAATGTATGTCAGATTAAAAAAAAACAAACTTATAAAGTGATTAATACATAATTGATTATACGAACAACACACCATGGCTGGAGATGTTAACCGAGTAAATGGATCAATGTCAAACTCCACTGATCAATTCACCTGAGAGTGAAACCACAACAGTCAAATAATGAAAAACTTACTTCAGTGTGTCTATTCTGGTTTTTGCTCGGTTCTCTCCTCAGTATCCAACTTTTTCATCTGGCTTTTTGCTTTGGCTTGTCTCTCGACTTTTCCCTCGCTCTTTTCTCGCCGTCGTTTGTGTGAGTTTTCTTTTCTTTTTTTCCAAAGGGATGGGCACACGGGCTGAGGAAGTGACGCGACGGTTATTGGGGAAAGCTGGATCAAAGTTGTTCTGGACTTTACCACATCCACACCACATTGTTGAATCTAGACCAGTCAGCGCGAACCTCGGACGTGTTTGTTGTTTTACGCTTGTTTTTATAAAGCTGAAACTGATATTTCATCGTTTAAATAATAGGATAAATAAAGCTTCTTCTTTTTTTTTGAACATCTGGCTTGCAAACCCTTTACTTTCCGTAAATAACATTGTTCAGATTACATGTATATGTTATAATGGAGAAAATACTCCTTAATAATAATAATAATAATAATAATAATAATAATAATAATAATAATAATAATAATAATAATAATAATAATAATAATAATAATAATAATAATAATAATAATAATAATAGTCGTTCTCAGTGAATACGGTAGAATTTCTTTTTTTAAAAATCAACTCAAGCAATTCAAGGCCTTACTTTACCCTCGAATTACATATTTGTTTTCAATATGCTTTCAATGAAACTAGGAAAAAGTTAAAACACATAGGCTATTTTATTTAACAACAAAAAATTGTTTTATGCAGTTTCATGCTAATATATACAAGACATTACTTAGGAGAGATATGATTTTCTTCTGCTGTATATTTTTGTAGTTTGTTGTATGAAAATTACAAAAACAATACTAATCGGCTACAAATATCAATACTAATAGCCTAGTAATATTAAAACTGACTTCACTGACCACAGTGCCAAGTTTTGGTTGCACTGGGATGAATTACCTTTTTTATTGTTATTTTTTTTTTTTTTCAGGACTATGTTACCACTGAAACATTTATCTTGTCTTGTGGAATGCTGTCGTCAAACTTAACATCATTGCATCACTTCGTTGACAACTACATACTTTAAAAGGGTGTGGACTTGTTGCATAGTAACTTGTACACTCATAGTCAATTCAAATATAGTCTATCTATTAATATAATATATAAGTCAGGAAATTTTTGGGGGAGAAAACTTAATTGGTATCATCAGCTGGTAGGTGCTACAGATGCTTTGTAGGAATTCATTTTACTCAACATCCTTCAATGGGTTCAAGAAACAGAATGTCTATTTCCAACCCCAGGTAGTCGTACAATGGTGATGTATAGTGAGTCATTGTTTGTGGGAACTTGTCACAAATGCTCAACATATTTGTGTGATGATGTCGCTGACAAGACAACAATGGGAACAAACTAATCATTCAGCCAGCACATGATATTATTCACTGTGAGAAACAAACTGGAAATTATAGTAAATATTGTCATTTTATATGCTATTACACGCTTCACATCTTGGCATACAACTGGAGTGTGTATTTTATGTAGGCTTATGAAAAAGTGTCTTAATTGTCTTTTTAAAGGAAGAACAGCACTAAATTGGACAAATAGTCATTTATTGAAAGAAATTAATTTTTAATTTCTTTAGTTTGGTTGCCTATTCAAGAAGATGTCTTTTATTTCATGTTTGAAAGTCTCTTAAAAGCTTAATTGTGTGTTGCAAACTATCCCACTTATCCCTTATGTTGCCTCTAAATTTACATCAGCGGTGTATAACATCTGCACTGTGTAGGGATTTCCAAATGACTTAAATGTTTTAAGGGACTGAGTGTGGGAGAGAATGTCTGACAGGAAATGACTCCCTCTCTGTAACACAAACACACACATATCATTGTTTCACTAAGCCCATGAGGACACACTAACATAATCCATTCCCTTGCCCCCTTAAAAAAAAACTATTAGAACTGAATACCAATCTCAAAAACCACATCTTCATTCTTAAAACTCAATCCATGTCCACAGAAACCTTGATTTTGTCCCTAATGTGATGTGAGTCCTCATATGTAAGTGTACAGTTAGGTCACAGTCATTTCCAGGATATAAGAACAAGGAATACCCACACACACTCACAGACATCCTGCAGCTGCGTATCCTTTTCAGGAAGTTTAAAGGAAACACATATGTCCTTTAATGTGTTTTTACTGAGAAATCCTTGAATTAAATACATAAGATGTTTTTCAGTGTCGTAAAATACATTTGCCAGCCTGTAAAGGCGTATTATGTTCAACATAATACACCTAATAATCCACACACACACACACACACACACACACACACATATATATATATATATATATATATATATATATATATATATATATATATATATATATATATATATATATATATATATATATATATATATATATATATATATATATATATATATATATATATATATACATACATACATATATATATATATATATATATATATATATATATATATATATATATATATATATATATATATATATATATAAACAACGCGTGTTAATACATTGATTTTTATTGTGATTTTTCTTGGGAAAGTTTGTCTATGTATAGTTTACATTTAAATATTTCCTGGGTTCAATCTCTTAGGCTCACTATCCCTCCCCTTTATTTGTTTTGTCTAATGGTCAATGCTCTTTCCAGCAGGGGTCTCTGGTTTAACACAACCGAATTGGTTGAGTTTGAAGGGGCGGTACACCAAAGCGAGAATTTGGGGCGTAATGTTCGCCTGTCAGACTAAACTCAGGAAAACATCTACCGGAAACTCGTCACCAACTTGGCCCGTTTTCCTTATCTGCCATTTTGTATCTCCTCAATCCAGTCAGACGAAGTTGGTGGTCAACGAAGATTCAAGTGAAAATGAGTGTTAACGTCATTTTTTGCTCTGCATTTGTAATTCTAAGAGAACATTGTTAAATTTAGTATCATTTGTAATATTGCTCGCGGTCTATTTGCTTTTGTTCTTGTTTCTCACTAACTCTGTTTATCGTGTCGGACTTCATCTTGTTTACCTTTTACTGTAGCAAAGAGCTCACGCTAACGGTGCTAGTTATCGCTAGCTGGCGAGGTAGCGCAAAGCTATCCTAACGTTAGCCTAACGCTAACCTGTGGCGAAATGGCGGCCAACACGACGCAAGCAACCCCTACCACCAACTGGTATGTGATGTTTTTTTAAGAACACAAGTCAGTATCGTTAGTTTGTTAATCATTGTAAGTTTATGTTTGATTGTAAAATATCCAGATATGGTAATCACACCTTTCTACAAGGTAAAGTTAATCATGGTCTTAGCTAAGCTACTTTGTTGTTGCTAACTACACACAGGCCAGCGTTGTAGCATTAACGAACGGTCAGCGTTTTCTCAAATCTCAAATATATGTCGTGTACGCCCAGTTGACAACTTAACGGTGACAGTTACACGTTCAACCTCTTTATACCTCTTTAGATTGAAGGTTACATGAGCCTGTTCTTGAGAAGGTGAAGTTGAATCGGAATTGGCCCCTGTCAAATGGGTAGAGCTGTTCTAAATACGTACGTTGTAGAAACGCAAGCAGTATTACACTGGTTGTTACTAGACAGTTAAGCATTTTCTATTACACTCTTCATCATATTGCGAAGTTGTTTTAGGTGATTAAATATATTGATGTAGGTGTAAGCTTCTGTTTTACAGTATCGTTGTTGTTCTTGGCTCATTGCACTTCAAATGCAGTTTCCTCTTGTTGTTTTGTTGATTGCAGGTCCTATGGTGCTGCTCCAGAAGGACAGGTTCATGAAAACCCAGAATGGGAGAAGGCAAGACAAGCATTAGCATCCATTAGCAAAAGTCAAAATACTACCAAGACTACCCAGGCGAGTCGCACTACAGCAGAGGTGTGTTATCTTCTGTTTTGATCTGGTAGTTAAATAGAACTTTAGTATTCTCATAACAACCTTAAGGCTCAGTATATACTTACATACCCAAAACATCCAAAGTATTAATGTACACTTACATATGTGTTCTTCCTGTGTTGCGGTTTCTCCTTTTTTATGTTCACTCTCATATTATTAAGGGTTTGGGGGGGTTATGTCATTTCAGGCAGGTCAGTTTCAACCAGCAGTGAGCGACTCGGCTGCCATCCAGCAACAACAGCAGTACTATCAGTGGTACCAGCAAAATCAGCAGCAATATCCTGGATACACATATCCCTATAATTACTACTACCCTATGGCTCCAGTAAGTAATGTCTATTGCTCAGTTAACATTACTTCTCATCATGTGCAACAGTTATTTCTGTTAGCTTT
Organism: Siphamia tubifer; assembly: GCA_020466265.1. Classification (NCBI taxonomy): domain Eukaryota; kingdom Metazoa; phylum Chordata; class Actinopteri; order Kurtiformes; family Apogonidae; genus Siphamia; species Siphamia tubifer. The sequence goes on along the minus strand of CM035798.1, from coordinate 60,301,148 downwards.
AGGGCTTGCACATTTACATATCCACAAACACCCTCCATTCCTCTGGGATTGGGAGAAAGTTCTAAGGTTATACTTGACATATATTGTCAATTAATACTGACAACATTACTCTCTGAACTTTCAGTATGGGGCAGCATATCCACCAAATCAGTATGGCGTACCCCCTGCACATTTTCCAGGAACACCGAGCTCTAATGGACAGGTATTTTAACAAGATATTGTAATCATTCCTAAAGTTGTGATGATTTTGCCTTCCTAATTATAAGAATAAAATACAGTTATTAAACATTTTTGCACAGCACTAAAGCTAAAGAAAACTTAGATTTCTCCCCCACTTTAGAAAGAAAAGGCTGTTGTACATTAAATACAAAGTGGTTGGTAAATACAGTTTTTAAAAGCCAAATTGACTGTTCACTTAAATTGAATTGGATTATTTTCATGGGGTATATTCAGATGGAATAATCAGGTCAGGTTTTGGTGTAAGGAAAAGTAATGCTTTTTTAAAATTATATGTAATCCTTTTATTCCCTTCATATATTTGACATTTTATGATTATATAAATTCTTTTTCATTTATGGGATAGCTTGACAGACATTTATTCCTGATACATTTTGTACTTTTAGTAAATTGTTCTATTTATACAAATTATATTCATGTTTTGATGCTTTTTATTTTCAGCCTCCCCCTGTACCTGGTATGGAAGACCAATCTCCCAGCTTTTCTTCTCAACCTCAACCTCCTCCCCCTGCCACCCCCCAACCTTCTCAGAACCCTACTACATCAGAGAAACCCCCTCCACCTCCACCCATTCCTCCTCCACCCAACTCCCAGTATCCTCCTCCATCACAAAATTCCTACAACACAAACAGCAACATGCCATACCCTCCTGGTGACCCCAGCCAAATGGGAGTATACAGTCACTCCCAGGGGAGGCCTAACTATGGACAGGGCTTCCAGGCCCAAAACAACTATCAGCCTCCTCAGAATGCTTCCCAACAGCAACCTGGCCAGTATGTACCAGGGCTTGGCAGAGGAGACAAAAATAAAAACCAAAAACAAGGACAGCAACTTTGGCACCGCATGAAACGTAAGCTTTATGTACTTATGTGGTAGGCATGTAAATTACACCTACTGTGTGAGAAATCCTTGAAATCAGCTTTTGTAAAACATTGATTTTGGTAAGAAATTTTAATATAATTCTTTTTCATTTCCTTTTTTCTTTTTTTTTTTACAGAGGCACCTGGGACAGCTTCTGTCAAGTTTAATATTCCCAAGAGGCCTTATCAGGTTCAGTGTTCCCCAATCTCTAATCAGGCCTTCCCTCCAGGCGAGCAGTCTTCAGGATTGAATCTAACTCCTTCCTCACCTGCCAGTGCTGCACCTGGAGCTGCTCAGACACGGTGAGAACCAGACTGCTTCCATGGGGCCGATGTCGTTTCTCTAAATAATGTGCTAACCTTTCAGTGTTTTTTCTTCAGTCCCCAGGACTGGCCTCAAGCCATGAAAGAGTATGTGCAGCGCTGTTTCACAGCCTGTGAGACAGAGGAGGACAAAGATCGTACAGAAAAGGTGCTGAAAGAAGTTCTGCAGGACAGGCTGAAGGATGGCTCTGCTTATACCATTGACTGGACCCGAGAGCCATTACCAGAGTGAGTTTAATAGTTTGTCAGGTTAACTCTTGTATGGTGTATCATTGTTTATATTGTGAATATATTGGGCCATATTATTTTTTAACTTTTTCCCAATTAATGCAACGTATAAGTAAGTTGTGCTTGCACATTTTATGTCCTTTTTCATTTTAAGCTGTAAATCTCTAGTTGTGCTCAACTAAAAGCAAAACATCTTGGCTTGTAGTGATGCGCGGGCTACCCGCTGGCCCGCGGATATCCGCGGGTGACCCGCGGGTTGGGTCGCAGTATTTAATATATATTGCGGATGCGGGTGGGGCGGGTCAGGGACGATCAATACCCGCATTTTTCCATACGACATTCCCAAAAATGGCACAATATGGATAGACTGAAGGTATACAATATTTCAACTTAAAATAACCCCAGTAAGAATAATCAACGACATATAAAAAATATGATGATGAAAGACAACTCAATTGACATCGGCAGTTTCATTCCACGAGAGGCGGCACGCTCCAGTCAGAATGAATTGGTAACAGCCACGTTATTTTCACATCCTTTGCATTGCCATCAACAGGAAAGGGTTGCCTTCATTTCTTTACAGACCATGTTAAGACCGATGAGGGAGGATAGAGAGGAAGATGAGAGAGACTGTTTGTGCGTGCATGGAGCAGTCTCCACAGCCGTGTTATGAAACGGAAAGGAGCCCCGCTAACCTACAGTAGCATCCTCGTCTCTCCTCTCCTTCCAATTGCTCGTACACTTAATTCTCCTATGTAGTCGGTAGTGTTGCGCGGGTGACCCGCGAGTCGGGCGGGGTGGGTCGCAGTATTAATACATATTGCGGATGCGGGTGGGGGCGGGTCAGGGACGATCAATACCCGCTGAAGTGTGTGTGTGTGTGTGTGTGTGTTTATCGATACGTGACATCATGCGGGTTGGGCGGGGCAGGCCTAGCCACGTCTTGGGTTTGGGCGGGGCGGGTTTCTGTAAAACCCCCTAACCGCGCATCACTATTGGCTTGTGTTTAGAGTTTAATTTTGAAGGTACTGTGACGTGAGAGACGGTTTGGGTTTCTTTTTGTAGGTTGAAGGTCAAACAGTCTCGTTGGGAGACTATTTCAACTCAGAGAGCAGCAGAAAGTTCAGTTAGTCGCGGTGGAGGTACAGTTGCAGCCTCGAGAGGAAGAGGTGGTGGACATAGACTGGGCCATTACAGGAATATCTTCTCCCAGAGGAGTCCTTCTTCGAGTTCATCTCGATCATCCTCCCGCTCACCGTCTCCCTCACATGGCAGACACCGGGATCGCAGCAGCCAGAGGCACAGGCGGAGGTAGAAAACTCACCCCCCTGCTTTTTGGGCATTGTGGCTGCTTGCTGTATTTATTTAAATTAATATTTTGTGTTGATGTTTACAGTGACTCTGACTCACAGTCAGACAGCAGCATCTCTAGTGACCTCCGACCTCAACTATCAAGGCGAAGCCAGAAAGGCGGACGTGGCCGTGGTAATGACAGAGATCGAGGCCGTGGGGGTGGCGAAAGAGGTCGTGGAAGAGGAAAGGCCAACAGAGGGAGACGGTATATTGTTCAAGTTACTGCAAGCATAATCGTGAACTGGTATCTGAGGTTATTTCATTAAGTAATGTTTCTCAGGAAGGCAAAAACTGTGAGATTTTGATAATACTGTACCATGGCATCACATAACCTTGTGAGTAATCCTTTCCTTATTCTTTTAGAAACATGGAAGATACAAACTCATCTGTTGGTAAGAAGAGGAAAGGAGGCAGTGCAGGTCTGGACTTCCATGATCCCAACCGTGAGGCCAAAAAACAGAGCAGAGCAGCTCGCTTCCACAAACAACTCCGCTCAGAGCCCCTGGTTCTCTCCATCAGTGCCCTGGATTTACCAGATGGAACACAGGAGGGCCTAAGCTGGGAGGATTGCCCCATTGTAGGAACATGTCAAGACATCACAAAGCATTATCTAAGGCTGACCTGTGCCCCTGATCCCTCAACTGTACGCCCTGTGCATGTAAGTTACTTTTTTGGGGGTTGCTTTGATGTATTAGTCATTAGTATATTTTAAGTTAGAAATATCCAATTAGCACATGAATGTGTCATACATTGAATTTTTTATTACTTCAAATTGGAACAAGAGAGTAGTAGAGTTTGCTGACCATGTCATAAATAAAATTGTAAACCGTAGTTTTCGGCATCATAGTGAAAATACATGTTTTGAACTCCTTTTCTGAAGGTTCTCAGAAAGTCTCTGCAAACTGTGAAAGCACACTGGCAAACACACCAGGACTATGCCTATGCATGTGAACAGATGAAATCCATACGACAGGATCTCACGGTTAGTTCTTGATTTCACGTCTTCATATTTATTATTTAAGAGTTTGCCTTTTGTGACTAATTTTTAAAAGGTTTCTTCTGAACTGTCCAGGTCCAGGGAGTTCGTACTAACTTCACAGTGGACGTGTACGAGTGTCATGCACGCATTGCTTTGGAAAAGGTAATTAAGTAATATTTTTGGCAGCCAAAATCACAATGGGGATTTTAAAATTCTAAATAACTGTCTGTTTTTTATGTTTTGTTTTGTCAGGGTGACCATGAAGAGTTCAACCAGTGCCAGACCCAGCTGAAGGCCCTGTATAAGGACAATCCATCAGAAAACATTGGAGAGTTTACAGCATATAGACTGCTGTATTATATATTTACTAAAAACTCTGGGGGTAGGCTTTTTTCCTTTTTTTTCTCTTTTATACACGGATATCTTTCTTTTTTGTTACGTAAACAAACTATAACTCTTAATTTATGTGGGGTTTTTTTTGTTTTTTTTTTTGCAGATCTCACCACTGAGTTGGTGTATTTGACCCCTGCGCTTAGGGCAGATGAGTGTGTGGCTCATGCTCTGGCACTCCGCGCTGCCTGGGCATTAGGCAATTTTCGCCGTTTCTTTAAGTTGTACTTGGAAGCCCCACGAATGGCTTCATACCTCATTGACAAGTTTGTTGAGAGGGAAAGAAAGGTTGCACTTCGGGCTATAGTCAAAACGTAAGTTCTGATCCAAAAGACGGATCTCTAAATTCTAGGCCTCTATTATCCAAATGCTAACTTCTGTCCTTTTTTTTTTTTTTTTTTTTCTTTTTCTTTTTCCTCTGTTTACAGGTTTAGGCCCGATTTGCCAGTGCAGTATGTGCAGTCTACTCTGGGCTTCTCATGTTTAGACTCTTGTATGGCCTTCCTTACTGGGCTAGGTGTCACCTTCACTGCCTCTGACCCCCAAAAGATAGACTGCAAAACCAGCACAGCCTCACTGGCTGCCTCCTGAGGGATAGGTTGTAGCATAGTGAAAGGAGATGTTTTGGGCATCATGGATCCTTAGATTTTGCACTGCACTTCAGACACTTGAACCAGCTGAGATAAAATAATGGCAGGCTAATACCTCATAATGCCCACACATTAAAAGTACTGTGCTGTAATACCCAGTTTGGCCAATGGCTATAATTTTCTGACACTCGGACAATAACTATTTTAGACATTGAGAGACACCTGTATACACTTTTATTCACCCTTTGTAGGTCAGCCTTAGTCTCCACATACTCATAATGTCCTCTGTTGGCAACAAACAGTTTAGATTTGGGGTTAACATGTAATCTCCACACATACAAAGAAAGTTAGAGAAGCAGACACCCTCATGGTTCCTCTTCCATTAGCACCATCAGATGCCAAAGCTAACAGTGTTCTGTTATGTTTTTTTTCCTTCCTCAAGTCAACAGCTCCAAGACCTGAAGATTCAAGCCTTAAAAGGGAAATGCAAATTTCTGCTGTTCAAGTTATTCATCCAGCTTCAAGTCCGGTCAGCTTCAAAGTTTGCTCTCAGAGACTGAGATGACAGCGTGAGATGTGTCAGCAGTTTGGTTGACGAAGAATCGGTGGTTTGTATATCCTGCTATCTAAAGCCAGCTGCTCTACCTGTTCCTGCCATACCCATTATGGCTTACGAAATCCATGGACTAAAGTGAAATGTGAACCTCCCCCAGTTTTTGAAGTGCTGTCCATCCAATGTGAGGAAATGGTTGGCAAGCAGTGAAATTCTTGGTGTGAAGAGCAGTGAACTGTGTTTAAGATAGGAAAGTGTTCATCAAGGTGATCTCTTCACTCTCCTACTTCCTGGAGGCCTGGAATTCATCACTTCAGTGCAGCTCATTTGGAAGGTGTCTATCGTCCTCAGGTCCTGTCAGCGCTGCAACCTGAATCCAACACACCCCATCATCTCTGTAAATGTATCCATGAAGCCCAACCATTACGCCTCCGATCATCTTCACATCACTAGCTCTAACCGACACATCCGCTGCCGTCATTCAGTCAAGGTGAATGTGAATTCTGCAGGAGGGAGCAGCAGAGGTCAACCTGAAGCTTCTACCAGATGGAATCCCGACGAGTGGTTTGTATGCTGGTTCTGGCTCGGGTTTTTGTGAAGTTGGTAAGATAAAAGAGACATCTCTGGAAGGAGTTGGATGACGGAGCAGCAGAGATGCCTCAGAATTCTTCTGTGGGTTAAGTGTTGTCAGTCTTGTGTTTCTGGGACAGCAGTATTGGCCTTTGGTCTTTAACACAAGAGTCATGGATCTATTTTTACAAAAATTTCAAACATCAATTGAGTATCGTAAATTTTAGACATTTTTCTACCAAAAGTTGAAACAATGCTGCCTATGAGTATTTCAATCCAAATGACTTTTACATTGTTGTAGACAGTAACTTGGGAAAAAAAAGACACGGCATAGAGGTCAATGTAGTAACGCTTTAATGCCCACTTTCCAGAAATGAAAGAATCATATATTTTGTACCTGATTTAAAATGTAATGAAATTCATAATTTGAAGTGGTAGAGGAGGTTCATCTATTTTCTTTGACATGTTGGTACTTATAAAGGAATACATTTTAGGCATGTGTCCAACATGCAGTTGGTTTTTCTGGAAATCTTACCTTACTTAACCAACAAACATTTCATACTTCTGTGTTTCATAATATATTGCTTTAAGTCATTCTAAACAATGAATGTTTTGGAATGTTCCTCATATTTGATTATTTCTTTCTTCTACAGTATTACTGGCCACTGTAGAAAGCTTGAGGTATTTAAGGATGTTGTGTAAGAATAATTTGATGCAGATTCGCTGTACAATCTACCTGTCTATAGTATATTTTTGTAAATATTGTATCCTATTACTGTGATTATTTTTTAGTTATTGCATAGTGTAGTATTTTTTTGTTTGGTTTTACACATGGGTAAGTGCGATTTTGATGGATTCAAACCTTTTTAGATCACCTTTATGAATATGTAAAGTTAAATTCAGGCATTGGCTTGAATTCTGATTTAATCACAGTGGGTTATAAAGGAGGGCAGATCATTTCCATCATGATTAGTAAAAAAAAAAAAACAAACAGGCTTTTTAACCAGGTCTTGTCACTTTAGAATTCCAGTGATTAATTTTAATTTTTTTTTTGTTTTGCAAGCAACGTTTGTTGATGAAATGGCTCAAATGCAAACGTCTTGTTTATCTGATTGTTTAGTCCATGCAAGCTGTTTTATACTGCTGACTGAATTCAGATTGAATTGGACCAATGTATTGTAAACACCCTCCATCACAGGACAGCTGCTTCAGTTAACAAGTCAATTTTTGTAAACGTGGACTGTTCATGGTTGACCATTATTTAAGCAAACAATTGATCAACATGTTTTCTTTCTTCCTCTTCATCTACCTTGCCCCCCTGTCCTCTGCTGCTCCCCTTCCTCACTTCCTGAACCTCTCTCTCACACGCCACCAGACCCTCTCGTTCTTCAGCTGGTAGCACTGCTGCATTGCAGGAGCACATGGAGTGAAAAGTGGGCGAACCTCCTCAGCTGCCGCCTCCTCCAGACGCCAGCCGGAGGGAGTGAATTGTGAGCAATCAGTGTCGGTTTGACCCACTCAAGTTGAAGCCAAACAGCTGATAAAACACATGGGAGCCTCACGTAATGAAGTGTGTAAAATGTTAAGTTGATACTCAAATCATTTGCTGCTAATCTACAGTTCCCAACTTGTTTTTCTTTGTTCCTATGTAAAATGGTTGACAGATACCAGAATCGTCATGTATTATTTTCTGTTTGTCCAGATGTATTTTCATTTGTTTTTATATTTTTGTGATAAAACTTGGCACTATTTAGGGTATTCTTCTGCTCATAGTCCAGTTGACTAAACAGACATCCTTCAGTTGGAGTAGATGTGTGTAAAGTTGCATCTGGACATGCAGAATCTTCTAAATGAAGCTATTTTTCTTTTCTTTTTTTTGTATGCAGTCTTACTCAGGCAAATTTCCCTGTGTTTTACAGTGTGTGTGTGTGTGTGTGTGTGTGTCAGTGTGTATGTGTGTGCGCTCCCATGCAAAAACATACTTTTGCTTCATACATGTGTAATAAGTGACATTATTGGCTTGTGTAAATGTTTTATACAGGGTTAACTTGTCAGATGTCTCATGTTTTCAGCAATGAATGAGCCCAGGATATTTGCTCCCTTTTTGTATTCTTTTAAGTTCATTTTCAAGTTTTTGTCTGTAGAAAATTCAACCCAGTCAACTAACGATACACATTTTCATTTTGGATGCCCCCCCCCCCCTTCTCTCTCCAATGCCTCAAGTCATGTTTTCAGTATTCTTTGCTCCCATATACTGTTTACCTTCATTGGTCTCTGTAACTCCCTCCTTTATATCTGACAGTGGAAGAACTCTCATGCCCCTCACTTCACTCTCCACCATTTCTTTTTAAATCTTCAGTTTCTTTCTCTGTTCTCACTTATTTTATTCCTCTCCTTGCATGCTCCCCTCTCTCCTATGACTCACCAATATTTTCCCTTCTCCGTTTTCTGTTTTCTGACCATTGGCTATGTGCAAGTAGTCACTCACTAGTAAGTATTGTCTGCAATGCTTTAATAGTTTGTTGCAGCTCACTAACCGAGGTCTACCTGCAATGTCTTCTCTCTATTACAATTAAGAGTGCAGATTTGATTAGATATACTGCCAGCTTGTAAATATCATGTAAATATTCTCTTTTTGAAATCTAATAAAAAATTTGAAGATCTTAAGTGGTTTGACTTTAATTTTGTAATGCAAACTGGAGAAACATGTTTGAGTGTTAAGTTATTGTTGGATCTGTTGCTTTAAAAATGACGAGCACATTTGATAAATTTAAAGTTTATTGTGAAATGGGACACACAGTGACACACAGACTTAAAATATAAATTAGTTTCCTTATGTGTAGATGAATCCTAAACTTTAAATTCCACATGAAGAGTTAAAGGTCACTGGAGCAGTTGGAGAAAATGTTATTTCAAGAACAGGGAAACATTTAGAGAAGTAAAAAGCAGAGGATTTATGAGATTAGTAAGTAAAAGATTATGGTAGCTAACAATGCTACCTAAAATGATTTAAATAACTGAATTCTACAAAGAAGAAAATCTGAAAATGTTGAACTAAAGGGCAAAGCTTTGGTTTCTGCATGGTTGACAATAGGGGGGGAAAAAACACTTGCTAGACATCCTTTAAACAATAACACAACACAAGTCTAGTAACATGTTCCATCTCAAATATTTTCTGACAAAAGACGATAAAATGCAAGTGTCCAATGAGTAAAAGCTTTGAAAAGGGAGAAAGCAGATGCTAGAAGGAAGATGAAATTGAGGAAAACATTAAAAAGTTTAAGATAAATAGCATAAGCAGAGTAGACAAAGAAAGGAATAATGCATCATGCAACAGAGCTAAGAATATGAAAAAAGATAAAGTATGAAAATTAAAATTGCACCAAAAAGAAAGAATTGAATGTTACACTATATAAAACTACAGAAGAAAGGAGTGTAGGTAATCAAACCAGAGGTAAAGATAATACATAGAAATAGACTAGGTTTAAATAAATGAGACTAAATGAAGCAACTAAAGTTACTAAAAGCACTATTGTCAGTGTATTATATTAAACATTCCGCACATCTTGAGAGACAAGAAAAAAAGAGGAATAATATAAAAATGAGAATCAATAAAGGACAGAAAAAGAGAAGAGGGAAAACAGTTTTATTTAGAAGTAAACATCACACAGCAGTAAAGAGTGCAACAAAAAATGAATAAAAGATCAACATTAAATAATAAGAGAGTCAGGAGTTCTGAGTGAGGTGGGAGGGAAAAATACAGGAAAAAATAAGAGCAAAGAGTGAAAGAAGGCAACGTTGGATGAAGAACAGACTAACAGAATGTTTACATTATTTGTTTTTCTGACTGGATGAAAAGCTAAGTATCAGTGTCATAGAAACGGAATATAAACCGATGTTAGTTGTTTGGATTTATGGACAGAGGTGAAATGAAATGGAAAAGGAAAAAAAGCTTTACCAAACAACACAAATAAAGACAGCTACACAGGAAGTCTGATGGAAGCAGTATGAACAGCTGAACATGTATGAGAGGTAGATTGTTTGAAAGGCAAAAAAAAGAAAGAAAAAGAAAACAATTATTCAACTACATCCAGACAAACTTCAGTTCTGTTCATCTGATTCAACTGATGGGATAAGGAGTTGTAATGGTACCAGTGTCACCGCTGTCTCAGATCACTGGAGGACTGAACAATACTGTCCGATGTCACTCACACACACACGCACACACACACACACACACACACACACATACATACACACATTGAACCTCACACTCAAACAGTAAATGCCTGGCATCAAAAAATAGTCATTTAGTATTGTACAAAATGTTCTGTTTTGTACAATCTGACCCGTGAAAAAAAATCCCAATCTTTAACATTCTCACAGTGTTTTGTACCAGTTTTCTCCTCTGCTCTACTACCTACCAACATTTAATCTCAGAAACAAATAAAATTACTTAAAGGTCTTAAGCAACTGTCTATACATTACAAAACATCCCCCTCCGTGTGTTAAATATTCTTCAGTAGTCAGTGACAGATCCTACAGTATTTACAACTTCAGTCTGTTTAGTCTCTCGAGGAGAGCTCACGATGAAGACAGGAGAGCACACCACGTCCACACCAACTGTCCAAAGCTTAAGGGTCTCATAACCTGTCCTGCAGTGTCTGTTTGATCAGCCGTCGTCTCAGAGTTCAACAGAAACGTCTTCTCCCTGCGTGAGGCCCCTCAGTACGGGGTGAAGCGGTTGTATCCTCCTCTGTACAAACTGGCCTGTTGACAGAAGTGGTGTGCCAGGTGTGATCAATGCCCGCTGCACATGAAACCATATACAGAAGCTTTCACCGTGTATCGACTCCACTCACCATTGTACCAACTCCATATGTCGTTGTTGGTCCAACGGAGTGGTGATAGGGGTCAGCAGCTGTGGCGTAAACCCGTCCATATCTGGTGAAGACAGATGTATGTGTCATGCCAGAAAAGCCCAGAACGCAGCTGTATATAAGCGGAGGCCATGAGAACACGTTCCACTAATTTAGCACTGAGTTATACTGTCTGTGGAACACAGTCATGTTGATGAGGTCATTTCCACAATAGACACACACAAAAAAATGATGTGAAATGTTTATCTTACTGTAAAGTCTAAATATTTAGATATGTACTAGTGTCAGCTCAAGAGACACATAAAGTATTACAAACATCAGTCACCACATTTGCAGATTTGACCATTTGACTGCACAGGAATCTGTTATCGGTAACTACTGACTAAATTTGTCAGGCAAATGTAGTAGAGTAAATTCTTAGGTAGATATTTATTTACACTTCAGAGATAAAGTGAAGTAAAATTATAAAGATGTAGAAATTACAGTACATGTACCTCAAAATTCATGGAATATGTGATCGAGCATTTCAGACAGAAATAGGATTTTGTGTATGATTCAATACCGTCTACATTCATTCATTCATTATCCAAACCCGCTGTATCCTCACTAGGGTCGCGGGGGTCACTGGGGGCCTAATCCAGCTACAATGGGCGAAGGCGGGGTACACCCTGTATGAGACACCAGTTCATTGCAGGGCTGACATACATAGACAAACACTCACTCTCACATTCACACCTATGGCCAATTTTAGATTAACCAATTAACCTATCAGTGCATGTCTTTGGATGGTGGGAGGAAACCGGAGTGCCCGGCGAAAACCCACGCGGACACGGGGAGGACATGCAAACTCCACACAGAAAGGTCTGGTGTGGGATTTGAACCAGGGTCCTTCTTGCTGTGAGGCACGAGTGCTAACCACTGCACCACCGTGCCGCCCTACCGTCTACATATTTCCTGTATATTTCTTGTTTGAAATAAAGACACACGCCCATTACAACCCTGTAAAAACAACAAAGCTAAAGGTTGTATGAGACTGCAACAGCAGCCATCTTATGGTTTGATGGGTTGGTGTAGACTGTACTGTATAATGTAGTTGAAGTGAGCTCAGCTTTAATCATCTACGAAAAAACAAATTTAACCCATAACAACCCAAACATTCACCGTCAACCAAAAGCATCTACTGATATAAATTATTATACCCGTAGATCAAGGATCAATCAATATCAATACATTTTTAAAAAAACTAGAAAAGCACCCAGAGAGTGCAGACTCCGCCAAGGCAGATCAGCTCCCCTCCTGAAAGACACACATGTGACCCCCCCCACCCCGATCACCATCAAAATTTAATAATTTGTTCATTGTGTCAGTATCAACATTTCCTGAAAATTTCAGCCAAACCATAACTTTTTGACTTATCTTGCTAACAAACACATAAATGTTGGCAAAAACACAACTGACATAAACTAAATAAATGGTGTAAAATACTGTTTGTAATATTATCAGTACATCAGTACATTAAATATAACAAAATACTTGATTTTCACTGAAAACATATGACATACAGAGCATGATATTACAATAATGGTGATAATTGACTTCAGAAAGTTGAAATAGAGAGAAAAAAAAATTGGGAACTATGACAGAAGTCACACTGGATCTTTACGGTCACCACACCATCCACTGGTGACCAAAATCAACTACTGATTTCAAGTGTCTAATACCTGTTCAATCACTAATCCTATCAGTACATGATTATATACAGTAAATACTTGGTGTTTGTCATCTTTTCATGGTCATCAGATATGACCTATTTGGACTTTCAGAGTCTCTAAAGTTACTGTGGAAACACCATCGTTTTCTAAAACATTAATTCACCAAGAAAACCCCGGCAGTTTGAAAAATTACAGGAGATGAAGACATTTAGTTTATGTTAGGTTATTGATACCTTTGCTGAAAAAGTCATTGTCTTCATTTTCCCACATTATTGTTATAATAACTATTGAATTTACTTTTAAGAACATCTATATTAAATGTAATGAAATAAATATAGGACAATACAGTGAAAATATATAATACAATATTATCAGAGATGGTGATAAATCACTTAAAAGAAGTTAAATAGAGAGAAATATTCACTTGGCAACTGATACAAAAGTACCATTGGATATTTATGGTTAAATTAATTTTAAATGCATTTATTGTGTAGCCAGGGACTATTGATGGAAACTAGCTGCTTATTTATAATATGGTATAGTACATCTCTATGTGAGCTTAATGTTCTCTGTACATTATCCCTTAAATAAAGGAATGAAAAAAAAAAACTAATTGTAAAACGCCATTTTACTGCAATGGATACACTTCATGCTGTAAGTGCTAATACTAACTTTTAGTGATCTAAAGCTGCTGAATGCAAAACCTTATACTTATAGTGGAGTATTTGTGGATGTGAATACATGTTTTATTGTTACTTTATGTTTGCATTGTGCATGCTACATCTGCCAGTGCCTACCCATCACTGTAGGTTGCCGTGGCAGCAGATGCGGACTGGGCCACTCTGTAAGCTGCAGGATAACCACCCTACATAGAGGAGACATAAAAATTAAATGATTACTACAACATTATAAATTAAGGTAATAGGGAAACATGCTAGTGGTGTACAGCTTACATAAACCTCTGTTCCATACAGCCCGTCCTGATAGACCACCCTGAATAAAAAGAAGACAAACTTTAAAACGCTGCCACTGGTGTTGAAAATCCACTGGGAGCTGGACACAGTCCTACCCAGGATAGGCAGGTACAGCTGCAGGTGTAGCAGCAGCAGCAGCAGCAGCAGCAGAACGGATGGTGTTGTAGACAGCTCGACCTCGGCCTCGGAGTGCTGAGCCTCGATAGGCCAGGGTGGGGGTTGCTACAGGATACGGGAAGCTTGCAACTAAAGAGATAAATAATAGTTATTATTATTATTATTAAATGGTAAATGGACTGCATTTATATAGTGCTTTTCCACCTTCATGGTGCTCAAAGCGCTTTACATTAGCCTAACATTCACCCATTCACACACACACTCATACACCAGTAGGTTTCTAAGGTCTATGGTCAGACCTACTGGGGGCCTAAGGCAGGGTTCAGTGTCTTGCCCAAGGACACTTCGACATGTGGACAGCCAGAGCCAGGACGCGAACTGCCAACCTCTCGGTCATTGTGCGACCCACTCTACCAACTGAGCCACAGCCGCCCCCTTATTATTATTATTATTATTATTATTATTATTATTATTATTATTATTATTATTATTATTATTATCTAGTATAAAGTTGAATCACTGAAGTTAACTCATATCTGATGCTGTTCTGATCCATTTAACTTTATTCACCTAATAATTGTCACTGTTTTGCACTACCTCTGCTATTATAAATAGATTTATGTATATGTACACTTCATATTTTATAATAATTTATTGTTTATACCATCTATTTTTATTATTATTAATATTATTATTACTTGTTTGGTTTTTTTTGTTTTTTTTTTGCATGGCTTTGTTATCACAAGGTGGGAAATTATGTCTCAATTCTCCGCATGCCCTGTGCATCATGTGAACTGACAAAATAAAAATCTTTGTATCATTGACTCTTGGATCAGTGAATTGTCCATTGTACTGACCTGTATAGAGCTCAGGTGCATACATCGCTCCCATGACAGGGTTAATCTTCCAGCCTGACGCTACAACAACAAAAAGGTTTTTATTTCATTGTTTGTCAAAAAAAAAAACTTCCCAGAATCCTCAGCTCTTAAAAACGTAACATACATGAAATGATAAAGTGTGTCTTACTTGAAATCTCTCCGTTCACCAGGGGTGTCTGAGGCTTCTTGGTAACAACTCTAGCAGTAGCATTATTAACCTAGGGAGACAGAAGCACACAAGTGGCAGAATAAAGGATCATAAATATGCTATGAACAAAAAAAAAATACACTAGTGGTAGGATGGATTCATTTACCTCAATCTTTCTCCCTTCAACAATTGTCCCGTTGAGTTTTTCTCGTGCTCTGTCTGCCTCAGTTGCACTCTCAAAGGTAACAAACCCAAAGCCCTGCATAATTACACTGTCGTGTTTACTTTTCTGTGAATTAACATTTTTGTTCAATCTGTTTTTGCTCTGATGTAATATTCACCTTAGATCCCCTCTCGTTGAAGATAATTTCCACGTCAAGAATCTTACCAAATTGCTGCAAAAAAAACAAAAACATTTTTTATCAATATAGGATCGTAATTGTGTAAATGTACCGTGACATTGTATCAACAAGGGAGAAAATCATACCCCAAACATCTGACGGAGGTCGGGGTCTCTGAAGCGGAAAGGTATGTTAGAGACGTGGAGGCGTTTGGGTTGAGTCTTGCCTGAGCCTTCCTCCTCACTTCCACTACCTGCTCCACCCCCTGATGATACTGACACACTCAGAGACTGGGGGTCAGAGGTCGCAGGAGCCAAGACATCCTCCTGACAGTGAAAAAGTATGAAACAGGAGGAGGAGGAGTTGGAGGAGAAAGAGAGGAGGCATGCATGTGAAGGGAAGAATGGACAAGAACATGGACATGAAAAACAAACATGAACAGAGAGATGGAAAAGAATAAGAATATGGATGAGATGAGATGAAAGTAGAAGTGAAGAAAAAGAGGAAAGGACATCAGTAGAAAAGTAGGGAAAGAAAATTGAGAAAATCATAAAGTCAATTCACAGTCAAATCAGCAACATTTTTCAGAGATTCTCTGATTCTGTTGCATAAGCATCACATGGCATTAAGCAAAAAACAAACAAAAAATCCATGAGGTCAGGTGATCCAAACCAAGGTCAAAGAGCATTCAGCAACCAGTGATCCCTCTCAGGCAAATGTGAGGAGGCGTGAAAAGGGCTCCATTTTAGTGAGGCGTCTTTGAATACATGCCTGTAGAAGAGTATGAAGCCTAATGCAAAATACACTTCATATGTGACACACAGATTAAATATGTCTACATTATGTTTGCTCCTAGTGTGACAAAAAGAGTTAAAGTTTTATGGTCCCCCTCTGGAAAAGTTTGTGGCAGTTGCCTTACAAAAAGTTGCTGGGTACTGTTAACTGTCAAATACAGCTTGAAAGTTCACATATAGTTTGGTTAAATGCATCAAACTCAGTTTTTCAAACATTTTCATGTTAGTTCATGAAATGTTTCTCTCTGTTAGGTCCCATTAGACTAAATACTTTGGATAATAAGAGTTTTATTAGTTTGTAGGTAGTAAGATTGTCTATCCTAACTATCCACATAATTCTCTTCTCTTCATTTATGATGCCCGCAGTTTTCTGTTTTGTCGTCTACCAACATTCAATATGATGCTTTAGACTTACGGTGATGATCCTCCCATTGACATGGCCTCAGGTACAGTATTCCACTACATGCATCCCAATAATCTGAAGTTTCTAAAGTCATCACATTTACTTTCAGAAGATTTTAGGCTGTTTGAAGCTGCAATCAACGTTGTAAACTTCAGATCCTCTTTAGACTAGATAAAATATGTAAGTAAGTATAACCTACCAAACAAAGTGAATGTACTCCATTTAAAAAAAAAAAAAAAACAACTGCAAAATTGTAAGAAATGTAGTTTGAATGCATTCAGCCAAACTCTGTAAACCCAAAACTCAAATGTAAATATTAAACATATACATATAAAACTGTGCTGATATTTAAAATTGCCCCATGCAGAACAATTCAGAGACTAATGTGCCAAAACCAAAACATTCACTATCCCACAATGCACCACGATGCTAGTGTGTGCACATGGATGTGCATGTATGTGTTGGTAAACCAGCATCATCACCCATCGCAAAAAAAGGTTAAATTCTTTTTAAGACAAATTATTAAGTCCAAACAATAAAATTCAAATGAAAGGTCTTTAAGAAAGGCACAAAAGTTCAGTGAGCTTCAGCAGTGAGGGAAAGAAAAGTGCAAGGGAGCAGGGTGAAGAAAAAAAATATAAAGCAGAGAAAAATAACTACTGATATTTTAAAAAAGAGCGATGTGAAGACTCGAATTATTAGCATTCTAGTACTAAGAGGCAGACAAAATGTCTCAGTGCAGCAGTGAAGACTAAAATTAAACCAAAGAAACAAAGCAAAGAAGGTGTGCAAAAAGCTTGGAGAGGAAGAGGGTGTGGGGGGAGGCAAGGGGGCAGAGATCAGAACTGAACGTTCCACAAGGGTCAGTCTGGGGTCACGGTGCTGCTTTTCTGCCAAGGGTTAAAGGTCATTTGTCAAGGGACATCATTAATAAGTTGGTGATTGACAGAGGGAGGGTTTGGGGATACACATTCACACAGGGGTGCTTTTTACAAACAAACACACGCAGCCACTGTATTACACTACACTGGCCATGGCTGAGGACAGAATAATACAAAGTCACACCATCACATCCACCCACACACCACAGACAGGACTGGACAGGGAGACAGGAGACAGGGTTGAGGTAGGTGGTGGTGGTGTCATGTCACGATGCAGAATTGTGTTCTGGACCTGTGCGATATTTCTGGGGAGGAAAAGGGGGTCATCTGGTCAGCCTTCCCCTTTGACCCCCCCCCTCCATGGCGACGTCTCAACTTTCCCCGAAAATCAGCAGGGACCCATGTATGTCAGGGGCTCTAGTAATAAAATATATAGATGGGGCCACAAAACACCATTCATGAGAGGAGATATAAAAATGTGCTGCAGCAGCAGCAGGGCACAGATCACACTGTGCACTACTGTCTTTGGTTTTCATGTCTCAATGACACTTACTGTACATTTCAGTTTACTCCATTTTATATAGTCATTACATCTGAAGCAGGTCTTAAACATTCTGGAAAAACTTGTCAGTACAGTAATAATAAGACAGTATGTTTCCAGGTCAATTAAATGCTTTCAAAGAAATGAGATTTCACTGGAAGAGGAAAGGATGGCACAGTGTGCAGTGCACTGGAATCAAGAAAAATGTAACATTTTACACAAAATACTTGGAAAAAGGTTTATTCTTACTCGAAACATTTTATTGTGCTGCCAAATGTTTTCAAATGTATAGAAATTGTTAAAAGAAAATTGTAGACAAATACCACAGATTTAATAGATTTTTTGCATTGCACATGAAACCATGACTTATTTTGTTTGTTTTTTTTTATTAAATACACACATGTATTAAATAACTGCATTCAGTTTTGTATGAATACATTTCAATCCATATTAGTTTTTCTTGTCAGTCTAATAATAATAATAATAATAATACCTTTAACAGTGCTCAGCTTTTCGTTTTACACGACACACACCTCATTGTAAAAACATTACACAGATATCATTTTGAAAGTTGATCTGTTTTATTGCAAGCTAAATAAGACACAGGGGAGAAGGAAAAGTGGGGATTCATTTTCAACAACAAATCCCCTCTCAGCTGTCCCCAACTAGTGTCAGCAACATTCCCGTACATGGACATGGACACCATGGTGGAGCTCTAAATATAGAAGGAACCTCTATCTGGACGTGTTCCTCTGATAGGCTACATAGATGAGCTACCTGTAGTAGTGTCTTGTCACATTAACTCCCTGAACTAACACAGATCATATTTATTGATGTAACAGAGTCTTGTCATGACTTAAATTCCATGGGGGTCCTTACCGTGTTACTGGATGCCAGGGTCTCAGCCCCGTCGTGCTGAGGGCCCTGATAGACTCTGAGCTGTGGATGCTCAGGATACTCTGAACTGGCATGTGCAGAGCTAAAGTCAAGAGGGGGAAGTCTACCCGCAGATGTTGGCGGACCTTGACCTGGTGGGGGGTAGGAGGGAGGTGGGGCATAGACCTGCGACAGGGTGGGGTCACCACTGCCGGGGCCAGCCTCCTGAGTGGGGCCTCCCTAAAAACAGAAAGAAGGAAAGAGAGATTAACTGCTGATACCCAACATGATATCAAATATCTGTGGTGTAAACACACTCTGCACCAGTGTTGTATCAGTTTCAGTCCAGTTGGCTCTTACGAGCAGTTTTAAATATATATACGACATACACGTCACTCTAAGATGACAACAGAAACATTGTGTATCCAGTATAAATGCTTCATCTAAAAGAAGGTTCCTCTGACATGTAAACTTTATTAGAATTTGTTGTCATCTATCAAGAAAAAAATCCCAAAAATGTATCCCACTTACTACTGTTGAAAAAGGGAAATTGAAGATATGGCATTAAAGCAAGTGAAGAAAACATACTTAAATGAAAATCAACCCCATCCTCAAACCTGAGGAAATCAGCCAGATTTGATCTCCTTCACTTTAACAAACACTTAAGTTATAAAATGTAGGAGATCATGAGATCGTTTGATGTAAAGACATAGTAACACAAATTAACAATCACTCAATAGAAAACAAATGTTGTTCAAGTGAATCATCCATTTTAAAGTAAAAAGCATTGTCTTACCCCTTCACTGCATTCCTCAAACCCTAAAGCATTGTCCCACAACTGCCGCATGTTTTAATGCCCACTGACAACCCGCCCACTGCACCATAAGTTCAACTCATCCACCAATCACATCTGGTGACTACCACAGCAAAGGGGATGGGTGGGTAGGTAAGAGGAGGGGGGGGGGGGGGGGGGGGGTTACACACCAGCTGTGGTCATCTGTAACTGTCAGTCACCTTGTTCACACCCTCTCCCACCCAGCCTTTACTTCACACACACAACAGACAGAGCGGTATCTCCACATTGAGGTATTTATGATTGTGAATGCTGCTTTGAAGAGTACAGTATGTCACTCTCAAGGTTAACTCTATGAATACAACATCCAAGAGAGTCCAACATGGGTTTACTTTACATGTACATTTCTAAATGAACTGCAATTACTGACATTGATACCCGAACAACTGTTTTTCCTTAAGCTCCTACAATACAGCTGTGACATGCTTGTAAATGTTTTCCGGAATTATAAAACAACACTCACTTCCTAATTCAGACAATATATAAAAGCAAAAGTATGGCAATAACCACACCAAATACTCTAATAAGTGCAGGTTACTGTACTAAACTGGGATCTTGTTTTTATAAATGGGCACTCATATCACACTCTTATCACCATGATTTTGTAAGGAAAATGTTACCGTCAAAGGGAGTATCAACACAAGATAAGGGTTAGTGACTGATAAATTTGTCATGTGTTTTGCCTTCCAAACAAAATGCCAGACATTTGTCAGCCAGCTTTATCATTTAGAGGGATTTATTCTAATTACATCCATGATCTGTCATTTCATAATGCCTCATGTGTCTAGTGATTAGCTGTTATTCTTAGGAGGTGAGTAAATCTACAGCGTAGAGAAACAAAATTGCATAATATTTTCAGAAGGGTAGCCAAAGGAAGTGTTGGTGTTCAGACAGTTTTTGTATCTTCTGAAAAACACAGTGTGAGGACAGACTTGCTGTTAATTTAATGCCATGTGGACCAAACTTTTTACTGAAGTATTCATTCTTCTTCTACACCATTTCCCTAAGTCTTAAGAGAGGCTTTTTGAAAATCAAGTAACAACCAGACTGTTGAAGCTACTGAATCAACTAATGTATTTACATATATATATATATATATATATATATATATATATATATATATATATATATATATATATATATATATATATATATATATATATATATATATATATATATATATATATATATATATATATATATATATATATAATTTTTTATTTTTTTTTTAAATCTCAGGCAAATAGAGATGTCAGACTGTCTCAACCTGGATAACAGAGACAGAGGAGTGATGACATATCCTGTTAGATATCACTGTCTGATTTATTTTCTTGTGTAGTATCTTCACACTGTATGTACCATATACTGAGCCTAATTCAGTATCACATTGTCAGCAACCTCACAGACGCCATGCGCCACTGTCCTCCTTGTGGCCCTTTTTTGATTCCCATTTGTTGCCTCTGTCTTTCCTCTCACTCCTCAGCTGTCAATTGGTGGTCAGAGGTCAACAGCTCAGAGCCAGGTGCCTGCTGGGATAGCAGCTGCCACAGGATTTACACGAGGATGGCAGTGACTGCAGATGTGGCCTTTTACTGCTAGCCAAAATACTAATGGTAGAAACATGCACCTCATTAAGTGAAACTAAATATTCCCTTTTCCATTTTCTTAACCTGACTTGTATGTCCAGTCTCTTAAAACATTGTGAAAGATATATATAGATGTGTGTGTGTGTGTGTGTGTGTGTGTGTGTGTGTGTGTGTGTGTGTGTGTGTATATATATATATATATATATATATATAGTTTCTAATGAAGAAAGACAGGGAGGACTGGACAGAGATGGAGACTGACATGTGACAAACATCCTTGACCCAAGTTAATCACCAGATGCTGCAGTTTGTCATCATAACGACTGCTAATAACAACAAACAACACAAAATCATGTAAAAAAAAAAAAAGAAGAAGAAGAAGAAAACATGTATTTTGAAATATCTTAAAGAATTTCAATATAGCTTATAGCCCTTCGTTAATGTCTTCATTATTTTTCATATTAATTGTTTCTAGAATCTATTTTATCATCAGGTGTACAAAGTTTATGTTATTTATGTAAATTGGGCCACTATTGACATTCATTTAAATGCAGCTTATTTCTTTATTTGATTTATAAAACTGCTTTGTCATAGTAGTGTTGCCACACAAAGCTGTATACTTCTGTTATAATTTGACTGTAATATCTTCTTAAGACAATATATTCATTAAAGAAACAAAGTTTTTGCTCTGAATATTTTCCGATTTAATAAAAATAATTCATCTTTTATCAAGGGAATCGTGCTATTGTCTTGATCAAATTATTATTTTTTTTTTTAACAAGAATAGTCAAATATATTCTTATTCCCCCTTTTATGCTAATTCATTACACTATTATGGGACATTAGCTCTAACTGGTGGCTAAATACCATATCTGTAGATGTAAAGAAGTCTAAACAAAAATGCAAAATACACAGGTTCTACAACTATTTTAGGTCCACTTGATAACAAAACAAAAAGATAGGTGACAGAATCTCTTGTTGTTTATCTGCTCAGAAGAGTTGGGCTAAAAATACAGCTGGTGTGAAGCACAGAGACAAGGTAGAGAGATACCAGACACTCTGTGGCATTAATGGTATGTCAGGGACACTTGTACAGGCAGCTTATATCACCTGACCCATGGACTAAAGATATCCCATAATGTGTCCTTACTATTAAAAAAATATATTTCAGTGTTCCTCACTTACTTCCCATGGGGCCTCTTTAATTGATCATTCTGCTTTCTATTCACTGATAAGGAATACAACATTATACCAAATAGGATAACATGTGACATGTAGACTAAAGGGTAATTCCTTCTACTTAATTAATAGGAAAATGTTATCTTTGTTTAACTAGATACAATGAGTTTAATATTTATGTTGCCATCACAAATTCACTAATATAAATAAACAATTCATAATTATAATAACATAATTTATGTATGTTTAAAGTTTATTATAATAACAATTATAAATAAAACAATTTCTCTGTTGTGGGATTGGGATCAATAAAGTACTTCTATTCTATTCTATATCACTTGGTTAACACTGACACATCCACCGTCTTGTTATTGTGGACCATCTTGTATTAACAACCAAAGTTCATGGCTGCCTGGCAGGACTTGAGTGAGTTGGCGAGGACTTTGTAGTTCACACAACAAATAAAGACGAGTTTACCTGAACTATGCTGGGGTAGCATGTGGTTGTCTGTGGATAGACAGGCAGTCCATAAGGCTGGAGGATCACAGTGGGTGAGGAGAGCATAGCCCAAAAACCAGGTAGAAGGAGACAAGGGAACAGTGGAAGATGGGAGGAAAAGGAGGAGAACAGGGGAGAAGGAAGGGCCAATAAGCACACAAGAAAGTTAGCAGGTTGTCTGGTAAAAAAAAAAAAAAAAAAAGAAGAAGAAGAATCCAAATGGAAGAAGGAAACCAAAGATCCAATAGGGTGAGAGAAGAAAGATTAAGACTGATAAAGTTGTAAATGACTCAGACAAAACTAGATGAAAGTCCGCCGTGTCCTGCCTGGGAAAGACAGGATTTAGAGCACTGAAAGAGGAAGCAAGCAGGCTTCTGTGTGTCCATCGGTTGATCAGCCTGACAGACAGAAACACATGCTCAGGGTCCCATTTCAGAGTTATATAAATAGTCACCCGTGTCCTTCTCTCTGAGCTTACCACCTTACCACCCTCACTCTAATTCACTTTGTCCTGCAAGTTTATTCTATATTTGCTACTATTATTTTTAACATCCCATTCAACAAGGGGTTAAGTGAGGATGTCAACATCACAATAGCTCAATGGACCTTATATATACTGTGTACTCTACCACCATACAGACTGTTTTATTATTTAAGAAGGTATTTGTATTAGTAAATAAAATATAAATGAAATGTCAATATTTACAAACCACACCGTACATTTGGAGTAGTACTTTCATTACTATCAGTTGCAGTTCCAGTATAATCAATAGAGGGCGATAAGGCTAAGAAACATACATCCGTTCAGAAGGAGAGAAGTATCATGGGAAATGTAGTCTAGCAGTAAGGAATATAACCACGCGCAACGTCATTGATCTTCCTCTTTAATGCGCGAGCCTGAGCAAGTCAGGTATGTATTCGATCCTCATGTTGATTGCCATTGTTAAATTGACTTTTGCTGGTTCTACAGTGTCCAAAATGTTATATACAGTGAAGCGAAGTGTCATTTTTAAGAGCGAGGTTGATTTTAAATGTTAACTGTCATTCTTAAGGCTAGTTTGATCATTTATGGAAAGGCTAACGTGCTAAGCTAACACGCTGAACAACGTGGTGCTGTGTAACCGCGGCCTAGTAGCATGGGTGATTTTAAGTTTCTGTCGTTGCATAAATAATTTCTCTCCTCTTGTTGACAGTTCAAGATGTTTAACTGCACCACCTCAGCCTGTTAAAATGCAAGCCTTTCTACTGTACAATTGAACCATGTTGCGAATAATAATCTGGTGTTACTTCAGATTGAATTGGCTAATTGAATTGTTTGCATAAAATGCGAAAATATACAGAAGTATAGATTTAATGTATAGGTCTATATTCATACACGTGAATAATTTTCTTACGTATGGTCTGGAAATGCTATGTTTGACCAATTATACAGCACTTATGTTATACATAATTGTACATGTATTAGAATTGTAAAATAGTGAGATTCTCAACTAAGTTGAAGTAATGCTGTACAGTGCAAGGCTCAAACTAGATTAACTAAAAAACATATTTGTACATATTCACGATGGTCGTTGAAATGTGTACATGCTCACTTTACAAAACTACCCATTATGCAACTCTGAACGATTAAATTTACTTTTAAAGATAAGGAATTGAATTTCAACACTTGAAATGACTGTCCATTAAGATAAGTTTTTCATTTTGTAGGCACTTCTAAGCCGCCATGCCAGTTGCCAGGAGTAACAATTGTCGCAAGACTTATGTCACCCCCCGCCGACCCTTTGAGAAGTCACGACTTGACCAGGAGTTGAAACTTATTGGTAAGATGTCACTTATTGTAAATTGAAATT
Organism: Siphamia tubifer; assembly: GCA_020466265.1. Lineage (NCBI taxonomy): Eukaryota > Metazoa > Chordata > Actinopteri > Kurtiformes > Apogonidae > Siphamia > Siphamia tubifer. The sequence continues at coordinate 60,276,553 of CM035798.1, read as the reverse complement.
GGCATTTGGTTAGACTTTATGTTCTGGGCTGACTAATATTCTCTCTCAAGGCGAGTATGGACTGAGGAACAAACGTGAGGTGTGGAGGGTCAAGTTCACCCTGGCCAAGATTCGCAAAGCTGCCAGAGAGCTGCTTACTCTGGATGAGAAGGACCCCAAGCGTCTGTTTGAAGGTGTGTATTTAGCCTCTTGCTTTAGTCCCTTTACTGGCCAATGATTTAAATATTAATTGTCAGACTCTTCTATGGTGTCAAGAATTCCTCGTCAATGAGGCCAATCTGATCTATCTGTGTAGGAGACAAAGCATGTTTTAGGTTGAGTAATGGTTGTGTGGTTTCCCAGGTAATGCTTTGCTCAGGCGTCTGGTGAGGATCGGTGTGCTTGACGAGGGTAAGATGAAGCTCGATTACATTCTGGGTCTGAAGGTTGAGGACTTCTTGGAGAGGAGGCTGCAGACACAGGTCTTCAAGCTTGGACTTGCCAAGAGCATACACCATGCCCGTGTCCTCATCCGCCAGAGACACATCCGGTAAACACTCCCCTTAAAACATACCTCATATCTTTTAAAGACTGGAAGTCTTGGCACTTATGCAACTACCTTAATGCTTCCTCTTCCATCAGAGGACCACCAACTTGTAACACAACACGCTGAGATCAGTTTAACATATCATCAAGGTCAATTCGGTATCAAAACCGTATACCTTGTCAATAGACATTGCCCCGAGCCAATCTTACCACTGAGGGCTTGGACTGTGCCACTGGTGTTGTGGCTGTCTGAGGTAAGGTATGGGGGATTGCACCTCGGGCAATTTTGTATACACTTCGCTGTGTAGTGTGAAGTGTATATATATATATATATGCTGTACTGTTTAAAGTGTAGTAAATACTCGGGCTGATGATTTAAGCTATATGTTCAGATTTTCTGTGGTGTCACGAATTCCTCGTCAATGAAGCCTGCAGTAAATGTCAGTAGTGCTACACAAGTGTCACTAAGTCTCATCAAATGAATCACCAGTATAGGAAAGATGGGATGTGCAACAATATTGCTCCCTGTATCAAAAAACTGAACATACTAAGATAAAGTTCTCTTGGCTGGATTTGCATCTGGAAAACTGCTTGTTAAAGTGTTTTTCTCTCTCTCCAGTGTGCGCAAACAGGTGGTGAACATCCCCTCCTTTGTGGTTCGTCTGGACAGTCAGAAGCACATTGACTTCTCTCTGAGGTCACCATACGGTGGTGGACGCCCAGGCCGTGTCAAGAGAAAGAATGCCAAGAAGGGCCAGGGTGGAGCTGGAGGAGCTGATGATGAGGAGGAAGATTAAGAAGGACATTATCCAAGGAGTGTATTAATGCTCCTTGTTTATGTTGCCATTTTCAATAAAGTGGTTGTCTGACCAAATAACAGTTGTACGTTTTCTTCAGAATGTTTTACTACTGTAGAAACTGTTTAGAATTTATTGCACAACTGAAATGTAGAGGTAATGGAGAAATTTAAGGGTTGTGTATACACAACTTTTGGCAGAAATCTTCACATGGGAACTAATTTTACACGAATATGGAAAAGTAAAATGTATGAAGTTGGCCTTGAATTGGCAAAATTCAAAAAGGTAGGGTATAGCAAAGTAATCTTAGTGGTGGCAGCATATCTATAGATAATACTAAAACCAATACTCTATTTTTGGGCCTGTACAGAAGATGAGTAATGTATGCAGTGGTAGGAACTTCCGGGTAAAAAGTAATTATTTATGGATGTGATGATGATCAGATGAAATTGAGTTTGCTGTGGCTCCCCTTAAAAGTATCAAAATTGTAGTACCTCATTTTAAGGGTTTGTTTTTCTAAGTAAAGACAATTTGCTACTCTATGCTGCAGGCAAATGATGTTTGAAAAAACTGAGGTCTGAACGTACCACTTCACCCCTTGTAATCCAAGTTGATGGTACCGCCCACCTGTAACGTTTTGACGTCATCACGTCGGAAGTAAACTGCGTGTTTGGTGTTGGGTTAGTAAGGTGTGAATTGCAGAAGGTGTGGTACCATATTGCGTGTAATTACATCGTCGTGACTTGAAACATAAATGTAAGTACTCTAAAGCTTCCCACCACAAATTAATCTGTCTTTGTTACTGTGCTGATGAATATTTAGAACCCTTACTCTACCGCTAGCATAGCTTGTTGAGTTCATTAATTCTTACAGTAAAGCGAGATACTCTAAACACCTAATGTTTCAGTCAAATTTGTAAACCACTGGTCATAATCCTTCTGCAAGACCACGTAAATGTTCGTTGTATTTAAACCATAAAATAGCTTTACATGGAAATGTGCGGTCTGTGAATGTAATATAAGTACAGTATATTGCAGTTCTGGTTCCGCTCTTCCCTCCGTTCTTCTTCTTGCCTAAAGTCTATTTCTTAGAACATTGTCCAATATGTTCCTGGTGTTAATGTAACCAATGCAGTACATATAAAAAATATATGTGAGGCATTACAGTAGCGTTACAATGTAATGTTGAGTACGACACACTGGGAAATGTTTAAATACTTTCGACACTTTCTTCAATGTTGTGAAAACAGTGCTATGTTGTGAAATGCACAGTGCATATTTAAAACTCTTGCTTCCTCTGAATTAGCCATTTGGAAATTCATTACACATCAATATAATAATCCTGAAGTACTATTACATCTTTAGTGATATTTGTTTATTTATATAAGGCACAGTGGTATATTTTATCAGCAGCATCACACTATTCGTTTTGTTACCTCCAACTTCTGACTGATCTTACACAAGAGTTTATTGCATCTGCCATGTTTTCCACTGTAACATGAACTCATGTCATGTTTTTCTGACACTGGTGATGATCTGTTTTTGCAGCACAGAGATGTCTGATGAGTTGGTGTACTTAGGAGTAATTGTTGCCTCCATCCCGATTGGATTTCTTTTCCGTTACCTCAGTGAGTATCATATCAATCATCAATATCAAGACTCAAATAGTAATACACATAATAGTACTGCGATGAACTGGCAACTTGTCCAGGGTTATGCTGCCTTCGCTCACAGGTAGGTGGGATAGACTCCAACCTTGCCGTGACCCTAGTGAGGATAAAACTGGCTCAGAAGATGAATGAATGAAATATTACTTAAGTAAATGTGCCATGTATTTTGCTATTCTCATTGCAACTTGTTAAATATATTTTTTAATCTGTCTGAAACAAACTCTTTTTCTGTTAGTATGTAAATTTGAGGTAGAGTTCTACACTCTAATGCTGTTTCTTTTTTCCCATCACAGTGTTTTTATGAAAATGTGTTATCATTTCTAATGAGAATCTGGACCATTTAAAAGAAAACCTCCTGCTCTTTGATGAAATGGAAATCTTCTTAGTGGTTTCTACTTCATAACCCCTTATCTCTCAAGGATTAGTGATATTTAATCTGGTGTTTGGGGACGTCATGGATGACACTAAAAGGATGCCTTGCTAATCTTTCATTTTATGCAGCGTTTAAAATCATTTGACCCTTAACCTCATCTAGTATGTTGGTATACTTTACAGCTACTGTCGTCTGCAACTGTTATGTAGTTTGTATGTGAGATATCTTTATCACAGGCTATTTTGAAAATGTCTCATGTCATGTCGACATAAACACCTTTTGTTTGTATGTGTGGACACACCTGTCCTAGTTAATGCATCAGTAGTTCCAGAACACAAATAACACATGCTCATTTGAATTTAACAGTATCCTGTAACAACATTCCAAACCCCCTTACCAGCATTTAGGTTTTTATTGGAAAGCCCTTTACTAATAGCAGATTTACACATAGCCTTTCACAAAATTACATTAGAATTACATTAGCATTCAAAACAATAATTATCTTATTTAAAAGGTAACACTGTACAAACTTGTAACATGTTGCATTTCCATTCTAACTATGTTATTGTACATTCTGTGCAGGTCCTCCTGTAAAGCAGGGTGCAGCTCTACTCCTGGGCCTCTTTATTGCAATCGCCACTTGTCACATCCACACACTTCACTCTCTCATCACAGTGATTGGAACATGGATTATTATAAAGAGCAGCTGGCGGTGAGATAAATATCCATGCTATTAATGTTCAGCCTATATAAACCTTACTGTAACTCCTCTGTCGCTACGTATTAGAATATCAACTCATCAAGTGCATTTTTATGTGACCACAAGGCATGCACCAGCGTTGAGCCTCAGCTGGACTTTTGTCTACCTCCTCTTCTTCCGGCTAATCACCTGGTTTGGTTTTCCGCCTCCGACTCCCTTTGCCAATGCCATCCAATTGATTCTCACACTGAAGGTACAGTTTCATAGTATCGTTACACAGAAGAGAAATCATTGTGATCTATTAAAGCAACATGTATGACAGCAATATATTTACACTTTGTGACTGCTCTGATCATTTTTACCTCTTTGGGTTAGATGGTGAGTCTAGCCAATGAGGTGCACAGTTTCCACACAGAGAAAAAGAAGGAAGTCAGCTCCTTTGCCAAGTCGCCTGTCATTGGTGGTCTTTCTCAGGAGCCAACACTCTACGATATTCTGTCCTATAGCTACTGTTATGTGGGTATGATGACCGGTAAGTGTGTGATAGTGCCTGAACCTATGTGTGACGTCTAATAAATAATGTCGATGTCAGTATAGATGTTTGAGTGAATCTTTAAATGTAAACATCATTTTTTTGTGCAAGATGTTAATATTCATGTACATGTTGTTTGATCTTCATTTGCATTTGCATCAATTTTAACTGTTGTCTCTCTTTGTCTCACTCTCCGCTACTTGTCCAATATTGTGTGAGTCCATATGGTTTTAAGTATTATTTCAAATTCTAGTTTTCATACAACACTCCTCCCCTTTTTTTCTTTTCTTATCCCTGTTTCCTACCCATCAACACGTTCTTTATTTGAACCACACTATTCCTCTATTGTTCCCTTTTCTCTTCATTTTGTCTTGCATTACCCTAAATCACATTTTTGTCTGTCACTGCCTTCTCAAACAACATTTGTCCCGTTGTTTTATCCCTCATTTTTCCCAAAGGCCCATTCTTTCGCTTCCAAACATATGTTGACTGGTTGCAGCAGCCCAGCCCTCAGACCCTGCCTGGTCGGGTTCCATGCCTGCAGCGGTTGAAACTGGTTCCTGTCTACGGTGCTCTTTTCCTCTCTGTTAACTATGTCTTTCCTCTGGCCTACGTTCGTACAGAGGAGTTCCTAGATCAAAACTTTTTCTTCAGGTAGGGTAACAATAAGTAGGTGAAATCTGTAATAATCCCAAATGTAGGAATTGAACCGTCTTAAATCAAAGTAGATAGAGTGCATAGTAGAATAAATATTTCTAAATATTTGTTATATTGTGCTATGGATTTGGTTGCTGTCTACTAATTTTTGTGAAAAATATCTCTACACCTTAAGAAGATAATGATGCATTATGTACTTTGTCCTCTTTTTCTCTGTCAGGTTTTTCTACATGATTGTGGTGTTCTTTGTCTTTCGGATGCGTTTCTACGCAGCATGGTGTGGAGCCGAAGCTGGTTGTATCAGTGCAGGTCTCGGCTGCTATCCAGAAAAGGCATTGTCTAAAGCTGGAGGAGGACCCACTGTCAACTACAGGTAAGAGTATTTCATCTGTGGAAATGAAATGTTGTAAAAGTCATGTTGTAAGTTTGGTTAAAACTATGCTTAATGGTTTTTTTTTCCCTCTGGCAAGCCCTGATCCTACTGCTGAAGAGAGCTATGACTTCAAAACCATACAGAACATTGACTGCTACAACACTGACTTCTGTGTCAAAGTACGACATGGCATGCGTTACTGGAACATGACGGTGCAGTGGTGGCTGCATCACTACATCTACCCCAATGCCCCCTTCAAAGCTTACACACTGAGGTAAGGCTTTGGAAACTGTGTCCCAGTAGCTCATGTTTATATTGTACAGGCATAATGTCCAGTTTGAGACTTTTGTCGCTTTCCCAAAACACCTCTAAGTGCCAATATTTTTAGCTTTACATATATTAAAACAACATTTTACATTATTTTTTTCTCTCCTTCTCACATGTTATAACTTTCATTAATCTTTTATAGAGTGCAGTAGATACGGCTTATTGTTGTAGGCTAATCCAGAAGTTGCAGTCTTTTGTTTTTTTGTTTAGATAATGACCTCATTTATAAGACAAAGTTGCTTTGCAAATCATTTCAGTGGTATATAATATACATGCCATATAATACTGGAAAACAATCTTCAATTCACCAGTTCCGTTGATTTAAAGCCAATAAGATTCAGGTGGGTTTTACTGTAGAAAATAGATTCTGTCATAAACATATGCTTATAAAACTTGTACATAAGCTTGGTAAATGGAACCACTTTTATATTTTTTGTAGTGTAAATGCAAAAGCCAAGATAAAAAAGGTTAGTGTTAAGCTTTTATTAGAACTACATCATGGTCAGATACTGTTGACATCACTACCTCCAACTTGTAAATTGCTCCAAATTCTTAAAAAAAAAAAGTATCTCATATTGTATCCTGGTGTAACAACAAAGAAATAAATGTTTATACTTTTGATTTTTACAGAATTATTTGTAGTCCCAAAATATAAAATATTAGACCTGAAATGATAAAATCTGCTGCAATTGATCTTCTTCGGAGAACATTTAGCAGTTATTTGATGCAGAGTTATAGTTGTTATATGTCATGTTTTGCACAAACAATGCAGGATTGAATATCTGACTCCTGCCTCTCTTGATTCTCAGGGCTGGCTGGACAATGTTCATCAGTGCCTACTGGCATGGACTACATGCAGGTTACTACCTTTCCTTCCTCACCATCCCACTGTGCATCGCAGCAGAGTCTGCTATGGAGACCTCTGTCAGAGCTAAACTGGGTCCTAATGGACAGAACATCTTTGACTGGATCCATTGGTTCCTGAAAATGAGAGCTTATGACTACATGTGCATGGGCTTTGTGCTGCTCAAGGCCTCTGACACTGTTAACTACTGGACATCCATCTACTTTACCATGCACGTCATTGCCATTTGCTGTATTATAATAGGAAAGGTTTTGAAGGGAGGAAAAAGGGACGGGAGGAAAGTAGACAAGGAGGGAGAGAACAAGGACAAGGCAGAAGAGAAAACTGGAGCAAAAATGGACTGAACAGAAATGATGTGGTGGATTTTATTTGGACATTTTAAGACTGCAGTTCCCAACACTGATTGTATTTCTCATATTCCAAGTGACAAACATCCCACAGGTCTTCCTCACATCTATTTTATTAGAAATGAAAAAACAGAAGTTGGGAGACTGTTTTTTTTTATTTTCTCTAAAATCTGCTAAAACACATTTCACCTATGTATACAGCATTTATAAGTTCTGTGAACAGTGGTAGATGAGTGTCTAAGCTCAGTGAATGTTAGGTTTATAATCTGAGTAACAGATGCAATGTGAGTAGTCTCATTACTACACACAAATTTGTTAAAAAAGAAAGTCTTATTTTATTTTTAGAAAAAAAAGTCTTATTTTTATTTTTATTGAAATTGTCTCGCTGGTCAAAAATAAGATTAATCACAAACAGGTTTAGAGCTACACAAACCAAGGTCCAGATTACATTTATATTTAAGGACTGAGCATCAGCTATATTCTAACGGAATATATTTTTGCTCCACAGTCTTTTTTTTCTTTAGCTGATGTGTTCCTTGTAACTGTGAGCAATTTAGATCATATTAGGAACATGCACTGACATCCCTACAGCTGTGATTTATATGTGAAAGGATGATAATCACTGTCTGTTCACTGCCACAATGTCTGTCTGTACTGCCACCATAGACCATTCAGGGTTGGGACCAAACATTTGATACAGAATGTTGCATATCATAACTATAAGCTGCCAGTTGTCATGAGTAACAGCACAACCAACTCGCATCTAAAATGAACAAAGTGATGTGCAAAGCAATACACTGCTGTCTAAAATATTGTTTTATTCACAAGGTAATGTTTACTAAGTATAAAACATACACTTTTGTTGTGTTTAATTGGAACTGGTTTTTAAATTAGTAAATAGAAAATCTTGATTCACTTGTGGTGATAGCATATTATTTACAAGCTCGAACCGCAACAAACTGTGAACAGTCTCAGAAAACATAGTGACTTCTGCCTGTACTGTTGCATGTCTTCATATGAGCATGGCTATGTGCAGACCTGGAGGGTACATGTCTGTGATAAATTAGTTTACGCCCTCATCTTATATATTTTACAGATTTAATTTATGCATTCCTGTTTATCCTTTCCTGCTTGGTTTATGAAACTCAACCCTAAAAACACAGTTCCATTTCTTACTATTCAGTGATGATTGTGTATTATAATTTTTCAGTCATTAAACATTGACTGTGGTTGTATAAACTATTTTAATGTGTTCTATTATTTGGTTGGTTCTTGTTTTTGGTTACAAACAGTGGAGTGAATGTAACACTCCTGTTTTAACATGTTACATATAGAATAGAATAGAATACATCTTAGCACTTTCAATGAATTATACTCCAGAATTGTTCTTCTATTAATGTTTAATGATTAGCTGTCATTACTCTGATTCTTTAAATAAAAGAGTGGGCTAATGGGTAGTTACACATAAAAAAAAAAATGTTTCAGTTGCAAATCATTAACTCACATATTCCCACCCTACATTACAGAGCCATATACAGTAGGTGTTCCACAGAACTGTTTCTGTATTGAATCACATTTGTGAGATACAACAAAACATGTTTCAACATTTAATTACATTTTAGATTATTTTGTTCGATTTCTTCCCAAAACTATCCAAAGCTAAAATTTATTCAGTAAAAAAAAATTTTTTTTTAGCCTTTTGATTTCATGAAATGAATCCTATTCCTTTACTGTGCCATGTTTTTCTTGCTGCTATAGTTCAACAGCTTGACAGAGACTGGTAACTATCTCCTTGGAAATAATGGGTTAAAGCGTACAAGGAAGTACCTGTGTGGTCATTTAGAAAGGGAGTAAAGTCCATGAGAGGAGAAAACACTGAAAGAAGTTCCTGGCTAAGCAGCATTTCCTCATGTAGTGCAGGGTGACTTTAGGCATATGTTTGAGTCTGTTCTATTGAATGTGACATCAGAGGTAAACTTTTAGAGGTACTTGTGTTGTACGACATCAGAGAAATGGATATTGAACTGCAGAGACAAGGCTCGAGTAAGGTGTACAACTACAGTGAAGGTATGTTTATTGTCCCTTTAAATTTACATTTATATAGTTAAAACTCTTTGTAAATGTCTAAAAAAGCTTAATGTTTATAAAAATGTAGGTCATTCTTTTTTATTAAATAAAATAGTACATCATTGAGACTTACAATCAAGACATTTGACAGTTGTATTGGTGGCTATTTTTCTTTGTCTTCCTTTGTGCTTCATTGAACCAGCAGCTGGGAATAGTTACCCTGGTGACCAGCAGTCCATAAGGTTACGACAGACTTCATCTCGAATGTCCAATCAGAACTACCCTCAGTACAAGTGGAGCTCAAACATGGCAGAGGAGGAGGAAGAGGAGGAGGATAGTGGTGGTGGTGATGGTCTGCCACGGGACCTGAGAAACACGACTCTGCACATGGCACTGAAGAGAGCAGTGCGGTATGAAAGTGTTGTGTGTCTAAGTTTATTAGTCATTATTTGTTTATTTTTTTTCCTTTTTTAATTTTTTTTTTACTGTGAACTGATCACACTCCTGTTCTGAACCACAGTAGAAAAGCAATGTTGAGATCATTTTCTTTAGTAAAGGTACTAAAACACAAGTTGAGACTACTATATTTTAAGTGCAAATATTACAGCTGTCAAAATTAATGCAGATTAATCCATCATCATTATTAATATTTTTAAAAATTATTAATGCAATTAAATGGAACACTTATTTGCAGTTGTTCTGTTTCAAATTGTTTTATTGAAAATGTTGAAGGTGTTGAAGAAACATGTTAATTACCTATTCATATTTTTGCATAAGTTTTTGGACATTTTATCATATTTTTTATGTGTGTGTGGGGGGGGGGGTCTGTATTTTGGAAGAGGTTTTGGAATTTTCATCACTTTTTTCATGTTAATTTTGTTTTTGTGAATTTTAGTAGATTTCTTTTTTTTCAGAATTTTTGTGTTTCTTCGTGTACCTTCATGTACTTTGTGGGAAATTTGAGTACAAAAAGAAAAACCCTGAGACAGAACAGTCAACTGACATAAAGTGTTTTGATCATGATTAATCAAAATGAATCGAAAGAAATCCTGTGATTAATCTGTTAATTAATAATGTTAATTATTTGACAGCTTTAACAAATATATATTATAGTCACCATTGTGCAGTAAAATGGTCCCTGTCATTGTATGGCTACATTTTACTGTTGTATAAGTTTGAAATACTTGGTGACTCCTACAAAATAGAGTTATGATGAATCTAGAGTGAAGTCTCATGAACTAGATCTGTTCAGAGTGAGAGTGCATTACGTCAGATCAGATTTGTTTCTATTTGTGTCATTAACAGATTTGGATTTATTTCCTTTTTGGCTGCAGTCGGAATGTAGCTTTTGTCAGGTCTACTCATACACAATAGTGCATAGTTTTTTTAATTAAACTGATCCTTGCAGATTTGAACACTTATTAATATTAAAATATTGAACATAACAAAATTATGCAGCAACAATATTAGCTTTATCAACTGTTTAACCAGTTGACTTTAGCTGACCTTGTATATGACTTCCAGTGATATTGCATATTATTTCGAGCAACAGTGGAAAGGTTAGCCTTCAATAAATAGTATAAAGAATATAAATTATTTCAATTATTGTAGACTTCTTGTCAATCATTGAATAAACCTTTTAATGTGTATTTTAATGGTGATCTACTCATCTAATGACAAAATAAAACATGTGAATACAAACAATAAATAACAATATCCAAAAACACAAATATGAATACAAACATTTCTCAGTTTAGTAACAAAGATATGACATTTTCTTGAATAGTATGAAAGTAAATGTAGTCCAACCGTCTAATATATGTTACCTTTTCAGACAGGTGCAGGAATTGCAGGTGCCTGTGGTCTCCAGTGTGGATTCTTGGAAAAGGAAGAAAGCCAAAGCTTTACAGAGAGTCAAAAGTAATGCTCAAGGATTTATGTGCTTTCTCATACCATGGAATAAGACATTACAAAAAATTGGAGGTAAACCTTCAAAAACTGTTATTTCAAGATGACACAATATAAGGCTTGTTCAAAAATGATTGGCACTTTCTCCTTCAGGGAATTTTGGAGGTGGTGTCCAGTCTTATTTTTTGTTCCTGCGGTTCTTGGTGGTGCTCAATTTTGTTTCCTTCTTGCTGATGGCTGGTCTTGTCATCACCCCCAGCATTGTCTTCAGATCTGCTGGGAGCAGCCTAGTTAATGCCACTGGTAAGAGTGCAACAGGGTGGAAAATTACTTCACTGTAACTTGTAAAGAATAGAGTTGTCATTTACTTTTAACATTTTTTACCAATTCTCCTGTAACTGTACAGCATAGCACATGCAACAGTTACCTAGCAACAGTCCAGTCTAAGCAGATAAGGATGGTTTTGAAGTAAAAACAGAGACAGTTGTACAGACATGACATTCCTCCCATGAAAATATAGGAAAAAGTTCACATTTGCACAGACGAAGAGGATGTAAAAACTAAATTAAAAAAATACTCACAAAGGAGATCATTTCAAAATAGTAAATCTTTTATCAGTCACAGAAAATGTTTGTAATATTTTGTGTCTCCAGTCTTTAAGCAGCCTACTTAATATAGAGCAATGTTTCTGCATAAAAATCATATATATATATATATATGTATATATTTAATGCCATGTGGACCAAACTCTTTACTGAACTTTTTATTCTTCTTCTACACCATTTCCCTAAGTCTTAAGAGAGGCTTTTTGAAAATCAAGTAACAACCGGACTGTTGAAGCTACTGAATCAACTAATGTATTTACATGACTTTAAATATTTGCACTTGCTGTGTTTCAGGTCCAAAGGAATGCATGAAATATGACCCTAATCCTCCAGGCTTGGTTGTTTTCTATAACTATTTACTGGATTTACTTTCAGGAACGGTGAGAAAGTGCGGTGTATTTTGCATATATGCAATGTAACAGATTTTAAACTTTATCTTTTTTTTCTTGACCCATTTGGTTGTGTGCACATGGGGTAGTATTTTACAAATTCTGAGGTTTATTTGATTTATTTCTCCTGTCAACATGTACATTAGATGCAATCATAGGCTCTTTTCTCCTCTTTGTTCAGGGCTTTATGGAGTATTCATACATGTTCTATGGCTACTACAACAACACAATGGTAGAGGACAGAAACTTCTCCTACAATATCCCCCTGGCTTACCTCTTCACTGCTGTCTTCTATTTTGTTTTTTGTCTTATTTGTATCATTGCACGGTCAGTCCCATTCTGCAGCAACTTCTACTTTAAGTATGACATGTAATCATTTATATACACACACACACACACACACACACACACACACACACATATATATATATAAAACAGGCAGAAAAAATCTATTTGTGTGTGTGTTCAGGTCTGTCTCTCTTGATAAAAAAAATCTAGAGAATGACATTTAAAAGCTTGAGTTAAAAGTTCAGTCACCTTTACCTTCATCATCTCTGTGATTTTTTTCTGGCTGCTTTTGCAAAGCATGGGGACAGCAACTCGAGTTGCTGTGGCAACAGGAGGCCACAACGAAGGCAACTACAGCCTGATAGTGTTCACAGGCTGGGACTACGGTTGCCTAGGAGACCGGGCTACCAAACTGAAGCAGAAAAACATCCACTATCGTCTACAGGTCAGAGGGGATGTGTCCTACTTAAGAGGATGGAGGGCAGGAAAAAAGACCAACATGTGGTGTTTTATCTTATAGCACCACACAGCTTTATAGAATGACCCTGTGTTAATCACAACCCATCATATGACTTTTCCTCTATCATTTCTTTATTAGGTAGATCTGGAGGAGGAGAGACTAAAGAAAAGAACAGCTGCTCTGACATTAACTAAAAAAATAATATTATATGCACTTCGCATTTTTATGGGTTGTATTGCTTTGGGGCTTATCATAGCAGTGTTCTTTGGTATCTTCTATGCTACCAGCTTCAGCCAGGTAAATTATGAAAAACCAATGATGCAAATTCATTCACTTTTTTGTCAGCAGGCGAACATTGATTTCTTTGCCACTTTCTGCCTAAATAGACAAAGACAGGAGAAGAGGGGATCCTGGGTTTGATTTTTGAATTTCTACCATCCATTGTGATCACTGTTGCAAACTTCATTGTGCCTCTGTTGTGCGACCAGATCGCATTAATTGAGCAATATTCACCCAGTACTACAGTCATTGTGGCACTCTTCAGGTTTGGATTCAGAATTACATTATGAATTATGTTAATGAAGTCATTAAGAAGTGATCAATGCTAATTTAGATTTCATTAAAAAGTAGCAAAAGCGAAGTTAATTTATTTAAATCTTCAGTGTCTTCAGCGAGACTTAAAAATGTGTTAAACTAAATTAATTACAAGTGGATGTACAGTATCTCATTAATTTTCTTTCATTTCCAGAGCTGTGTTTCTGCGACTGGTCAGTCTAGGTGTCCTCCTCTACACCCTGTGGAGTCAGATCACCTGTGAAAGGAACAGGAATCATAAAGACTGTACCCTGTGCCTGTACAACTATAAGGCGTACCCGGTAACTACACAGCTGGATCACCCAGGAGTCTTTATTTATGCTTTATCTGCTCATAAATAACTGCTGTTTCAGTATTATTGACAGAAGCTTTGAAATGAAAAAGATCAAACCTTGTGTTCATTTACTCTCTATCCTACTTTCTTGTCACAGCAGTGTTTGCATAGGCAAATTATGTTCTTATTTTTGCACTGACAATCTCTAGACAAGCTTCAGTTAGTTCAGTGTAATTACAGCTCCTTCATTGTACTATGATTAGAAAAGACAAATATGTGTATAGAGTGAAATTTATGTCAGAAGAATAAAAAGACTACAGAAAATACTGAAAACATCTGTTTTTCATGTAACTATTGTGAGACAGGTTAATTTAGCTCATGTTTGTTTCCTATTACAGTGCTGGGAAACACGCATTGGACAAGAAATGTACAAACTGACACTGTTTGACCTCCTCATCAACATCGCTGTTCTGATACTAGTGGAGTTTCCACGCAGGTACAGATCATTCAGTAAAATATATTCTGTATTAATTAAAATGGGAGCTGTAGTAGTCAGACCATTAAGATGTCTGCCATGTCACTGTGCTGTGTTTGTGTGTCAGGATGGTAGTGGACAACTGGTCCAATAAGCTGACTCAGTTTGTGGGTCGGCAGGAGTTTCTTGTTCCCACCAATGTGCTTGGCCTGGTTTATGGACAGACAGTGGTTTGGACAGGGGCTCTGTTTTGCCCTCTGCTGCCTGTCATTAACACTGTCAAGTTCATCATCCTCTTCTATTGTAAAAAGGTAAAGATACTGATTTAAATTACCTAAAACTGTTCAAGTAGCATTTTTTCTTTAGTTTTGCTTAACATCTTCTTTTTAAAAATCTGTCTCCACAGATCACTCTGTTTCATAACTGTCGCCCTGCACTAAAGACATTTCGCTCCACAACCTCTAATGTATTTTTCCTGGTGGTACTTGGGTTTGGCTGGAGTCTGGCTACACTTGTCATGATTTATAGTCTTGCCGAGTGAGTGCTGTTTGTTGTAATCAACTTTATAATAGCTGTGATTTCTTGTTTAATGCTGGAAGTGCTTAACCAAAAACAACAAGATTGTTAAACATAGGGCTGTGATTCCCTTTCTCTATCCAGGATCCATCCCTCAAGGGCCTGTGGGCCTTTCCGTTCCTTCCATAACATGTGGGAAATTGTTCCAACCTCCTTCTACAGCCTCTCTGCAGTCACACAGGAGTTTCTCTTCTTCATTGGCTCCCAAGCATTCTCAATTCCTCTATTTACTCTGTCTTGGTAGGTGCATTTATGCTTTCTGTAGCATCGTTTCTGTAACAGATACAGCACTGCAGGATATGAATTGTATTTTATACATTCTTCTCTATCCAGATGCCTAATCATGACTCCTCTCTCCTTTACAGTGTAGTGATGTGTTATTTTATAGCCTTAGCAGCAGTCTATGGAAAAACTGTTGTTCTGCTAAAAGCCCAGCTTAAACAGGTGAGGTGTCACAACTGTAGAGCTTTGATTTCACCAGTCTGGATTTGCAGTAGTGCATCATTTGCTAAAAGGTGTATGCATTTGCCCCCCTTTTTTTCTAACTGAGAGGTTTGTGTTTGATTTACAGGAGAGCCGTGACAAACAATTCTTGGTAAAACAGATTGAGAAGATGAGTGGGGCGCTTCAGCTACCAAATCAATATAACCAAGTACACGACGGGTATTAAATGTGATATACTGTATAGACAGTGTTTAGTGTCTTTCATTTTAATTAATCTTGAACAGAAAATAATTGGGTAGGAACAGTTGAATTTGCCTCAACTTGTGGGCTGGGAATAAATCAGGGGAGTCAAGCCTACAAAACCAGCTGTCAAAGGGTCCTATTCTGGCCCCTGAAATTAATTTGGGGAATTTAAAATTTACAGTTTCAGTGTAAAACTGTTAAATCACATGAAAATCTTTACATTTACTAACAATCCTTTCACAAAGAATGTGAATGACCCAAACAAATATGGACAATATGAAATAGCTTAAGAGAGGTGAATGCAATTTTAACAATATTATGCCTTTTACTAAACATTTATGCTTTTCCTGTAGATCCACTATATGTTCTAATGTACATGTGTAAATTATATAAATATAATATTGTGTATATATATATATATATATATATATATATATATATATATATATATATATATATATATATATATATATATATATATATAGTTAAGATTGCAGTTACTTGTCTGAAGACATTTCAGGTTTGTTTTGTTCATGTTATTCACACATTTTTAATAGATACTTTGTAGATGTAAACATTTTCATCATATAATTTTTCTTTTTTAGGAGTTATTATTTTACTTGTCTGGCTGACTTGAGATCACATTGCTCTATATATGGTATCTAAAATGAGTTTAAAGGACTGGATTCTGTTGACACTGATAGCAAAAGATGAATGAAATAAAATAAAATGAGAATGTAGATATTACTGAGGCACTTAATTTACTTGAACGCAATGTTTTGAAAATGTAAAAATTAAAATTACCCTGCTGAAGATATTCTTCCGAGACCCACAAATGCATTTTGGTCCTCTGTCCACTGCAAAGAACACTTTCTTAAAAAAATAAAAAATACAAAAATACAAATACAAAATTGTATCTGAAAAACTATTTCATTGTGCTTTCCCCCCAATCAAGTCAATTATTTAATGTATTTTAAAAAAGCTTTAACATTTACTTTCCTGTAATTCAAGAGAATATAGGATGAATTATATTATATTAAATGGATTTTACTATAAAGAAACATACAGTATTTTTTGTTTCATTGAGATACATTGTTATCAATTCAAGGACAAAAACACTCTTTTTATTTTACAAATATGAAATTAAGATAATCAATTTCACCATGTTTTTAAGGCAGGAAGTGGTCATGTTACAACACTGTTTTTTTTATTCTGTTGTATATAACAAATTAAAAGGAACTATAGCGCCCTCTAAAGCCCAGATGGTGTTATTGCCTAATGTTTACTTCCTGTCATGGTTTCGTCTTCCTGTGAGCTAAAATTTCTACTCCAGCCTACAAGACCAGACCATCTTTCTCAACTCAGTAAAAGTATTTAGACAGTTTTCATGTTAATATCCTGTAATTACTTTATATATATAAGATAATGGGTCTGCCTTCAACGTCAACATTAAAGTAAGTAAAGTAGTTTAAGTGCAAAGTAGGCTAACTATACATGGTGGAAGCAATACAGGTTTAAATAAATGAGTCAGTATTAGCTTTTAGTCTCTTTTTTGTCTTCACATTTATGTGATTTTAGTGTCTCCTAATGTTTTGTCACTTACTATAAACGCTCATTTGGCTGGTTTTCCCACTTTGGTCGATGCTAGTTAGCTGGATAGCTAAGTGTTAGCTGTCGCCAAGAAAACAATGAATATCCTTCCGAAGAAGAGCTGGCATGTCCGCAACAAAGACAACATTGCACGAGTGCGGAGGGACGAGGCCAAAGCAGCAGAAGAAGAACTCGAGGCTAAGCGTCGAGTAGAACGTGCAGAACAAGAGGTAAGGGGAGTCTCATAGGTGGACCTTTGGGTGTACAGTGGTAAGGGGAGTCTCATAGGTGGACCTTTGGGCGTCCAGGTGAAAGGGGAATGCCATTACTGTCCACTGACAGTGATCAGTACCATGTCCACCTCATGTAGACACATCAGATAATAGGTCTAAACACAAAATATTCACATGTAGTCAAATAGAGGCATTTTGTCTTTATACTGGAGGCAGATATGGATAAGGGAAATCTTCATCAAAGTTTAATATTTACTATTGTTATATTATTGTATCCCATTTAGGCCTGTGTGTCACTGATATGCTGTATTTAGAGTAACTTGGTATGTATTTAATGTAATAACACATATTCCTATCTGATGCTCCACAGGCACGTACAGAGTATCTGAGAAGGAAGGCTCGAGATGCTCTTCAGATAGCGAGAGGAGGGGGGAGTGATGATAATGATAATAATGAACAGAGCGGAGGGAGTCATGCTGTGGAACATCTCAATCTGTTCCCTTTGGAGGAGTCTTCAGAGAAAAAGGGGAACGAGGAGTATCTCAGAGAAAAGAAAGAGGAAAAGGTGAGAATGGTGCCATTTGAGTCACTCTTATCTACCATGTGGTTTACAAAGGGTCAGTTTGCAAAAGGTCTCACCTCAAAGGCAGCATGTCAATAATTTGATACTATGATGTAGAATGTTCTCTGTTCTTTGCAACAAATCATTTTGTTATTCAGTTGCTGTGATAGTGTGATGATCAAAATGAGTGTTACATGAGTCTCCTTTTGATGGGGAAGAGTTTCTATGTGTCAGCGTACCTCAGTCACTTGGATCAGAAGTGAGCCTCTCTTAACTCTCTCCTTGCTCTAATAATAAAGATGCTTTTTTGGTATGACAGGAAACTCAAGAATTACATAAACATGACCTAATAAATTGATCTCAAAAAGTGACATACACAGGTATCCACTAAAGAGATTTTTTATTCAGAAGGAGTGCTTTGTCTGTTGTTATATATTCTGAATTTAGCTTAGTTATAATATTAATGATAATCCAATATATCGACCAGCCTATATATTGGTAAGATATTCAGGGTTTTTTTGTATCTGCATTGGTCTGCTTTGTTGTCCAATATGCTCCCCTTTTTTTTTTCCTGTCGTGCTTTATTGACGGGCAAAGTTCAGAGCACCTCTAAGTTCTTAGAGATACTGTCAACTGTTCTACCTCACTTGTATGTTTTTTTTGTTTTGGTTTTTTAGAGAGAACTGACTTGAAAAAGTGCACTGAACACTTGGGTTTTATTTGAATTTAAGGTTTATTGTGTAAAATGTTAATGTTACCTGTTTTACCTTACCTTTCTCCTTTTTTACTAGTAGTTTAATACTATTTTAGATCAATAAATGTTTCCTTATATATATATATATATATATATATATATATATATATATATATATATATATATATATATATATATATATATATATATATATATATATATATATATATATATGTATGTGTGTGTGTAAATCCTTTATAACCATATCTATATTTGCACTACCTCACAACAACTACCTCAAATGCACTCAACTCCAACACTCAGTGTTGTCTTGTCCTGTCATACTCTGCCATGTCATTAGTCGACTCTGTACATGATGTCTTGTCGTGTTATACTTGGTTAGTTTAGCAGAACTAGGAATGTAGCCTTAAGCCACTGCACTCTATTTATTTATTTATTATCACCAACTTAGCTAGGATTTTTTTCTGTTGCGCATCTACACTAGGAGAGTGAGAAATGTAATTTAAATTCTTTTGTATGTAAAGCACATGTGAAGAATTGACAGTGAAACTGACTTTGACTTTAGAAAACAAGATTTTCTATCATTTGACAGAGAAAAGAAAATCGGTATCAGATCCAAATATTGGCTTAGAAATATCGACAGTAGGTAATCAGCTAAGGCTAATGTAAGAAAAATATGTATTGGTATCAGTCCCAAAAAAATCCATATAATTTTATTACTATACAATATACATTCAAACAAGTGCAGAGAAAAGAAATGAGAGGTTGAGGAAAAATTAGAAAGACTTTCACTTCCAGATATGAACGTACCTTTTTGGAATTAACTGTGTCTCTGTACTCCATTTCCAGCCATATTTTTTTGTTATAAATTTACCCAATAGACAGCTTACAGGGAATGGATCTTTCACATTTTAATCAGGTTCTTCCTCTTGTTCCAGGAAAAGCAGGAGCGTGCCATTGGTTTACTGGTGTCTCTGGGACCCCAGCCTGGTTCAGAGGTTACTCCATGGTATATGAAAACTGGCAAAGAAAAAGAAGAGAGGAGTGAAAAAGAGAAGAGGAGTGAAAAAGAGAAGAGAAAAACACTAACTGAAGAGGAGAGGGAAAAGAAGGAGCGCAGACTGAAGGACAGTTTGGACCCAATAAAAGATATAAAGAAAGCTCTGGGTACAAATGGCAGGAGGGAGCATAAGAAGAAGGAAAAGAAAGATAAGGGGGAGAAGAGGAGCCATGGAGAGAGGTGAGTATTACTAATATTGTATTCTAATGCTCTATTCTGATTTTCCACTGAAACCTGGATTTTTTTGTGTGCTTATTCACATTACAATTCAATTGCAAGTGCCATTAAACTCATGTGTGAAAGTTTTACGGCCTTGAAGGGACACATTATTGATATCACATGTAGCACACTGTTTATAGAAATGAATATTAATGATAGGCCAATATTTAAGTTTTTTTCTTGTATTGGTATCGGACTGTTGTATGTTCTTTTTCCCCTCCCATGACTTACTGACAGGTGATGGACAAAGAGGGAAAAAAACAACAAGGAAAAAAGAAATGGAGGAGATAAGAAAAGAAAAAAAAGAAGAGGGTTAGCAAATGAGGAGAGACAAGGGAAAAAGAAAAAGGGGAAAGAACAAATTAGGAAAAAAGAGGTAGAAAAAAGAGGTAGAAAAGGGAAGGAGAGAAAGAAGGAAAAAGAAAAAAGAGAAGGTGTACATTTGGTAATATTATTAGGTTAACTGGCACCATTTGTATTTTCTAAATTGTTATTAAAGAATATTTTCTGACATTTGTGAAAAAAAAAAATCTGTATCTGCTCCAAATATCAGCCTAGAAATATTGGAAGTCTGGATCGGTCATCGACAAAAAATAATGGGGGGAAAAAATTTAAAATCTGTCTCTGATCCACAAAATCCACATCAGTCGATCACTCATGAATATGGATCCTGCCAGGTTCTGCCTGCAGTGCAGAACTGTGACTTCTGTCATATTTCAGTGATTAAAGACGCATTGCAAAACATCCAGTCTAGGACAAGATATGAAAGTGGTCAAAGTCGGATTTGAAAACATCTGATTCAAACTATTGTAAAATCAAAATCACATTTGAGCAGAAAAACTGGATTTCAGACACTTTTACCTACAGTGTGAATGTAGTATGACACCATGATAAAGTGATGACCTGTCTTTTTTTTTTTCTCTTTTTTAAAAAAAAAGTTCTATAGAAAGATTACGTGCTGAGCGTTTACAAAGGGAAGCTGAAGAACGGAGGAGAACCCAGGCCCTGCTCGACCAGAGGAGCGGAAAAGGAAAAGATTTGGGGAGAGAAATAAATGACAGAGACAGACCCTACAACAGCGCTTACTTCCCAGAACTTGCCCGGAAGCGTCAGAGACGGGACCGAGAGAGCTGGAGAGATGAGATATTAAAATCATGAACCTTCACAGAGCTGAAGTTGGTGGTTAATTTGTTTTCAACTCCACCAGAAGGTAACATGGAGAGTGTCACAGGTTTTATTTTGGACCTGGCACTGTCAGAAAGTCAATGATGATGCAGTGTACAGGCCACTGGTCGTTTATTTTTGTCTAGCTAGGCTCCATGGAGAGGTCAGAGGTCAGGTTCAGTTCCAGCTACCTGAGCCTCTGCGGTGATTTTCTCATGAACACATCAGCAGGACAGATGGTTGCAATCACTGGGGTCTTCAGGCCTCAGAGACAACCTTCGGCAACAGACTGGTAGTGTGTTTGTCCATGGGTTTAGTGTTTTAATTATCTACTAAGGTCACAGAAAATATGTAGCCCTGTCTTATTTCATACATTTGTGTATCAATTCAGAGTGAAATAATAAATCCAGCATGGCACCATGTTGATGACTCCTTCATTTTGTCTGGCTTTGTAGTGAATCAGTTTGCATCACACCACCAGTAATTAGGTCATGCTGTTTTGAGTCAGATTGGGTCTTTGTAATATTATTCCTTCTAATTGCAATCATTGAACCAAAGTACAGTGAGGTCAACTGATGCATATTCACACTTTGGACTTTTAATGAACAAGTAAAATGAAGACAGAATATAGCCCCACATTATATAATAACAGTGCAATATGTCATGATGTAATAATTTTTCACATTATGTAATAATGCCACATTTTGCAATAACGTATGTACATGTTGCAACCATTATAACAAAATGCAGATGTAGCACAAAATGTAATAAACCATTGAAATGGATGCTCTAAAAAAATCATCACATCACAACATACAAAATGTGGTATGTTATAAAATGACATCATTATATAATAAGGACTAAACATTTTATATATCACATCATTATTACATAATGTGGTGCTATACAGATGCTTTATTCACTGTATAGTTGTATATATTAAGTGTCTTGGTAATCATTCAGCATATACTGTACTTA
This sequence comes from Siphamia tubifer, assembly GCA_020466265.1. Lineage (NCBI taxonomy): Eukaryota > Metazoa > Chordata > Actinopteri > Kurtiformes > Apogonidae > Siphamia > Siphamia tubifer. The sequence continues at coordinate 60,254,544 of CM035798.1, read as the reverse complement.
GTGTTACCTTTATATAAGATATATCAGACCTTACTCTGTTTTGTACTATAAAGTACATTTTGGCATCAAAATATAATTTGAGCACAAGTTGTAAAAGTAATAAAATATAAGTTTAAAGTTAATACAACAATAATAGTGTTACACATTGCTTGCCTTACTTTTACTTTTGATTACAGGACACATGCTCTGGTTTTATTTGTCAATGTCAAAGGACATAGGCCTACATATGTCACATTTTTTTCCATTGTCAATATCTTGAATTGATTGCATCTCCATCACATTCCAATGATTCTCAATGTGGTTCAGGTCTGATTCCTGAATGATGTCTCATTCTCCCTGAACCACTCTTACAATATGACTGATAAATCCTCATCTTGGAATATGTCTGTGTCATCAGGTGAAAAACAACATCCACTTATGTTCAGACCAGGTCATTCAGTATATCCAGTTAGTCACGTGACCTTAATTTGTGCATGTCACATAAACTAAGACCTGACCAACTGAATCAACCCCAGATCATAACACTGACCCCATTCCCTTGTTCTGTAGACCCTCGGCATGACGGGGAATCACTTCATCTGCCTCTCTTTCCATGACACTCCCAACAATCTGGACCCATTAGACCACAAACACTTTTTCCACTGAAACACAATCCAATTGTTATGCTTTCTATAAAACTGATGGGAGTTAAAAAAAAAAAAAGATAATCTCCTCACCATATGAGTTAGAAGGAAGGCTCTTACCTTTTTGTCAACTTTCATTTTGGCTGAGCAGGTAAATAGACACTGGCTATGATTTTTACTTCAGAAATACCAAACTAACTGACCAAATAATGGAATATAATCTCAATAAGTAGGCTACCTTTAACTATTATTATTACTATTATTAATTAAGTGGATAGAATTATTTATTTATTTATTTATTAGTAAAACATAGTGCATTGCTGGGTCTTAGAAGGATATCACTTTGATCTTACACTGTGTCCTCTGTGTCATTACTGAACTTTATTTTATCATTTTAGCATGTATTATTATATTATTCAATATGTAGCTTTTAAAGGAGAGCCTGAAACATGCACCCACAGAAATGTATTTATTTAGTTACTTAGTTATTCATTCATTTCAATTATATATTAAAACAATACATGTTAACCTCACGAACAGAATAAACTGCAAAGGCAATAAAAATGTGCAGGTTTTAACATAATAATCCCACAAATGTACTAACAGTTGCCTATCATAATGATAATATTTCATTGGCAGTGTGTTCCTACTCTCAATTATTATCGTAATCATATCCCTATCCAGACATTTTATTTACATGGCTCAAACATAGGCTTCTATTATCCTTAATGATAAAAAATAATATCTAGTTCACTGAAGCTTTTAAAATAAAACCTTTGTAACATTTTCACCACCCTTTCTGCTTTTTCTCCCACTTCTATTTGTAATTAAACACCTATTTATCTGGAATTAGTACCATATGGTGTAACGGCAACATTTGATCATTCTAAAAAGGCAAAGAAAAAGAATAAATGGGAAGAAAAAGAAAGGTGAATGTTCTAATTTACAATTCAAATTTTGGAAACCGAAGATTTTCACCGTCCTACAAATGTAATAAATCCCAACAAAAGTTATAATAATTATGTTTGAGAGAAAGTTATTACATTTGTAGGATTATTGCATTAAAAGTCACACATTTTTATTATGTTTGCAGTTTATTACATTTGTGGTGTTAACAACACACATTTAATTACATTTAAATTGTATAAGAAGTAAAATAATGCACAGTTTATTAATATGTAAGTGATATGTTATACTGTGTTTTTTACAAACAAAAAACCCTACAATGGTAGTTTAATATTGCTTTCATACATACTCTAGTGGACACTATAGTGGACAGTAATTCTACAGCTGTTCTTTTGTATATTTATGGGTTTTGTTGTTTTGTTCTGTATAAGCCAATATAGTGAACATATATGCACCAGCCTATACACTCAATTTATACAATTACTGTTACTTTGTTGTTCTTGATAAACCTAATCTGCAGTGACATGTTTGACTGTAAATCAATTGTTGATTTATTTATTTGCATATTATCTCAGTGAAGTGAATATTAACTAGTATTAGAGTATGTTAAAATATGAGAAAACATCAGATTAGCAGCCTAAAAATACTTTGTGGTTTTTACACAATATATCAGTATGTTTATTTCCTTCAAAAATTAAACACATTGGTATCCATCTGAGTGGACAGTTTTGCAACCTTATGAAGAACAGGTTCATAGACAAATGTTTTTTTTTCATGCTTAAAGAAGAATAGAAACATGCAGGTAAAAAAAAATCTTGATTAAGGTTCTCATAATTAATGCATGAAAGGGATATAACTCCACCACAGACACCATTTTCTCTCAGTGGGAATATATTCTTTCTTTCTTTCTTTCTTTCTTTCTTTCTTTCTTTCTTTCTTTCTTTCTTTCTTTCTTTCTTTCTTTCTTTCTTTCTTTCTTTTTTTCTTTCTTTCTTTCTTTTTTCTGTGTCTGTCTTTCTTTCTTTCTTTCTTTCGGGATAGTATTATGATGATCAAGAGACCATGACAATGCGCGCCGTGTGTCTGACGTAGGCTGGTGGAGGAGAAAAACACAGACAACCCTCCAACAATGTGAGGTAGGGAGAGAAAGAAAAAAAAATACAAAATAAAATAAAATTTAAAAAAAATAAAAATAAAAATAAAAATAAATAAATATATATATATATATATATATATATATATATATATATATATATATATATATATATATATATATATATATATATATATATATATATATATATAGCCTAACGGGAGAAATAGCGGGTGGTTGTTTAGCACAGAGGCATCACATCTATCGGACAGAAGGCTGAGGATGCACAATAGAGCATCTCACACACCGTGTTTAATTGCGGATTAGAACAGGAGGAGGAGGAGGAGGAGGAGGAGGAGGAGGAGGAGGAGGAAGAGGAGGGAGGGAGGGAAGGGAGAGAGCACAACAAGGAAGGGAAGGAGACGCTCTTTATTATTAGGAGAAAAAGCGGAGGGGGGAGACGGAGACAACGTGAGCCCAGAGACGGCACAGACCGTGGCGGGGGGGACCGGAGACAGGAGGACACCGACACCGACAGTCGGCTGCGTCGCTCGGATGGTGTTGTTGCTCCGGACGCGGAGACGATGCGGCCCCACTGCTGGGTGATGGTAGCGCTGGTGGGGATCATGTCGTACTTCAGCCCGGAGAGAGCCCTCGGAGCCCCGCAGAGGGAAGGTGAGCGAAGCCGGAGGAGAAAGAGGAGGGGGTGGAAAAGCTGTCAGTGATGCTAGAGAAAGGAGAGAGGAGGAGGAGGAGGAGGAAGAGGAGGAGGGGGGTAGTCAGATACCAAAGGCCTGTGTACATTTTAGGGGAACTGTATTATCAGCCTGTGTGACTGACTGAGACATAATGCGAATTGTTATTGCAGTACGTGGCTGACTGAATCCAAACAGGAGGCTGATTGGGTGATGGGTAGGGTACCATATTTGCATACAGTGATGAAAATATTTAGGGGGTGTTTCGATCTCGGTTCTTATATCGATCGCATAAAAACATACTGTATGAATAACAGACTAAATCATCGGTCAGTGCGAGATGTTCAGTCTATAAATAGCCTCCGCTTGGCCCAGCAGCTTATTTAGCCCATTAGCCACTGCTGGCATCTTTATTTGTCCGAATCTGAATATGCCTTCTCCCCCCAAGATTTTGGCAGAGTGTTGTGTTTGTGTAATGTGTGCAGTCATTGTATTGTGTTGTATTGTTTTGATAAGAGCTGCTGGCACCGGGGCTTGTGGAAAAGGCCCTGTGTTAGGGTCCTATTTATATGCAGTGTCTGTCTGGACATCTGTCTAGGGAAAGATGAAAGAATAGCACTGCAAAGGAATTGTGCATCAGGCCAGGAACCACATCTTATGTTTGCATTGCATATTTAGAAGATTGAACTACAACAGGGATGTATTCAGATGTCATATTTGCTTCTTGCTTTGCAGCTGAGATGACTAAAAAAAAAAGGCTTTTATCATATGATACACAGCAGCTGTTATTTGTAATTTATTGGAACTCAGGTACCTGTTTTACTTTTAGAAGTGCCATTCAGCAGCTCTCACGTTGATTTTAAATGCTGAACACATTGCCACTTACCTTTATGAAGGCTGTTGGCATAAATCAAGTAAATGTCTGTCTGTTTCAACCTTCTGCACACAAGACATGTTAATTGCAGTGATGCTTGTATTTGGCCTAACACATACCCACACATAGTGGTGCGTCACTTCACATCATAGCCTGTGGAATGTTTTGCCTTGGTTTACAACATTTATATAGTTGGTAAATTATTAAACATGTTTTAAAATATATGTGTGCAGTGTTTACACTATCATGACCTTGTGAATACATTTATTTTTGGATTTGTAAGAAGGAGACAGGGACTAAGGCTGGGGTATTTCTAGACAATACTGAGGTAGAACAGATAGACTCAATCATGTGTTTTCATGTGTACTGTTAGTATTTACAATCCTTACAGTATGTCCTATACTACACAGAGTTCCCCACCGATAAATGTGAAGTTGCTATTGCTCGTCTCCCTCTTGACATCTGTCATGAGTTATATGTTTGCTATATTTATCTATAACTTCAGGTATTTATGAAGCCTAAAGATAATAGCAGAAAGGTATGTAACCAGCCTGCCCTGCCCCTTTTCTTTTCTACAGATGGTTCACTTCTCACAATCAACTATCTTGAGGTACAAATATCAAATGTCCCGATCCCTCCCTCTCTCACCTGAGTAGTAAACCTCCCTGATTTGTAATAAGTAATTCTTTTCCAGTTTCCAACCCTTCCCAATTAGCGCTCCTTTTTTTACCTAAATGACAAGCCACCCCCTCCCCTGCTTCTTAACTGTGTTTCCTGAGTGGAATGCCATTTCTGATACTTCCCTCTCCCCGTGCTTTTTCCTTACTGGAATGGTATATTCTCCCACTTTCAAACTTTAATTCCAGTCTCTATTTTCTTTTACTGATTCAGACAGTGTTTTTGAATATTGAACTTAGTTTTGTTTCCTGCTTTTTGTCCCCAAATCCCTGATGCAAGCTGTCCATTGGGGTTCTCCATTGTGTCTCAAACCTGCTGCTAAGAAATCTCCAATGGTTTCCCCCCTAAACAAAACATCTATGTAACAACTACTTTTTCTGATTCAGTGCAGTCCTATTTTTTCTTCTCACTGACACAAATCTAACATTGTGTCAGTAGAACCACAGATACCCTTAATGCAAGTATTAAATCATTTCCTGCTGTGTATTTCTTTCTCCTTTCTCTCCTGTCTTCCTCAGTTTCTCAGTCCAGGGTTGCATCCCTCTCTCCTCCACCTTACGTCGTCATTCTCATCTCTTGCTCGGGGCTTGTTTCTTTTGTTCTGCTGCTCCTCACCTGCTTGTGCTGTAAGAGAGGAGGAGTGGGATTCAATGTAAGTCTTCAACATGTAAGAGCTTTATTCACCTCTCTTTGGTCTCTTGTCACACTGCTTGCATGTGTGTAAGGCCTTCGTATTGGCCTGACTTGATAAAGTGCTGCTTCATACCAGGATTTGGTATGAACATGGAAACAGGAGTCAATAATTCCAATTTAATGGAATAGGAATCACCAATAGTTGCCTCTCAGTCTAATGTTCACTAAGCGTCAGTCTTTCACCTGACAATGTTGTTGTTGTTGCAGTAGATGGATAGGATATCATGAGTTCAGGATGGCTGCTTTCACACTACATGCTCCTTAAGAACTGCATATATTAAGTGTATTATTAAGTGCTGTTATTTAATCTAATAATAGTGTCATTTTTCCAGTGAAGGAAGAAGTATTCAGCTCCTTTGCTAATGCAAAAGTACTAATACTACACATGAGAGCAACTCACTACAAATACAAGTGAATATATGAAAATTACTTAATGCACAATAATATGGTCAGTATTTGCATGATATTTGCACTAATGCATGGTGTTTTGAATAATATCACTGTGGCAGTAATGAATATGTTGCAGTTCACTGATGTAGAAAGTTAAGTTGTGTGAAAATGCATTTTCAATGAGTCAAATAAAGTTTTAAAGAGGTTATTTGGTGTAAGAAGAAAGTTAAATGTAAACCCATTCTGTAAAGCAACATTTCATTCCTCACTTTATCAGAAACACTTCAAATCAGCACAAAAACTGTAACCAGAAAACTAACTAAAGCTGTCAGACAAACATAGTCATGTAAAAAAAATATTAGCCTTTGAGGTGTAGTACAGTGTGAGAATGAAGTAGTGTAATGTACCTCATATGAGTAAAACTACTTCATTACAGTCTCCAAAATGTTCTAAATGTTTCTATGTTGCTGTGGCTCAACTAGGAGTTTGACAATGCTGAAGGAGAGGAGTGCTCTGGAGGCTCCAGTCCCATCCAGGAGGACAGCCTTTCCTCGTGCCCCTCCCTCCCTGAGGTCTACACCTTGCCGGTTAGAGACAGACCTAACTGCCCCGCCCTGCAGGATGGAGCAGGTATATAGACACATATTTTTGGCTCAGCGGGATTAGGTTAATCTTTGTTATGATGCGTTTGATGCTGTCCTTAAGTGAGAGTCTGTTATGTCCTGTAGTAAACTCCTTCAGGGTCCGCTACCTGCATCACTGATGTGGAGTCATTAAAGGGCTCCAACTGAGTTTACAACAAGAAGCATTTGACTTCCTACTGAACTTCAGCCAAGTAGAAACTGTGATCTGAGATAAAAGCTGTAGCAGCACATGTCAGCATGGAGTACATGAGTATATGTTGTGTGGCTCATATACTTTTTTTGTGTGAAAATGGATGACAATTTCCACTTATCAAAATACACATATGAGCAGTGTAATGTTTGTTGTCCGTGAGTGTATCAGTTTTAAAGTATTTTATGTTCTTTTCTGACGTATTATTTCTAAAAAGAATCTCAGATTTTGACAACTGTGTGACCCTGATCTTTTTTTATTTCATTTTTTTTTTCACAGACTCTAAGTCTCAGTGTTTCAAAAGGCACACTTTAAACTACCTTCAAGAAATAGGAAATGGCTGGTTTGGAAAGGTAAAATGACACACACATATTAAAAAATCATATGAACTGCATGATGTTTTTTTTTTTCAGAGCCTGTTTAATAATACTTATTCACTACCAGATCAAGAGCACTAACTCAAAACAGTTCTTTTACTGCTGATCTGCATCTCTGAGGCGTTCTTCCATGTTACTGTCCACTGATTTGTTTTAGGTGATCCTGGCTGAAGTCCTGTGTGACTGTAGCTCCTCTCAGGCTGTGGTGAAGGAGCTGCGAGTCAGTGCCAGCCCTTTGGAGCAGAGGAAGTTCCTGGCTGAGTCTGAGCCATACAGGTGTGATGAGACTGTTGACATTTGGGTAGTTATTTTGGATCTTTGCTGATGAAAGAAGCAACAGTATTTCTATGACATAATAGAAGCCGCAGTGCTGGAAAAAGTACTTCACTGTATACTTGGATCAGTAGAGTTATGTAACATATAATGATAAATCCTGGTGTTGATGATCGATCTATGTATTGATTGATCGATAGATCAATCATCATCAACACCAGGATTGATCGATCGATCAATTGACTGTCGGTCAGTCTGCTTGTCGGTCAGTCTGCCTGTCGGTCCATCAAGCGTTTGACCAGTTTGTTTAATTTGTTTATCTTGTTTCTGTCTCTCTTCAGGAGCCTTAAGCATCCCAACATCCTCCAGTGTTTGGGGCAGTGCAGTGAAAGTATCCCCTTCCTTCTGGTTATGGAGTTCTGTCAGCTGGTAACTGCATATTTAATATTTGTACTAATAATGTAGGCCATATTAAAGTAAACATATAAAACCCTAAATGATGTGGAGTCTTCAAACATAATTGATAATGACATTATAATGAATAACATTTATGTGCTATTAGCACATAAAGCATTGTTGTTTACATCTTATGTTCAGTAGATGTCTCATTACTGACAAAGTAAGGCCGTTCATGAGTTTGTTGCATCTATTTTACTTCATACATGTCTTAATATGATTTGATGTGAGTAGCTGCATATTATTGCTGCAGTGATTATTATAAATTCATATATTGTGTCGTCTTGTGTTAGTGCAATCTGTTGTGCTCCTGAACAATCGAGCTGTTTTTCTTCCCTCCTCTGGCTTAATCACTGACTGATTAAGAAAGCTATATGAGTGGACTCTCAGGCTAAACAAACACACAGGCCGATCAATTACAATACACACATTGCATGAAGCCAAACAACACTCGAGTCCTCTTAGACCGCTGTTTGATCAGTCTTGTCCTGTCTATTGTCCTTTCCTTGTGGATATTTTTCATCATTTTATATCGTCCACATTTTATTCTGTTGTCCTTCCTGAAACACAAATGACTAATACAAAGGCTGCCAGCTCATTACTGATTCCCCTGCTGCTTTTGAGTCTATGCGATGGAAAACACCTAAAACAGTCATAAATATCCTCTTTGCCAACAGTGTTTTAGCTGCAGATTTTATCTCTGTTTTAGGAGCAGGACACAAATGCTTGGCACACAAATATTTATGCCTGAATTGACACAAATGCATCTTCTGCTGCAATTCACGTACAACTCACTGCTTGTACTGTTGTGTTATATAACTAGGGTGACCTGAAGAGGTATTTGCGAGCTCAACGCAAGTCAGATGGGATGACTCCTGACCTTCCCACTCGGGACCTCTTGACTCTTCAGCGAATGGCTTTTGAGATTACCTCAGGCCTCCTCCATCTCCATGAGAACAACTACATTCATAGGTCTGCATGACTCCTAATTTGTCGATGATCCACAGAAAGGCTTCTCTCAGCCAAAATATATATATGTATTAATGTTATCTTCTCCACTCTGCAGTGATTTGGCTTTAAGAAACTGCCTATTGACTTCAGACCTCACTGTTAGAATAGGCGACTATGGACTTTCTCATAACCACTACAAGGTATGTGCTTTTGGGATCCTAATTTTAAGAACCATAAATCATATTTTTAACCTAGAAACATATCACTAATAGTGTTTCCTTTTTTTGTTGTTCAGGAGGATTATTACTTAACTCCAGACAAGCTATGGATCCCACTACGCTGGATTGCTCCAGAGCTTTTGGAGGAGTACAGAGGGTCTCTTATTGTTACTGATCAAACTAAGACCAGCAATGTGTGGTATGTTTTATTATCATGTTTTTAAACAAAATGTTTGTGAGGAAAGTTGCTTCATAGTGAAAATATTTTTCTCATGATTGTTTACATAGTGTCTATCCCAAATACACTATTTTGCCAAAAGTATTAGTTCCCTTTTCCAAATCATTCTATGTAGGTATTCCAATCACCTCCATAGCCACAGGTATATAAAGTGAAACACTTAAGCATGCAGACTGCTTCTGCAAATATTCGTGAAAGACTGTGTTGCATTTAGTACCTCTGAATTATTCCATGGTAATGTGATAGGATGGCATCTGAGCAATAAATGCATTCATTTTTTTTTTTTATTAGTAAATAGTCCACAGTCAAACAATAGTGGTATATTAACAAAATGAAGGCAATTGCAAAAAACAGAAACTCACAAAGTGGTAGGCCATGTAAAATCATAGGTTACTAGATTAGATTGATGTATGTTGTGCCACACAGTGTACAGAAGTCACCAAATATCTGCAATGTCAGTAGCTATACATATTGAAACTTTGTGTGGTCTTCAAAAAGTGTGCATATAGAGTTTCATGAGATTTTTATTTTTATTTTATTTGTATTTTTTTATCACCTGCATCCAAACCTTACATCACCAAATGTAATGCAAAGTATGAGATGCAGTGACATAAAGCACACAGCCTCTGGACTCTAGTGCAGTGAACACTTGTCTGGAGTGAAGAACCATGCCTCTTTATCTGGCAATCTGATGGATAAGTCTGGGTTTGGTGGGTGATGGGAGAACAGTACTTTACTGACAGCATTGTGTGAAGTATAACATTTGGTGATTTCTCATAAACCATTTCCTAATCCTTTTCGAAAGCCTTCTTAGAAGATTTGAAGCTGTTATAGCTGCAGAGGGTCAGCCAACTTCATACTAAATCCTACAGATTAAGAATTAGATGTCATTGAAGTTCATGTGTGTGAAAAGGCAGAAGTCTCGAAACATTTGGCAATTTATTGTTTATGGATTTATTTTGTGATGGCATCTTATTTTAGAGGAGTCAAAGATGAAAAACGCTTGTTAAATATCTTATCTCCCTGCAAGTTCAGCCACTGAAATATTTTAGACACTGAATTTGTTTGAAGCTGTAATGTTTGCAGAATCAAAAATGCTTTTGATTGAGTTGTATTCATAGGGGACCCAAAAGATCAGACTTAGACTTTGGATGACCCTTGTTCACCTGAACTCCAATATAGTAGGAGCATTTTACCTGTCTGATCCCAAATACTCAAAGGTTATTTTCAGTTTTTGTTGATTGTATACAAACTGCACTGACTAAGGATGAAAATCTGAACTATGGCATATGCACAGCAGTTTTAAAATGTACAAAATATACCACATGAATATAAGATATACTGTAACCTCTTTAAAGACCAGTGTGACCTCAATTTTGCTGTAGCTGAGTTTGTCAGCAGTCTTAGTGCTATAGTGAGGCCCAGTAATACCAGAGGGAGGGATGAAAGAATCAGAGCCCAAACTGGGCTGAACCCTCCCTCAGGCTCCTGTGTTACAAACTCTGCTTTAATGTGTTTTATTGAACAAACCAACTAAAGAATATAATGGGAGCAACAAACAAAATACTGATTCTTGCTTTAACCACAACAGAAATAATAACTTTTAACAATTTTTGTTTTGTTACATCTTATTATTTATATTAACCAGAACCCTTATCTTATTTTAGCCTGTTATTGTTCTCAGGATTTTCTGGTCTGGATTCAAAGTATCACCATAAAAGCATTACATAACCTCTTACATATGCTATGTAGTGTATACAAATAGAAAATACACAACATTATATCAAGGCTGTATCTAAGTTTAATGTCATTCCAACATTTTTGAGCACTTTATGTTAAGTTGAGGTGGGAAAATGAAGTGTCAACTGTAATTACAAATGAGGAATGGTATCAGATCTGTGAACAGTCTCAGAACTCAACAAATTCACTTATGGCGAGAATTGAATTAGAAATATATCAAGTTTCTTTATAACACCAAACATTAAAAACAAAAAACTGTCCACCCAACAAACCTGTTGGAGGCAATGTGGCACAGTCGATGCCAACCATACTCATTTTTTCAGGGACTATTCACAGATTAAAACTTACTGGGCGTCTATCCACACCACTATATGTAAGATATTTAAATACTTAGTTCCAATGAAAGTTAAGACATTGTACCTGGGGGTTATTAGTGACCATGTGAAAAAAGAAGATCAATATTTGGTAAAAATATTATTGTCAGCGGGAAGAAAAGCAATGGCTTGAACCTGAGCCACCCAATAACACTGAATGGTTGCACATTGTGAAGGAAATCTGGACAATGGAGAAAATGACTTTCACTGTGAGACTGAAAGATGCCGAATTTATAGTCAAGTGGGGCAAATTATTCTACTTACAAAATGGACACGTGTTCTGGACTCTGAATCCCAATCTTTAATCATTGCTGCAGTCCTTTATATGTGAAACTTCTCGTTTTGTTTTGTGTGTTTTTTTTTGTTGTTCTTGCACTGGTTGGGGTTTTCTTTTTCCAATTATGTTATATGTGAAAAATTAAACAAAGATTTAAGTAAGTAAAACTAAATCTAATGGTGCAAAAAAAATACACTGGTACACTACACTACATCATATTAACTGCCTCAATACATGTGATAATTTTGAAGTAAATTATAAAAATGTCAATTTTGTTCCAGACGTGGAACAAATCACAGGTCTGTGATGAGTTCATGTCTCTCACCTTCTGTTCATCTTCTTTTTTTCCCAGGTCATTGGGGGTGGTTATTTGGGAACTGTTTGAGTTTGGCTCTCAACCACACAGACATCTGAGTGATGAAGAGGTGCTGACCTTCGTCATTAGGGAGAGGCAGATCACGTTGGCCCAGCCCAGACTCAAACTCTCACATTCAGACTATTGGTCAGTGAATTTACCTTCTCAAAGAAGATAATGATGCTAACAGGGAGCAATAAAGCCCTAATTGTTTGTCTTCTTTTCTCCCATCATCAGGTATGAGATCATGCAGTCCTGCTGGCTACCTCCATCTCAGCGTCCTTCTGTAGCTGAAATATTCCTCCTCCTCTCCTCCCTTTTGGCTGCCGAGCGAGGAATGGCCAGGGGGAGTGTCGGGGAGGAAGATGAAGAGGATGAGGAGTACGAAGAGGACAGGGGAAGAAGAGGGGAGAGTGAGGAGTCATTTGAAAGACGTTGGGACTTACTCCGTCCACCTGCCTTCCAGGCTGCAGCAAATGAGCGGCAAAGGGACAGAGAGTACAGCCGGGATGGCAGGGACAACTCCTACCCACTGCTGGATCCCGTTGGGAACTGTATCACTCCATCAACGTCTGAGATGGACGACATCTTGACAGTCACTGAAACTAGTAAAGGTTTGAACTTTGAGTATTTCTGGGAGAAAGCCCACGCGAGACGGGGATACAAACCTCTCCCCCCTCCTCAGCCAATCCCGACTGTGAACAATAACCACAGACAGTCTTTGGACACGCCCACTGTGGTTCCGGTGATAAGTGCACGCAGCCCCTCCCTTGCAAGTGAATACTACATCAGATTGGAAGAACACACACCCCAGGACAAGTCACCAACTCTGAAAGGGAAGGTGCAGTCTTCTTTCCGTTCTGACTCAGTTTGTCCTGGAGACATGGAGCTGGTGGAGATTCGCAGTGGAATGCTGGGAAAAGAACGGGTTCCCTATTGTTCTGACATATGTGGTGGTGGGAAAGGGATCCAGACTGTACGATCCAGTGAGGTTCAGCTCCAGGTACCCAATACTGGTGTGGCTGAATTTAGAGACACTCTGAGCAGAGTGACAGACTTCTCAGTGGTAGATCTAGGAGATGAGGAGGAGGATGAAAGGAAAAACAGCAGTGACGTAGATAGAAAGTCATCTTCTTCTCAAGCACCAGTCCTCCCTCCAAAACCACGGTCCATGTCCATGTCATCAGCCAATCACCTCCACTCACGCCCCCTCCCTGCCCCGCCTCTTGGATATAGAGGACTGCCTCACTACACAATCAGTGGAAAGATTGAGACAGACCCCCACCATTTGAGCAGCTGTCCACCCTCTACTTTCGATCACCTCGGACTACATCGGCCCAGACAGACTTTACCTCCATCCCCATCCCTATCTCCCTCCCTGCCCCCATCGAGCCACCCCATTTATCCTGCACCTCAAATGTGTCCTCCACCACTCCCTCCTCATTCCAAACCACTAAGAAACTACAACACATTGGACTCTTACTCAAGATACAGTAAGGCACAGATGCAGAGATATAACAGAGACCCACTATCCTGTGATTTGTCAGAAAGGGAGGGAAACATCAGACATGCAACATCACTGCACAACTCAAAGGAGACCTCTTACTCACATGCAAAAGACTTTGACTCTCCTATTCGAAGAGAAAACCCACTGCGTCCCATTTATCGCAATTTACCCCGTCCACAGCCCACAACTCCCCAGATTGAAAGGCAGTCTTCATCCAGTCCTACCTACTCAGACGAGGATGACTCTCCTTTCATGTCCCCAGAGAAATCTGGCAGTGGGACTACTGTCACTCATTCCAGTCTCTCTGAAGACGCAGACCCAACTGCAGAGCTCTTTTCCAGGGGAATGAAGAGGACTCAGTCACGGCTTGACACCATCCTGCCTGCCATTTGGAAAGAAGATGCCAAACTCCAGGCTGAACGTGTGGCCGCTGCCAAGAAATCCCCCATGCATTTGTTTTTGACAGAAATATCAAGTGTGACAGAGACATGTGAGTCCAACTTAGAAACATCATGGGAGGATGCCAGGGACGAGAAAAGAGATGGACAGCGATGGGAGAATTTTATTTTGCCCAACAGAGGGATGCGGCGTTCGCAGTCGCTGATCACAGAGCTGGGGTCAGCAGGACAGTCATGGGGGCCAGAGAAGCATAGTAAAAAGATAGGGGCTGAGGAGCAACACACAGTCACTAAAGATTCATGTCAGAGAGATCTTTTTCTGACAGAGATTGACACAGGAAGCATAGATGTGGATGTAGGTTTGGAAGTAAGAACAGAAAATGACCCTGTAAAATACCTCTATCCTGCAGGGTCCAGATTACAGCCCTACGTCTGTGCTCCTGGCTTTCCCTCATACTCTGAGGCTGAGGAGGCCTACTCAAAGGGCATACGAAGGTCCCGATCCCTTCTCTCTGAGATCACAATTGGGAAGCAGGAGCCTGACCTCTTACAGGCTGGGAAGGAACCGCGGAGAACAGAAATGACTAGGGAGGAGTTCCTCAAAGAGATCCAGTCAGCAGAGACTTTTCTGACTGAAATCATGTCGAGACAAAATGCTGCAGCAAATAGGAAGGAAGCAGAGCTGTCATACTCTCCCACTCCGCTGTCCCCTGAATATGAGTCCATATGCATAGACCCAAACTCTGCTCAGACCATCAGGTTTCAGTCAGAGAGCTCTATGCGAACATCCAACCAAGGCAAAGATGACAACCAGACTGAGGCCATCTATGCTCAAGTGACCAAGCGTGCTAAAAAGAGTGAGATAAAGGTTTCCATGAGACCTGAGATCCCAGTCCTTCATATCGGTTCAAATAAACCACTTAAACTTGATAGCCATGGAAGTAATGCTGACCACTGCCAATCTGAAGAGTTTGTGTTTTCAGAAATTATGCCCAAAAATGGTCTTCTGCACAACCAGACACTTTCATGTAAGAAAGAAGAGGATGATGGTTTGGATGGTCCTGCTTTACCTGCCAGAGGAGAGGAAAGAGACAGACAACTCTCAGAGGAAACAAACACTGTGATATTGCGTATGAATGAACTACTTGTTACAAGTGATAGTCAAAGGGCTGGTGTTTTAGGGAATGGGGGGTTAATGGAAGATGACCCACAAGCAGTGAGCAGTCTGGAGCAAGGAGATAAAACATGTGGCAGGGCTGATAACTTTTCACATGGGGCTGCAATTGAAAACCACCACATTGATAACATTGACTCTGAAAGCAATGTGATTTCTCCAAAAAGCAATGAAAGTTTAACAGAAACCAAAAAAGAAAATTCACAGATACACACTGAGAATAATCAAGAAAAAGACAGTAATGTTGTCCAAAAGGAAGGAACTCCTGCTGCCACTCCAACCACTCCAGACTGGGACCGATTTTCTGATGTCTCATTGATGACCCCCACTGACTCGGTCCTGTCACCTATGACTTCCAGCTCAGCCGACTGCCTCACACCTAGTGACTCATGGACAGGAGGAGGGGTGGGAAGCAGTGGATGGAGGGCACTGGGAAATGAGACGCCACATCGAGACTCTGCATATTTCTCAGACAGCGACTGGGAGGGGGATGGGAGCAGGAGAAGTAGCGATGGCCTCATGTCCAGGCCGTGCAATGGTCGAGGAGGGGGGGATCGAGGAACGTTGATGGGGATAGAAGAAAAAACTGAAGAAGAAAGTGAGATAGGAGAAAAGAGTCCTTTGAGGAATAGTATACACATGTCAGAAAGCACAGAAAGGAAGACTATTGAAATACGTGTGGTTACAAGCATTTATCAAAATGAAAATGATGACTCTCATTTAGGGGACGACAGAGAGACACTAAATAAAGGGCTAGAATCTGCACAGAGAGATGATTCTGGCATTTTCCACAATGAGAGCAAAAACTCGGCACTTCTGAGTGATGATCCGCAGACTAAGGATTGTGTTGACTTAATTGATAAGTTGTTTTCAAAATTAGATGATGAGCCATTGAAAGGGCTCCAGGGTGGTGGTGGATATCCAATAGACAACCACTACACAGATGGTATCATATCTCAGATAACAGATTGCAAATACAACGATTCTGCAGAAAATGACTTCAATCTACATTCCAGGAACCAAGCTGAGACAAATATTTTGATTGAGACTGTATCTGGCAGTCAATCCAAGGATTGTATTTTAAAAGCCAGCAACAAAGAATACATAACAAGGACTGTTAACGATGTATCTGCACTAAATACACTTAAATGTGAAAATGATTCTGTGGCTGCACCCCAAGCTGACAACACAAAGACAGTATTATCTAATCTTAGCAATGAAACTCAGTCAGAATTTGAGCCACTGCATAAAACGTGTGTAGATGATAAAGACAATGATATGAAATTTCCTTCGTGGCCTGGGGAACCTGACAAATGTGAGAAGAGGCTTGGTTTGGAGATTCACCACACTGATCGCAATGAGCTGGGCCTCAGAAACCTGCACTGCTCAGATGGTGGAGAGAACCAGAGGGTGGAGGTCTCAGCAGACTCAGAAAAACAGCTGGCTGCTGCAGAGCTTAGTAACGCCATGAAGGAAAAATCACCCCTTAGAGGAGCAGCAGGGTGGATGGACTCTGGTAACACTGTGGATAAAGACTCCTGTGACGGTCTGAATGAGAAAGCTCAAGAGCTATGGAACACCATGACAGAGAATGAAGACAGGCTGGAATGTGTGGTGGTCCGTGGAGAACTTGACTGTCACCGCTTTTTACAGAAGAACTTGCACTTGTGGCCTGATGAAAATGATCAGTGGGCCTCGCCGGAGAAGAGAAGCCATGACTCTGAGCTTACCTCTGAGTTTTTCTCGGGGTTTAATAATAAAGCGTGGGAAGTGAGTGAGCGACTTGTAGTGGGTCAGGAGTTCTGGGACAATGAGGAAAATGATGAACTCGCTGGAAGTGAGCCCCATCCTGCAGTGTTAGAGGGCTGTGAGGATACTTGGAACGATGAAACACAGGGACTAGATGGAAAAATCTGCACAATGGAAAAGTGGGACTCAAAAGATGGTGATAACCTTCAAACTGTTCCAATCATAAACATACAACAGGAAGAGAATGTCGAAGATCTAGGAGAAACTGAGGATTTTAAGAATGCTCAAATTCAAGACACCTCAACTATTGAAGTAGAGAATATAGAAATACCAGAGAAAGAGATCATAGAGCGAGTGTCATGCACTGAGACAGTCAGGGACAGCGGAGGCCGAATAGAGTCAACTGAGTCAGAGGAGAATCAGAATTTTAACAGATGGCCTCAGAGTCACCTCCCTCAAGAAGAGGAGTCAACATCAGCTGAACAGAAAGAAACAGGCTCTAATTTAGGAAGCTACTTGAGCCACACAAGTATATCTATTTCAGTTACTGAAGCACCTCAGGAGAACTTTGCAGAGCTTGAAAATGTAGAATCAATCTTGGATTCAGAGAATGGAGGAAATCCATGGATGGAGAGACAATACATAGAAGAAAGAATAAGCATAATGAACTCTGAGGATGAGTGCAAAGATATGTGTCTTCCATCTATTCCCATGCAGGAGGAGATGGATCAGTCATGTCAGATTGACAATTTCAGCTCTGTAGATTTTCCAAGTCCTCCACCAAGCATAGATCTTGATGTGCAAGATGATAAACTGGAAAGTTTAGATGACTCTTTTCCTAGTCCACCACCCTCTGTTACAGAGGCAGAGGAGTTTATTAGTCACATTAATCTAGAAGACTTTATTGCTTGCACTGACACAGAGCCATATATTTCCTTTCCCCCGTACACAACACAGATATCCCTGAACCACCTCTGCAGGAGTTGCCACCAGCTAAAACTCAATGTAAAGGCATCTCAGCCAATCTGGACCTCTCCCCAGTGCACATAAAAGTAGATGATGCAACCAGCACAGCAAGTCAGGATGCACAAAACCACCAGCTCCAGAAAACATCATCTGCTACTCCTGAATCTTCACCTCAAGATACCATTAACACCCTCCCGGAATTATTGATTTCTGAGTGGAAAGATTTAGATGAGGAAGCCCTGGAGGATTTTGAAAAACTGGAGCAGTTGTGTTGCATATCCGGGGATGAAGATGACCTGTTCTTGGAGAATCTAGATCTACTGGAGTCCCTGAAGAAAACACCTGATCAGAAAACCAATGGTACAGGTGACAGTGATACATCTGACAACATGTGTGGTTCCTCTTCTGCTGAAGATAGCAGAGTGGATTTAAAGGACAGTGTGAGCTCTGATAAGCTGACACAGTCTGCGACAAATGAGGTCCTGGACTCCCAAGATAAAGTGTCATCTGAAGAGGAGAGAAATGGCACACAGAGATCACAGAGTATTTCATCGTGTCAAGGATCTGACGTCAAAGATCAGGGGTCTCTTTCTAAGATGACAACAAAAAATGGCCTCATGATGCAGGTGAGCATATTATTAAAGTTAAAAACATATAGAGACCCTGAGGCAGCTCCTATTTTCCCTCTCTATTAGACCTTTCTTAAGTGATTTATCACCATTTATTATATTATCCTCTGTAATGTTGCATTTTTCAGTGGAAATGAGGTATTTTTCACTATTTAATTTAATTCACTGATCATGCAGATTATTTTAAAAGCTCAGATTGAAGTTGAGGGTTATTATATCAGAAACAGAAAACAGAAGACGCTACATTTTCAGCTGATGATAAAACCCATTGTGTCCATTCACTGTCATTTTTTATTTAATTAATTTGTTTATTTAACAGGCACAGCACACATTAATGAACATTTCTGTAAATGTGTCTGGCTTAGCAAAAAAAATAAGCTATTTTTCAACTGTTGTCCCTGGGCCAGATGTAGTATGCCAGCACCCATAAAATTAAAATCCTTTTAAATAAAATTAAAAACATTTTGAAAGGTAATGTTACATCCGCTCATGATGTCACTGTAGTCCACATACATATTACACACCTTTAAAAAACAATAGGGTAGACATTCATACATGGACAGGTGATCACAACACAGAACAGAACCGAAAATACGAAAAAACAAAAAACACAACATGAGGATAGAAGAAAACATTTAAGACAACATGCAGCCTTTGATCCAACTCCATGGGTTTTATTTGTGAATCAATGTTGCAGAAGATGACAGTGTTTAATGTTCACCACAGAACCTCTGAATGTCCAAATGGGTCAAATCTGATGACCACAAAAACATGACAAACTCTATTTTAAACCAATTATTTCAATATATTGATAGGATTAGAGATGCTGAAGTAAATTAAACATATTGGATTGATAGATACTTTTAGATGCATGTGACTGTTTAGGTCTTTATGGGTTAATGTCCGCATCATCAGGACTGTATAATTACAGTGGGTTTAGTATTCAAGTTGTTGTGATGCATCATTTTTGTAAACGTGTAAAAAAAATACCATGTGCATAAAGTTTGAGTAAAAACACAAAAGAACTGGCAGCTGTAGTTGTCACAACAGTCCTGTAATACCCCCACAATGACACATTTTCAGAGTAACATGTAGGTTTAATAAATTTAACAGTGAATGGGCTGCCCCTTACATAGCATTTTTTAAATCCTCGACCTTTCAACTGGGAGACATTTAGGGTTCAGTGTCTTCAGAGTTTTACAATGACACTTGGGGGTAGGATTCAAACTGCCAACCCTTTGGTCAGTGAACAACCCACTCTACCAACTGAACCACAGTGGCCTGTTATTCTATATATTTAAAATCTTAAATGGTTAAATATTTGCTTCTTTATTACTTTTTTTAAAATAAATAATAATAATAAAAAAAGAATAAGCTGTTATCTCAACATTGTGGTCTTAAACAACACCACATTGCTTTTCAATTTACAGTTTTATTTTCTCAATAGAAATTCATAATTTCTACAAACAAATCTGGTTTTGTTAAGATACTCTTCCTCTAGAAACTACAGCTACATTTTATTTATTTAGCACAAAAATCTTCTTAAATAAACAACTTCGTATTGTATTTTCACTTACAATATTTTACATATTGCTGTTAATTCTACAGTCATTTTTTACAATGTGCATTTGCATTCATTGTAGTCTGTCTCACATGTAACATCAAAGCACGTTTAGACATGAGTCTGTAAAGAATTGTCTGTGAACTAATTAAAAACTGATAGTGTTTCTGAAAATCTATAGACTCATAAAACACAACATCATTGTTGAAGTGTATCAGTGTTGTCTTGCTCTTGTACTTTTTGAATCACCTTTGTGAGTGTGTTTTCACCATCTATTGTTTATTTTGCTAATGTCATTTCAGGTGTGTGAAGAACGGCTACAATTCTCCCTCAGTGAAAATGTGAAGACAAATGTACTTTGGGGAGCGACTGTTAAAGACACAGTCACACTGAGGCCGTGGGGAGAACAGATGGCAGAGAGTAGTGATGCTGAGCTGGTGACTTTGGACGAGCAAAAAGAGGATGGCAGGTATGAAGACTAATGTTGGGAAGGTTAATATGTGATGGATTATGACTCACTCTTTTGAATGTAACAAGTAGACAAGATATTTTACTGACTCCATCAAAGTAGTTGCTATATTTGAGAACTCTTTTATAGCAAAGTTGGAAATAAAGTTGAAACAAAAGCAATTAATGTCAAACCCTTATTAAAATATGTTCAATAATACTTGAAATGAATACATTTCTCACACATTGTATGTGTATCTGTAAAAATTACTCTATAGTGTACTCTGCCTCTCCATGCAGCCTCTTGGTCAGGCCATCATTGTAAATGAAAATTGGTTCTCAATTGATCCACCTGGTTAAATAAAAGTTAAATAATTAACTTAGTAAGTAAGAAATAAATAAAATGAGGTGTTACATCCCATGGAAAAGAAGCAAAGGAAGAGATTTAGTGTTAGATTCTACATATAATATTTTATAGAAAATAATATGTTCAGCTGCAATGTCTTTGTGATTGTTAAATTAGTAACTGTCATGTAAAATGAGCTGCCTCCATACATTTTCCCCTTTCTTAATTTAGTATTTCTGATGTATGGTGTTTTCTGCACCCAAAAAGAAGGAAGAATTCCCATGTACAAGCAGAAGTACTGAGTATGTTTTCACTGATAATAAGTTGAACCTTGACATCCAATCAAATATATAAATATCACTTGAATTAACATTTCCTGAAGTACTGCAGAAGAAACATGAGGTTTATTCCACTTTTATTCACAAATGAAAACTATGTTGATTTATTGTCTATAATTTGAGAGATTAATGTAAGATAAGATAAGATAAGATAAGATAAGATAAGATAAGATAAGATAAGATAAGATAAGATAAGATAAGATAAGATAAGATAAGATAAGATAAGATAAGATAAGATAAGATAAGATAAGATAAGATAAGATAAGATGAGATGAGATGAGATGAGATGAGATGAGATGAGATGAGATGAGATGAGATGAGATGAGATGAGATGAGATGAGACGAGACGAGACGAGACGAGACGAGACGAGACGAGACGAGACGAGACGAGACGAGACGAGACAAGACAAGACAAGACAAGACAAGACAAGACAAGACAAGACAAGATAAGATAAGATAAGATAAGATAAGATAAGATAAGATAAGATAAGATAAGATAAGATAAGATAAGATAAGATAAGATAAGATAAGATAAGACAAGACAAGACAAGATAAGATAAGATAAGATAAGATAAGATAAGATAAGATAAGATAAGATAAGATAAGATAAGATAAGGTAAGGTAAGGTAAGGTAAGGTAAGATAAGGTAAGATAAGATAAGATAAGATAAGATAAGGTAAGATAAGACAGGATACCGTAGCAACACACCAGTGTAAAGGAAACACAGATAAACGGTCTTAGAAAATAGAAAGTTTTAGTATTTATTGAGTATGTACGTATTTTTTCATAGTGATTGCACAGTGTGATGGCTGTGGGAGGAATGACCTGCAGAAGTGCTCCTTCTTGCACAGGAGATGTAAAAATCTGGTGCTGAAGGGGTTCCTCATATAGCCTCTATAGTAGGATGAAGGGGATTATATCATTTATAGCCAACAGTATACCCTAGATTTAGAAGATTTAGAATACAATTACCGCCCCCTCCCCAAATTTAGTAGAAGTACTTATTGAAACTATATTCCTCAAGTAGTACTTACTGAAATGGGAAGGCCATACAGAATATTTTAAAGATCTACCTACCTGTTCAGTTTGCAGAACAGGTTTCTGACCTGGGAAAAACAATTACACAGCAGTAATTGTAATCAAAGTTGTGTTACACTTGTCTCTTTCATGTGTAAACAGTTATTCCACAGCACTGTAAGACTAGAAGGCTCTATGTGATTTCCTTAAATGACACTGAGAACACATTTCTACCTTAGATAATATGTAGCCATATACATAGTTTTATCTTCATCCTCCATTCTTGAAATTTCTATTTCACTCTGATACAAATGCAAAAATTACATTACATTCTTGATAATCTAACAATCCCAGTTTTTATTGGGACCATCTCAGCTGTATAAAACAGTTCAAATTAAATCTGCTAAAAAAAAAACCCTTATGACACTATTATATTCTTGGGTTTAATGGATTGTATTCAACATGTACATTCACTATTTTGTACTGTAGTTAAAATGTAAAGAGTAACAGCAGTAAACAGCAAACAGTAACTACAAGTGTGAAGGAACTGTGATGTTTTGATTATTTGACCCTGGAATATTCATATATACTATTCTGTTTTGCTTTTGTAGCCAAGAGGAGCAGGAAAGTATCCCAAACACTCAGTCTCATGCAGAATCTGATGAAACTAAACTTGAGCCGCTCACTGTGATCGAACAACCTGAGATTACAACACCTCAGCCTACAGCAAACCAGGCAATGAAAGGTAAGGACATATGTGTGGATCAGGAAATGATGCCAGCTTGCAGGTCATTGCAGTGAAATATATATATATATATATATATATATATATATATATATATATATATATATATATATATATATATATATATATATATATATATATCCCAATTGTGGTATCAATAAAGTACTTATATTTTATTCGTCTCCTCTGACCAGAACCTCTTTGATAGCTAAGAAAAATTATTTAAATAAAAAAAACTTTATCTTAATCAAATGTAAGTACATTGGGACTTTTCTATCTCTGTTATCTAAAAGTGTGGTGTTTTACTTTATCAGCCAAACTGGCCCGTTTGTCCTTGGCCCTCCCCCCTCTTGCTCTGACTCTTCCTCTCACCCCGAGCGGGAAGGGTTTTGGAGATGGAGGACTCGGGAATCGCCTTGGAAGACGGAGAGGTCTGTCACCAGGGAGCGACCCTGATGATGATGAGGATGACGAGCAGGAGGATGAGAGCTCCCGCAGAGTTATCGTTGTTACGGAAACAGATGTTGACAAACGTGTAGGTCTAAGGAGTCTGCTGAAGTCGCCCAAGGAACCGATGGACCGAGAAAGAGACAGAGGAAGAAATGTGTCCTTTTTTGATGATGTCACCATCTATTTATTTGATCAGGTACGAATATTACAAATATATTTTTGTCTCATTTATTTCAGTAAATCCATCAAAAAGCACAAACTCTCAGTTTATAATAAATTGTGTGTATTTCTGACTATGATTTTTACTTCATCATTTGTTCACTCATTTGAATATTACAATGTGTGCTTGATTTACCTGTTGTGATACTGACTGCTATTGTAATAATACCATGTTACTGATTTAATCAAGCCCCAATGTTCTTTGTAAAAAGGCCTGACTTTCCTCTTTGACTGCAACAGGAAACTCCAACCAATGAATTGAGCACTTCAACACCCACGAGTCCAGGTTCTGTCTCTGTGAAAAACACCAAGTTGGATTTACATGGTAAGTTTGTCAACATTTAAAAATATTAGCCATGTAAGTAGCTCTCTGTAAGTGTCCTCAGTTTGTGCCTGCTTTTAGCAGCATAATGACCAAGTAAAATGTGGTAACCCCTAACTTATCTCATTCCATTAAAATGGAAATCCCTCCTTTTCTAAATGTTATTAATCTTCTGTAATTATCCCCCTGACACTGTGACATGTGCAGCTGAGTGGGGACATAAATCCTGTGTTCAACAATTACAGCATTAGCTATGTTCCCCAACACACTTTCATTTGCCTCGATTTGCTCTGCTTTGACTTCTAGTCTCCATCTTCACACACTGATCGCCTCATTTTACATACTAAGGTTTGTGTTAGACTTTCCTGTAGCAATGCATTAAATCTAATATTAGACTATTTCATCATCTCTCTCTGCTTTTACAACTCAGATTTCAAAGCCATGACAGAAGAAAATATTACCTTTGGAGTAGGGCTATTTTTAACTGCATTGTTGTATCTTGGTTATATTAATAGATATAGATTACTGGTTTGTAGTTTTGCTGTAGAGTGGCACACTGTGCTCTGAGTTACTTTTAACACATACTTTACACCAGGTCACAAAATACATGCATTTGAATATGATGTATAAGTTACATTGATAACTTTAGAGCTAAACAGTGTATTTTATGTGGTTTCTCAATGTGAGGAGCTCATAATCTTCTCATCATCTGAACCCACTTTATCCTCACTAGGGTCATGGAGGTCACTGGGGGCCTAATCCAGCTACAATGGGTGAAAGCGGGGTACACCCTGTATGAGTCACCAGTTAATCGCAGCGCTGAACAGTATATAGACAATCAATCACTTTCACATTCACACCTATGGGTGTGAATGTGAAAGGTCTGGTGTGGGAACCAGGGTCCTTCTTGCTGTGAGGCACGAGTGCTAACCACTGCACCACCATACCGCCCTGCTCATGATCTTAATCATAATAATAACTTTGAATTAGAATTTATTCTGAACGGTTTTTATGTTAGAGCTATTTACATTCAGTATTTATTTATTTAGTTAGGTGCTGATGTAATATGATTGTGTTTTTGAATTTCCCCATGGGTTTAATAAAGTATATATTATCTTCTTTTAAATACAGGAAAAAAATTGACATAATTTCTCTTGACCATGTAGTCACGCCAGTACCAATTTTTGAGGGACATTCTGTACTTTTTACATTAGTATTTTTGTACTAGTTTTCAGTCTAGGTATCACAGTTAATGAATGTGGTATCCAATACTCCTATGCGGTCAAAAAATTACATCATGATTTTTTTTTCATATTTGGGATGATTTGTGATTTTAATTTTCATATTATGAACTTAAGATAAAGCATGATTTCCAGATATATTTTTGTAAACATCATATACGTAATATGCAATAAGCCTTTTTCTTAGGCCTAGTACTTTTGGGGGTGTGATTTTATATATATATATATATATATATCACCATATATCACAGAGTGTGAAATGATTAAGAAATAACATAAATAGCAATAATGCACATTTATGTTGAACCATACATTAATCTTAATTATTTGTTACATGTTTTCACTTTGTTTTAAAAAAGAGCCTGATGCAAAATTATTGATTCTTTTGGTGTCTTGCAAATACCCAAGTAAATAGTGAAGACTTGTACTGATTCATAATTTGTACTGTAATGTAAAAATACTCGTACAGGTTTTGTTTTATTTTTCAACACTGGTGGTACTGATGCCTTAGTTTAGACCTCAGAGGTACTGAGGCCCATGAATCACAGTGTCAGGACTTTAACATCAGCACTGTTATGACAGTAATCAATTTGTTTTACCCTCTCCATCAGGTCCAGGCAGCAAAAGCAAAGACTCAAAAAGGAAAGAGGATTTGTCAATCAAGCCGAGGTCACCTGTAGGAACCAATCCAGTGACTTCATCACGCTTCACTGTCAGCCCTGCCGACGATCCACACTTAGTGTGAAGTTCAACATCATCATGGGATCCTTTAGAGCCAAACCCTCTGAGACTGGCCAGTGAATTAACCTGAACAACCAGCCATTCACTCGGAGGCTATTTTTATATTAAATAGGCAACTGAAAGAATAAGACTCCCATACTAAAAGCTGGACACATTCCAGGTTTTACCAGCGACAGGATTTTGTATGACAGAGGATGCTGAGCTCCTGTCTGCCACTGTTTACAGAGTTTATTCAAAGGAAAAGGCAGCATTTGCTAAGAGAAGAGGAGCCTGGAGCTTTGTAAAATCTGAAACACATTTGACAGCTATGCAGTGGGAGTCTTGCTGTATACCAGCTTACCTTCTCTTTTTCTGCTTCATTCTGTTGTTTTATTTCCCAGGTGTATGGGAAATAGTCTTTAGTCATTCATCAGTCTAT
This sequence comes from Siphamia tubifer, assembly GCA_020466265.1. Lineage (NCBI taxonomy): Eukaryota > Metazoa > Chordata > Actinopteri > Kurtiformes > Apogonidae > Siphamia > Siphamia tubifer. The sequence goes on along the minus strand of CM035798.1, from coordinate 60,228,231 downwards.
GTAAATGCTTGTATTCCAGTCCTCTCTTTATTAAGAAAGTTTTTCATCGCAGTCGTTCTTGTAGGCAGCAGTCTGGAACAGAAATCGCTTGACTCCTGTATTTATAAATACTCATTCACATTTGTATAAATATCGTAATACGAGTGTATACAAAATCATTTTAGAGCTGTTTACTTTAGCTGTATTCTTAGACTGCACGAAAAATGAAACAAGCTCTGTTTCTTTATACTTTTAGTCTTAAAAACTTTCTCATAATTTATTATGCTTAATTTATGTATTTATTTATTGTTTTACATATTTAGTATGTAAAGCCTATTTCCATGCAGTATTTATTTATTTATTTACTTACTTATTTATTTGCTTTGGTGCAATTAACATATATTAACTTAACTATGATTTGTTTGGGACAGAATGCATCTAGGTTATATCTTCTCTAAGATCTTCATAACAAATAAATCAAAATATTTTCCCAAACGTCTTAATTGCTAAAAAAAACCCTATTTTGTATAATTTACCTGTTAATATATGCCAATCTGTATGGAACTATGTCCTGTAATGTCTCATTATTTTTCAATGTCTATGAATTTTTAGCTGTCTTGTCATTCTTTTTACTTGTTTTAATGACAATTACTGTAGCTTAGCATGAAAAATTTAAGCATTTCATTGGTAAATAACTCCATTTGTTCGTGTATCTGTTAATTTATCCCATTTTCTACTAATAACAGTCCATCATGCAGTCGAGGTCCAACTAGTCCATTTGTTTAGTCTGTTTAAATGTTGGTTTAAAACCTGTATTGTTTAAAGAATGGTTTTCAGGGGAAAGTGTATAAACAAGGGGAAATAAAAACTACAAAACGTGAAACTCTATTGAACTGTTTCTTGGCAATAAACTCTTTTGTTTCATATTTATAAGGTGCTCAATTTATAAATTTAAAAACTCCATGTAACCTCTGTGAAAAACATTTAATTGACTACCTTTCCCAAAAATCCATGCGAAAACTGTGACGTATTTACGACGCGACCTTTCCTCGCAGAAGTACTGCTAAGTACGATTATCGTAGTAAACATCATATAGCGAGTCGTTCTACCCTAATCTACGGGAATTTAAAGCCTGTTTTAGGGCATATTTGTTTCTGTGTCTTTACTTGACAGGAGTTTTAAACCTCAAGGTAAGTTACTATAGTTTTAAAAGCACATATTAGCCTGACTGGCTGCGTTAGGTCAACGTATGCTAACGCTAGCTTAGCGTTCACGTATATATATGAACGTATATATGTGAGTTATTTTCTCAAATGCTGAAAATGAAAAGTTGTGCACAACCATTAGCCTTGCATGTGTTAAATGTGAAAGGGTATTTTTTACAAAGTGTCAGGAGTTTCACCAAACCCTCCTTAATGAAATGCCACAGATGTCTGAAGGGAATCCTACTTGAAGACAATGAACTAATACGTGTAAACATTTGCATTGTGCTTGATAAACTGCTCACACTATTGATACTGGTGTTTTCTACTGCCCAGACAAAATTTGGTTGAATTTTACATGCCACATACTGGTGGCATATTTTAGAGTAATGCAATCATAAAATTTCATTGAAATGTCCAAGCTAAAATCAAACAAACAGTCCAATTTACAACGTTTGAATAATGTTATTTGTGAGGTTCCACACTGGCCTGGAAGGATTAGAAAAAAAATACAGATTACAAAATAGACAAATATTTTGTTTTTCAGTGTTGATAAGCTGTTTCTTTTAACGAGTGAGCAGATTGTGTTGTACAAGTGCTGTTTTATTTTGTTGCACTACCTATTCCACATGCTGACAGCTATTTTGATTTTCAGGTGTACACATATCACACATAACATAACATAGGACATTCACTTTACACAAATTTCCATTCCCTAGCTAGTCCAGTTAGAGCACGTACAATTTCTAATGAATATGATGATTAGTTTTTGTGTAATGGGTGGCCAAAAGTAGCATTTTAGAAGTTTGAGATGGATAAAATCTCAAATATGTCATTCTCTATAATAAGCAATTATACATTTTAAGTAAATATTTTCACATTCCCTAGAACTATAGATTCCTTTGAAATGAGTCTCTATCTTTTTACAGATGTCTCTGGCAGATGAGCTGCTTGCAGACCTGGAGGAGGCTGGAGATGAGGGTGAGGATGGCCTGTATCCTGAGGGTGAGGAGGGAGACAGCGAGGGAGAGGTGACACATGGAAGGATGGAAGGGGGACTGGAGGACATCCCAGAGGAGATGGAGGTGGATTACAGTAAAGCAGAGAGTGTTGCATCCATTGCCAAGCTTCGCAACAGTAAGCAGGTGAGTTGTATTTAAGTACAGTTTTATTAATATGATTCTTCATTTGTCATTTTTTAAAATTCACTTTTTACTTGCAGTTTTCAGAGATCATGGACAAAATTTCAGTTTATATTGGAAAACAGCGCAAAAACTCAGAGGGTGAGTGTAAAAATGTGTGTACTGTCATCTTTGTAGGTATGACATCATGTGTTTTCATCCACACAAACATGTCCTGGTTTTATCTGTTCCTTTTCAGTCTCGGGCCCAGTTGAAGCTGATCCAGAATACAGACTGATTGTCGCTGCCAATAACCTCACAGTGGAGATCGACAATGAGCTCAGTGAGTCCAGTGGATGACTTCTTTGTTGATCACCAAAGTTTTTATTCTTTTTTGATGCAAATGGTTTTACCCCCTTTTTTTTCTTTTTCAGATATCATTCACAAGTTTACTAGGGACAAATACTCCAAAAGGTTTCCAGAACTTGAATCTCTGGTCCCAGATTCTTTAGATTACATCCGCACAGTCAAGGTGAGATGATGCGTGTTTTTCTATAAATAATGTGCCACTGCCATCAATTTTGTTTTTAATTTATTTATTTAGACAGATGATGCAAAATATATATTAACCTTAAACAAGAGCTCTGTAGTGTGCCAGGCTGTACTACTAGTGGTAAGTTCCACCTGTATTCCCTGGGCAGGTTGATGTTATCATTAAAACAAAAACAGACAATAAAAGAAAAATGTATTTTAAAAGCAATATAAAATGCATTGTATAACTCCATCTATAGAAAAAATAATTTATATTCAACCATTCACTCTTATTTATTCCACTGCAGTCTGTCACACACACTCTACATTACATTACATTGTGGCTACAGTTTTGGTTTGACAGGACTTGTTTTTTTCACCATGCAGGAGAATGTGTGGTATTTTGTATTTGTTGGAAATGTTAAAACTGTTATTTTTAAGACACAATTCAATGTGTCATTGGTGTTGTTTTCCAGCATGCAGTGTGAACATTTTGTTAAAACTTGCACCTCCTTCACAGGAGTTGGGAAATAATTTGGAGAAATGCAAAAACAATGAAACTCTGCAGCAAATCCTCACCAATGCCACTATTATGGTCGTCAGTGTCACAGCCTCAACAACACAGGGGTAAGTCAATTCTTGCCATATGATGTATTTTTCCAATATACTTTATGCTCTATTTTTGTTTCTGTAATCTGGTCTCATTACATCATAAGATGAATTTGCATATTCTATTTATTTAAGGTCATTACTCACTGAAGATGAATTGAAGCAACTGGAAGAGTCGTGTGATATGGCTCTGGAGTTGAACCAATCAAAACATAGGATCTATGAGTACGTGGAGTCCAGGATGTCTTTTATCGCCCCAAACCTGTCCATCATCGTTGGAGCATCAACAGCTGCAAAGATCATGGGTAAGAGGAAGAAAAAAACATTATGCTAATTGCAATCATCTTTGCTGTATACACTTCTGATGCACCTGCTTCACTTGTTGTCTTTGCTGTAACTGAATGAATTTTACCTCAGGGTTGACACTTTAGGCTTTGCTGTTACAGAAAGCATCACAAGTGAATTTGGATTGTGGACAGTAGTGATAAATCTAGTCTAGATATCCTAATTTTTCTGTCGTAAGTGTTTGTAAGAGGAGTTGGCTCCGGTGTATCAGTGTCTTCTTATTCCGACAGTCACTGGACTCACACTCTGTTACTGGTTTGTGGGAAAAACTATCCTAAATGCAAAGAATCTCTGCCAAACAACACTGACTTCTTTAGAGTGATGTCATTTGTGAGAGATCATACCCATATGTAAACATCAATAATGCCTCCAGACATCACAAGTGTCCCTTAATGTTATGTGAGTGCTTTCAGCAAACAAATGGATATTATTTTGACTTCCTGATGAAGGCTTGAAGCTGAAAGTGTTTTTTTTTTTTTTTTTAAGATCTACACATGAACATATTGTGAGAATAGAGGCATTTGATACTTAAATAGTGCCTTGTTCTTGTTTATCTACTTTATGAGCAAGCACCACCTCCTCTCCATCCGGTTCGCCCCTGCCATTTGCCTGTCCACATTTTGCGAGACATTTTCGAGCAAGGATTAGGCTGATCAGCCATCTTCACACTCACAAGACCCAGTGACTCGAGAAGTTGTGGTCATCTTCGCCTGCGAAGGACGAACAACAACTTTATGAATCCCTTTTCCAAAGAGCACCTCTAACCTGGAAGCATTCCTTCCCATGTTTAGAAACGTATAACTAAATTCAGTGATGGCAGCCTCTTTTAATATATTAAAAAAGGAGGAGATGTCACCCTGTTACTTGGAGAACTTTGTATACCACTGATGATACTACCTCATTCTAAACGTGAATAAAACTGATTAGATACACTTTTACAGTGTAGGATATCATAGCCTGTATTAACTCCTATTTTTCAGCTCTGATCCTACAGGTGTCTAGATTGTAACATGTTTATCTCATAAGCACATGTTGAGTCCTTGTACTCTAGGCTACAGCACAAATAGCATTTTTCAGAAGGCTTGGACTGTAGGATTCAACAAAAACATTTGTATCTGTTCTACCTGTAAGTTTAATACACATTCACACCACAGGTCTTAATGTTCAATTAATTTTTTAAATTGCAGAAATCTGATTTTTTTATTTAAATGTATGTACGGTGGTTCATATTGTAATTCAAATATGGTCCTATCAGACTGAGGTGTGAATAGTCTATCCACATGCACAGAAGAAGGACATACTATCATGCACTGTGTTCATAGACCTAAATATGGGTCTTGCCTCCTCTGGTGCAAAATTGTGATGTCTGTCGCATTTCAGTGGCATAACAGTCAGATGCAATGTGACATTAACATTCAGATTGAAGTCATATTACAAAACATCGGATAAGTGTCTGATTTTGGACCATGTATGAAAATGACCTGAGAAGTGAGAATTAAAATAAAATAAATAAAAGTTAATTTAGCCTTAAATGTGGAATCTGAAAATATACTGGTGTGTGTGAACCCAGGACTCTTGGGAAGAGAAACTGAATCCCTGCAGCAGGTGAACCTGTTCCTCCTCGGAAATTATAGATGGGCAATAACTCAGAATTGGGCTACTTTTGACTGTAGTGTAGCATTAGAGCACCTAATGTAGTATGTGGAATGGAAACCTCTCGGTCCAGATTAAAGAACCTCCTATTATGTCACCACATTGACCTTTATGGGAGTTTGTTCAGGAGTGCAGAGAATCCTGGACAACCAACGTTTTACTCTCTGTTAGATGATACACAAGACAAGACTAATTCATTTTAAAAGTCCATTTGGCCTCTTTCCATGTTAAAGTCAGAAGCTGAAGAACCAGGAGATTGTGCTGTTGTTAGTCTCACAATGTTAAAATGTGAATTTTAATATTCAGGTTATTTAATATTAACCTTATAGCATAAGTGATATTTTTGGCCACATTGTGCTAACTGCATACTTATTCTCTTAATACTGCTGCTGATTTGATATTGACAAAAAATATAATTTAGGCAATTATGCCTTACGGCAAATGATTGTCTATACATAATATGAATGTTAAGTTTTCCCCTTTCTCTGTCATTCCCTCTCTGGCTGTAGGTATTGCTGGTGGCCTCACCAACCTTTCCAAGATGCCAGCCTGTAACCTGATGCTGCTGGGAGCCCAGAGGAAAACCCTGTCTGGCTTCAGCAGCACTTCTCTACTACCACACACCGGCTTCATCTACCACTGTGATGTGGTTCAGTCCCTACCCCCTGTCAGTACAAGCACAGACATGGAAAGATGAAGGAACTTTTCATTACAGTTCAGTAGCTAATATCTGTCTGACTTCTGTTCAGGACCTCAGGAGGAAGGCGGCTCGTCTGGTGGCTGCCAAGTGCACACTGGCTGCACGAGTGGACAGTTTTCATGAGAGCTCAGATGGAAAGGTGAGTGTGCAGAAGCATTGCATCTACAATACTTCTGAACTACATAATGTTTTTGACAAATTTTGATGAATTAACACAATTGCATCTTATTAGTCATTCCTTTTCTTGAAAAATTACATTTCACCATAACATTGGCATCATAGTGTTCAGGGTTACTTTATTTATACCCGTGGGTTGATTTGTTTTGTTTTGTAGATGGAGTGAATTACATTTAGCATTACAACAATACACACGTTAAACCTGTTAGGCAGGTACTTGGTTGAGTGTTGAGACAAAAAGTGCTCAGTGTTCCATTATTCATTGGTATAGCAGTCTGGGTAAGTAAAAGGATAGAATAAATAAATAAGATGAAATGCATAAAAACAAGATACAATAAAAACCTCAAGAAGATAAAAAACTGTCTGTGGGATAAAAGCCAGGATAAGAACATAAAATGAAAAAAATTAGAAGTCACAACAATAATAATAAATAAAGCAAATAAGTAGGATAAATAGCAAAATAAGTAAATAAAGTGCAATGTCACTATTTCTTATTGAGCTCAGTGACAGCGACAGGTGCAAAGGTGTTTTTATAACACTGTGTCCTGCACCTTGGGACTAAAAACCTCAGTCCAGCGGAAAGCAGCTGTGCAGAAATGTTCCCTTTTTCTCACCAGTTTTACCATTGTAACCTTCACAACATTTGGAGTTTTGGCTTTAACCTTGAGTTGAATTTGTGCAGGTAGGCTATGATCTAAAAGAAGAGATCGAGAGGAAGTTTGATAAATGGCAGGAGCCTCCACCAGTGAAGCAGGTCAAACCATTACCGGCTCCATTGGACGGACAGAGGAAGAAGAGAGGAGGGAGAAGGTACACAACCTGTTCGCTATTTTAAACTCACCAGGCACAAGAGGCTTACATAAGGCTCTGTGGAAAAAATGGTAACAAGTGTGTCTGTGTGTGTGTGTGTGTATATGCAGTATGTACCAATAGAGACTGTTGCTCTTTCTTCTTGAAGGTATCGAAAGATGAAAGAGCGACTTGGGTTGACTGAGATCAGGAAACACGCCAACAGGATGACCTTTGCAGAGGTTTGTAGATTTTATTTTCATGACTTCAGTGTATTAATAAAAGTACCTGTTAGCCAGGCAGTAATGCAATGCCAAGTCAGATTTCATTTTAGACACTATAGGCTCTAGCTTTATTTAAACCTGACACACAGTTTGGATTCATGTCAAATGTTTCTTTTCCATTGTTTTCATTCGGCATCTTGTATAATAAATGCAATTTATAATCCATATTTGGAATCCATAGTTAAATATGTGTTTTGCCAGGATAAACTAAACCTTAACCTCATTAATTTGATAATAGTAACCCTTCAGTGTCTGAAGTTGCTCTAAAAATAACTAATTTTGAAATAATTTGAAAAAAATTGTTGAAGTAACGTTTAATTATTGTTTTTTTTCATTAGATTTGAGTCATTAATTTTACACAGAGCAAATGTTAATATAAAACAGTGCTACTTCAATATATATATATATATATATATATATATATATATATATATATATATATATATATATGCACATACATTAATGTATAATTAAATTGAAATGTAACGGAAACATGGTGATGTTATGGACCTGTACATGAGGGAAATTTTTATCACAATTTTTAAATAAAAATTTAACTGAACTAAAGGAATTATCCTTGACACATTTCTGAACATTTTGTTCTTTATTGCTCATCATTTTCATAAAGTACCAGAATAGAAAAAATATGAAGAATCTCAGGAATCATAACATGCCTACATAGGCACAGATATAATGTTTGTGACTTACTAAACATTGTGAGGGGGGCCTATGACCCCTTACTATAGAGGGATGGATGATGAACCGCCAGACATTCAGGGGGTAAAAGATATAAAATAGAAAAGCACTTTGAGAGCACACCACCAAAATGTAATAATTTGTTGATCTCCCCACTACCACCATACCCTGAAAATTTCATCAAAATCCATTCATAGGTTTTCACGTTATGTTGTACAAAAACAAACCAACGGCAGCAAAAACAAAACTTCTGTGGTGGAGGTAACGATGTCAGGGAAAGAGCCTGGAAACACAAGTGGAACAAATAAATCCTCTTTATAATCACCTTCACTGACATAAACATGGCTTAATATATAATGTGAATGCTGCAAATCAGAACATGATTTGTGATTACAGATTGAAGATGATGCGTATCAGGAGGATCTGGGCTTCAGTTTGGGGCAGTTGGGGAAGAGTGGCAGTGGACGAGTCCGTCAAGCTCAAGTCAATGAGGCCACCAAGGCCCGGATCTCCAAATCCCTCCAGGTAAACGCATTATTGCGACCTGTCCGTCTTCACTAGACGCACTTTGTATGAATTTTGCTGATTCTTAACCTATGTTGTTTTGTAAACAGAGGACATTACAGAAACAGAGCATGACATATGGAGGAAAATCCACAGTGAGAGACCGCTCCTCAGGAACCAGCTCCAGTGTGGCGTTCACTCCTCTACAGGTAAAAATACACTTACAAAAAACACTGCAGATGTCCTCTTCTACCAAAGTGTCCCCTGAGCAACACTAAGTTATTTTGGCTAACATGCTTTCATTTACAGGGACTGGAAATCGTGAACCCACAAGCTGCAGAGAAAAAGGTGGCTGAAGCCAACCAGAAATATTTTTCCAATATGGCTGAGTTCCTCAAAGTCAAGAAGGAGTCGAAGATGTGATCATGGATGCACACAAACCTTTGCACTCACTTGTAGTATATTTCCAACTCCTCTGAAATGGTGTTTATTTCTGTTTTTTATTTTATTTTAATAAAATGTGAAGATTTTGCAGTGTCCTGTCAATTTTATAGAGAAAACATTTAATATACAAGTTACTTTTTCAGTTTTTCTCAAACAAAAGCACAATAGAACAAATATTGACTCTGAAAAAGAAATTTTTAAATCATGTTCTTTGTGGGTTTGTGTATATATATATATATATATATATATATATATATATATATATATATATAGAAAATATATACAGAAAATCAGATACTTTGCAGCTGGAATGGCTTTGTTGGCATCAGTAAATTTCTGCTTTGGTTCATGTAAACCTGTGTTATCTGATCAACTCATTAAACCTCCACGTAAACAGATAATTCAGTCAATTATAGTAACTACACATCCTACATATATATATATATATATATATATATATATATATATATATATATATATATATATAGTATCACATGGAGTATTATACCTGTGGCTTTAACAAATTAAGTGAAGTATTTGTGCTAATGTAAAATGTTAGTACAGCAGATAGTGTAGTTAAATTGCAGAGCATATGCATCCAGATTAAACTAAAACTCTGAATTTCAAGAATCTGTATTTTGACAAATGTAATAAATGCTGAGTAGCTGAAATTTACAATTGAACTTGGATCATAAATTTACCAAAACCATTTGTAATCTAAAATGTGAGGAAACTGTATCTATATATGGTGTAGACACAGCCAAACTTTACCAAACACACTGACATGTCATTTCTTAAAAGTATTTATTGAAATTGTACAATCCTGTTATAACCCCGTTTTATGACATCTCCCATGCAGAACTGTGATGAGAAAAAACTGTATGTCTTGAAATTCACATTTCATATCCACCCTTCCCTTTCTGAAAACCTTAAAGCCCCAAAAATAGAATCTATAAAAGGCAAATCTCTCATAACTTAACATTTTCTTTTTTCACATCCTCAATCGCCCCCTCCCTCCCTCCCCCCCAAAAAAAGCCTGAAAACTAACCAGGAGCTGAATATTACACGCAACATAAGAGTAAAACTTCAGCACAGATCTAGATGCTTTTGTTGCTTGCAACACTCTTCTGAATCAAAGAAAAGCTGGGATCTGTCCATCAGCGGATTACCAGTGTAAATGGGTTTGTTCCTCTGGGTTGCACGTCAACAAGCACGGCAGACGAAATGTTTATTCACCACCAGTTGAATCTACCACCCGACGTGGTATTTTCTACATGTAAACAGTTGTATCAGTGCACAGTCACTGTAGCAGGTCTTCAGATGGTTTCAGGTGGTAGATTGAACACAGTGGGATTTTAGGATGATAAAGTAATAAAAGGAGACGTCGACTCAAACTGATTTACTTAACGCTACCTGTGTATTTGGAGACTAGAAGAGGTGATCTGTGTCGTGTCTACAGAATTTGGGGACATGTACATTCACTATGCGGAGCATGAACGCTGGCTCTGAGGCCAATGGAAAATTTGTGTTGCACGAATTAAACATCAAGTGGAGAAATTTCTCAAACTGTTGGTGAGATTTATTTTACAAGTTTATTAATTTCTCACAAACATGAATGCGCCATAATAATGCATTTGTTTGACAGGTTAACTTAAAAACACTTTTTTCTGTAAAGAGAGGGAGTCAGAGACCAGTTCAATTGCATAGCAATTTAATCCATGTCCAATAAGGACTCTTTCCCCATCACAGGGAGAGGCCCTGTGGTCACTCTCAATCAGCGTTTAATCGACCAAGACAATATCAATAAAACTATTGATAACCGCTCACTATCTCTAATAGTGACCATATTCAACAGGCATCGTAAGGTCTTAAAAGAAGCCATTCCTACACACCATGGCTAAATGTCCAATGTACTTCCCCAATTCTAAACCACCAAATTACAGTAAATACAAGATGGGCAGTTTACATCACAATCCAATCCAAGGTTTGTTTTGTGTCAAGTCAAAGGCTTCCAGGCTCATGTCGGGTAGGTGGTACAGAGAATCTTTGATGAAACGGAAAAAGAAAACAAAACATGAGAAACATGCATGGGGTAGGCTTTCCTAATGCCACATACTGAGTGTGCACACAGACAGGCACAAACGCAGATCTCTAATGAAAACCCCCTCAGCTCATGCAGCACACTGCATTTGAACAGGCCCACAGGGCGTTTTTTAGTCAAAAGCAATCTGCTACGTGAGGAGTGAGGGCTTCACATGAGATGCAGCCTATACAGACACCAGTCTCCATTTTAGGAGAGGGTTTCTACTACACATCACAATCTCTATCCACAGTTTGGAGTTCAGTCTCGGAATGTCAACAGCAGCACGTTTTGTCTCTGTCCTTTTCGCTTCACTGTGTCCATCACTGCAGGTCTCGGTCTTCGAGGTACCTGTACTCAAAGGTGAACCCCTCCTTCTTCCTCTGGCCCCATTTTTCATAGTCAAAGTAAATGTAAGTGCCCTGCAGGAAAAAACAAAAACATCATTAAACATGACATTACAAATTACTTGCCAAGTTTCCATGCATACTTTTACTCTAAATTTCACATAGATGTTAATATTTTTTCTCAGAATGGTGCACATTTATAATATTCCTTTTATGTAAAATACTTTGGGCATTTAGTGCAGCTCACTTCTTCCTGCAGAAATTGTTGCACATATTTTAAGTACTTTATTATTCAATAGTCATTTAAGTATATGTAATTAAAGAGAATTAATGAAACAAATTGAATAGTTTAAGTAGTAACACTGATAATTAGAGGTGCAATGACATGCAGTGAATAACAGGCTGGATAACACTAAGTGGTATAGTCTTGCATTCAATGTGGCAGTCATGGTTAATACTGAAATGAATGCTTGTGTTGTTTTAGGTTAAAAACGAGTGTTTATTTGTGAGGGAAAAGAAACCCAATCTGAAGAAATCATTTGATAATTAGTTGAATATTAATTTTCATTAACCATGTAAACATCTTATTCAAATTATGACCTTTTTCAGAATAAGAGTAAATTAATTTTGTACATGTTAACATTTAAAGTTGTCTTGTGGAAGTGGACTGTGGAGGGTCTGCACCTGTTCAAATTCATCAGTGATAGTCTTGGGCTCTTCATGCCTCTGAAACCACATCATGTACTTGGTGTGAAACCTCCATGACTGCTTCTTCAGAGCCTTGGCAGACAGATACTGAGCCTTGGTGCCCTGAGAGACAGATATGTCAAAGACTGGATTAAGCTTATGAATACAGACTCCCATAGACAAGGGAGGGAAAGGCAGATGAACAGAAAAGGCTGACTGGGCAGAAGCTTTGAGTGGGAGTGCGATTACCTCCAGGTAGTAGAAGATGAAAAAGAGCGTTTCTGTGGACAGTCTCTGGTAGAACTCTATGGAGTCAGAGTGGTGAGGTGGGATCTGATGGTGGAAGGGCAATGTGGGACATGGATTCCTCATCAGGTATTGCCTTTAGGAGAGAACAGAAAAAACTGAGTAAGATCAACAACTGCAGAGGTTAATACGTTTCCTTAGTACATTAATAACCCAAAATCAGGCATGCCAAATGTACAAGCCTGTGGACCAAATACAACACAGCAATCCAGCCCATGGGATGAATTTGTGAAAGGCAAAAATTACACTGAAGACATGAATAATCAGTTCAGGAGCCACATGCAGCCCAATTCAATCTCAAGTGGGTGGAACCACTAAAATAACACAACCTATAAATAAGTACTCCAAATTGTTGTTTTACCTTAAAAAAAAAAGGAAAATTATATGACAAGGTTCATTCTTTTTCTTTCACATAGAATAACCTGAACCACCATGTACAATCTCAAATGTCTTAAGAAAAATAATTATTTTGCCAGTTACCAAGTATCGTGCGTCCGTAGAGCCACTGATCTGTATGTTGTGATGCACATGTGAGCTTTGGCATAATGTTGTTAAAATTGCATAATGTCATTTTTGGTTGTTCATGTTATTCACATTTTTACAGGGTAATTTGACATTTATTACTTTAAGACAAAGAACATTTTAAAGCTACAATTAAGCCAAGGAACAGCAGAGTTATGTTTTCACTGGCATTTATCGGTCTGTTCATCTCATCTGTTAGCAAGATAACTCAAAGAGTTATGGACAGATTTGGTAGCAAATGATTACATTTTGATCAGTGGAGGTGTGCGGTGATGTGGCGTTTTATTTATTTGGTTGGGGCAGACCGCTGCTCACAGAAGTAAAAGTGAATCACATCGCTTATTTAGGTCATATGGGGTGGGTGTGGGTGTGGGTGTGTGTGTGTGTGTGGGGGGGTGTATTGGCGGAGACTACACTCCCCATGCTTTTCGAGTTTATATATTATTATTTTTATTGGTCGAGCCCACTTTAGGTCATTCTGGGCTGTATCTGGCCTCTGAACTAAAGTGAGTTAGACACATGTGGTTTAAAAACTGACTGCTCTTATAGAATATCACACCTCAAAGGTTGTTGTGCAGAAATAGTGATGATGCATAACAACCTTCTAATAAGGATATGAATAGGCCACCTTAAGCATTACAGAGGAACTGCAGCAGATGAAATATTAATGAAAAATGTCAAGCTTTCACCTGATCCTCTCCGAGTCAGAGGGGTGTGGCATGTGTGTCCATGCAGACTCCTGCATGGCCTGCTGGTACAGTTGGTCTTTGGGGAGTGGGGTGGGCCCCAGCGGGCATACCCCGAGCGATGGGGGGATGCTGACTTCTGACACGGACGGCTGAGGGGCTGCAGGAGTGCCAGGCGCTGCAGATGAGCCAGAGAAAATATCTAGAGGACAGAGAAAGAGTGGATAAGAAAGCTATTCTCCTCAATGACCTCTCCCTCCTTCCATGCGGTTACACTGACAGATACTGGTACAATAAATATGAACAACAAAATGGGAACATCTGCTACCACATTATCAGCAAATATTTTACCTGGCCTAGTTTGATTAGTCAGTGAAAACAAACAAACAAAAAACCCTCAGTTATTCAATGACATGAATCAAATCATTTACTTGTTAATAATGTAACATACATCTATAATAAATATTTTATTTTGATTCATTAAATGTTGATATCAGAAGTATAGGAGATGCTGTGACCTTTCACACAGTAGCAATTGAAGTACAACCTATAATTTCTGAACATAACCTATTCAAAATGAAAAAACAAACAAAAAAAAAAACCCTACGATTTATGTCATAACAGTTTCATATCACGAGCCATTAATTATCAGTATGTAGAAATATTGTTCCATTCTTACCTCTGTCTGTTAGGTGCAGGTTGCTAATTTCTCCATCTAGACCAGATCCCAGTGCTGCCCTTTCAGCCATCGCTTTCAGAGAGCTTAGAGGCTCAGGAGCCTGATAAAGAAAATGGGATTGTAAAATGAGCATAAGGACAACAGAATAACAAAGCAGTGAGTGGATTAGAAAATGCATTCACATAGAAGCCTAACAGGACAGTGTCTGGGTAAAGTAGTACACCTTTAACCACAACATTAAACTATGACCCATTACATCACATCTGAGCAACATTATTGGAAGCAAACGGAATTCTGCAACTTATACGACTCATTTAGTCCCAAAAATTGACTGGCAATGTTTTCCCCATGACTACAGTGAAGAGAACAAGACAGGTGAAAATGTAAATACTGGTGTCTTAGCATTACACCAATTGTATCTAAATGTATCACGAAGTGTGGGCTGGTACTATGGGGGCAGCTGCAGAAGGCAGAGGTTTGTAGGCAGATGAAGATATTTTAATAATTCTTATTTACAGCTTTACCATTTTTGTTGACTACTGTGTGAAGCAAAATTGCCAGTGCCACCATAGTTAGATTATTTAAAAATGATCTAACTGATGGGGATACTTTAGCAAATGGCAAAGGCATTTTTTGTGAACAAAGGTTTTGATTTTACAATCTCACGCATCTGTCTTGATGGCTTCCAAAATTCTCAATTACTCTTGACTCTATTAAACAGTTCCAAGGTGCTATACAAACTTCCAGCACGATTCTGAAAAAGTCTCATTAAAAAAAAAAAACCACACACACATTATATATATACACACACACACACACACACACACACACACGTACATATATATATATATATATACACACACACACACACACGTACATATTTTGTTAAATAATTCTGTAAAATGACCGTGAGACCTCACTTTAATGAGTCCAACTACAAATTATGAATCAAAAATAATTCCCAAAAAATATTACTGAGCACAAAATTATGCCAGTGTGGATACAACTGCCCATGCTACTGCCCAGCTAACTGTGTTCAAAGTATCTGTAAAATAATGAGGGTTGTTACAGCAAAGTAACAAAATAGACTGTTAAGCTATTGAGTGTATGAAGACATTAACCATGTTTCGTTGTGTAAATCTGACTGCTAGAAACTGTGAAGCCACTGTCTGGAAGTAGCATCAGCAACTGGCTAAGTGCTAAAATAATTGCATGAGCATCACAGCAATACAATGATGCACTTTGCGTTTAGTAAGAGAAAATGTTCTTGTCCCTAAAAAAAGAACAGCTACATAGGCGTTGACTAAAAACAGAAACCCGAATGTGTTAACCACAACATTACATTTACTATGCTAAGAGGGTAAACATGCCCCATATAAACTCATAGCATTAGCCACTATGTTAATACCCCATTCACCAGGTATTCTGGCCAGTTCGCCACTGATTATTAAGCTCCATCTCCCTCCTTTTTCCATCATTGCTGCATCTATCCCTCTCTCTATTGCCCTGGCCTCCCTCTCGCCGTTGTGGCTCATAATTAAAGGGCTATGACCCATCGTAAATACTATATGTTCATGTCTCCTCCATGTCAGAATACACCAAGTTCGCTTGATCTTGCCGGGCTCCCTCCTGCAAAGTAACTTCCAGCCACTCCCTGTTTTTGGACAGGGGTGTTATTTCTTGACATTTTTTGTTAAAAAAGTATTTATTGCAATGTTAAGTTGTAGTTTCTTTATCAACATCCTGATATTTTCTCATTTATAAACACTATGATTCATGGTAGTGTCTAACGTGCATGTTGCCCTTTAAACAAATTCTCTGTACTGGACCTTTAAAACAAAACAATATTTTTAGGTTCTGCATATGTGCCCTCTGTCACGATCCCATACTGGAGGCTCACCTTAAGGCCCTCAGAGGCTTGCGAGTAGGAGTGGGGCCCATTGAGGAGGCTTCCTCCTCCAGGTGTGCTGTCTGAGAACGAGGGGGACGGAGAGCTGGGAGGCAGGGTGATGGAGCTGATCAAACTGGGGCCATTGTCCATCCTATGGCAGATAGAAAGGGAATGGAAAATCATCTTTAACATTTTAATGCAGAAGCAGGGTTTTTGTAAAGTGCCACAAAAAAAATAAAAATTGAGGGCGCACCAGTGCGACCAGCCATTGGTATAAAAAATGGCCACAACTCTTCAAGTCTCTGGGTGATCAAGAATTGATCACTATTTACATGCCAGTTCATGCAGATGGGTGTGGTTTAGGTTGGACGAGTCGTGCACATCGCCGAATGCCTTCTAGTAACATTCCGATGAGTTGTCAATACATACACTTGCATTGGCTAATCACTGATTATCCGTTTGATGGTGTAATTAAAGTGACTTCTGGGCAGGTCTTTCTGAGCGGTGACCAACTGTGAGTATGTTCGAAGAACATTCTAATTAGTTGTGAACACATGCATTTGCATCGCTATATGCTAACAGCTATCCTCTGCAGCTGTCATTTGCAGTGCAGAAACGCACCACGCACACATACTGAAAGACGTAAAACACAAGCACATCTGAGGGTCATGTGATTGCAATGGAGGATAGTTCTTAAAATATCGAGCAGTTCAGATTTTCAGATACTGAGATGTTTTGTTTGGAGCCTTAAGCAGTTTTGATTTAGAAAGTTTTTTTGAATATATCTTAAGATGTTTTAAGTTGAAATTTCAGCTCAGTGAAGCAGTTTAAGCACCAGTACTTTTCAGTAAGTTTTAATCTTCCTTGTAGAGCTGTGCTCCAAATAAAGAACTTTGTTATCAAAATAGCTGCTTAATCATTTCCAAATCAATATTATTTGTATGGACAATGATTTAAAAAAAATAAATAAATAGATTAACATGTAAACTGTGGTGTTAAATGCAATGCGGTTGAAAAATATGGGTGCACCTAACTCTTGTGCTGGTGCACCTAAGAAAAAAAAGTTAGGCGCACCAGTGCAACCTGTACAAAATGTTAGTCTCGAGCCCTGTAACTGGGCTTGTGAGTGCAACTGGTTTAGCCGCACATGCACCCAGAATTTTGACAGTGCAACAATATTTGAAATCACAGTCGCACGGTGTGCCAATCACAAACCTGCACCTGCATAATGGGTGCAGAACGGAAGAGGAGCTAAGAATAAACAAGCACGGTTAGTAAGGGCGTGAATGATTGGTCAGAGTTTCTGCAACCCTATAACCTTTGTTTTGCACGATGAAGTGCTCAATCATAGACAATTTTTTGAGGGCTTATGTTTCAAAAGAGCGGCAGTGCCCTGAACCATTGAACAGCTCAGAAACCCCTGATATACCGGAGCCGACACATGATATGAAAGTGGAGCACGAGAGCGATGTGGAACCAGGTAACAATGACCAAAGCTCCAAGTCCCACATGGTCATGGATGATGCACCTGTGGCTACCCGATCTGCACCGTGCATGTGCATTACAGCTGGCTGTCATGGCCGCTGTAGTATGGCAAGTATGTTTGGACAAAACTGGCGAACCTTACCAGATTTTCATTTAAAAAAAATAAAAAACTTTATCGACAACAATTACATGTACAAATATATGGAGTGTGTGTGATCAGTCACCGTCCAACTGTCACACACTTGGACAAAATCAAGGATTTCATCTCTTGACAAGGAACTGAAATACTACATTTATCTGTACACTTGTATATACATCCGTGCATCTATACATTTCTCCTCTGTAGGTTATATCTGTTCATTCTGTGTATATAGTTAATATCTTTCTCTGTAAATGCATACATTTCTATATTGTTACACACTGAGCAGCACATTCCCTACTCTAGATTTTATACATACCCCCCCACATCTTATATTGTATTCTATCATCTTATTCTCTTATTTCTATTCCTCTACCCATCTAGTATTCCTAGTTTGACTTCCTCTTTCTATATTTGGTATCAGGATAGTACGTCTAAATCTTTTTTTTTTTTTTTTTTTTTTTAAACACAAATCGGGTAAGGTCCGGCAAACAGTTTTGTTCAAACTGAGTTGCTGTAAACCAAAATGCGTATTCGCAGTGCAAGTTGCGAACATGTGCAGATTGGGTAGCCCCAGCAACTCAGAAGAGCGCATGGAGGCAAGCATGTCAGGGGAACTAAGCACGTCTTGGGAGCTGCCAAAGAATAGGCCTAATGATACTATATACAGGTTTGAATATTAAGAGCTGCTTAATATTTGCTCGAACATCACCTCCCCCCCTCTTTTTTTTGAACATTCAAATGTCAAAATTCTAAGTCAAGGCCCTAATGCGGAGTATAGTAGTTATTAGTTTTAAATTACTTTTGTTTTGCAGTTTTCAGCTTTGTAAACCAATAACTTTTTAATACTTGTCAATATCAACTTTAAAATATTCTTGTACATTTTCACAGAGTTCTGACCTATAATTTAGATTATTAGAATTTTGATTTTTGAAGGAGTCACAGAATTTCTGACAGAATAGTAAAAGTAGTAAAGAGATAGTTTCAATGAGTTGGAGAATAAGTAACTTACGGCTGACTGGTTGAGGAACTGAGAGATGATGGTTGGCTGCTTTGTGACTGGCTTGATGTGCTTAGAGCTGATTCTGTGGAACTCTCCGCCACAACAGCGCTGTAACCTGAGACACAAAAACACACAATTATATTTGTGAACATGTTTGAAAGAGAAAATAGTTTGAGGAAACTGACATACTTGTGCTACCATTTTGTTTCAGTCCGCTTGGTGGTCTTGCAGGAGCAGCGTTCACCCCAACTCCTCCAACCACACCGACGCTCCCTCCATTACTTCCCATCAGGCCGACTACTCCTGGGGCAGCACTGACAGAACTAGGTGGCACCTGAGAGGCTCCAGGGGTATTCTGCCCAGGAACCAACCCCAAAATACTCCCACTTAAGGAGCTATGAGCTGGGCTCGAGCCGAGCAAACCAAGGCCGGTCCCTGCCCCATTGGTGGTGACTCCACTGGAGCCAGTGGTGGGGATGGATGTGCTGCTCTCTGCTGAAATGCTGGACTGGGTGGTGCTGCTCAAACCCAGGCCACCTGAAGCTGCTGCCTGAGCATAAGGAGCAGGCGTTGAACCTGAAATAAGCCCTGCCATTGTGTTTAGAGAGGGCGGGTGGCTGCCCAGGCCTAAACCAGGTATCTGATTGGCACTGCTGGTCCCTGTCATGCCACCTTTGCTCAATGCAAGCCCAAGCCCAAGCCCCAAACTGGAGGCTGGGGTTGGCCCAGATGTAGGCTGAGACTGAGAACTGGGAGCTGATGAACTGGGTGTGGTGGGTGTAGGGAGAGAGGGAGCAGTAGAGGCTGGTAGGAGGGGGTTGCTTGGTGGGCTTGGGGTATTGTGTGAGGTGACGGAGGGTTTTGTCTGAGGTGGTGGCTGCTGCTGTTGCTGTGGTTGGTTTGGTGGTTGAGGTTGTTGCTGCTGCTGTGCAGGTTGATGGTGATGTTGTTGCACTGCGCTGCTGAAGCTTCCTATAAGACCGCTGCTTGTAGGAACTGCAGGAATGCCCCCGACAACACTCGCCATGGACACAAGAGAGGAGGACGAGGAGGACCCAGAGGTGGTGGAGGAAGAGAAGGAAGATAACAAGGATGGGGTGCCGTTCTTCACAGGTGACTGAAAGTGACAGAGCAGAAATTTCAGACATAATTAACCAGAGGACCACCATAGTGCTATACATTGTATGAGGATCAAAGTTTACTGTCAACTATGTAGGCCCAAAAATGCAGGAGATGGTACAACTAAATTACAAGTCTCCAGCCGTGGTCCCAAAGAGAACAAGCTTATTCCTTTTCAGTGTCTGAGAGGCCAAAACCCTTCAGTCACCAAGACTCTCCAGGACCAAGGATGAAGAGAGCTGCACTAAACTGTTCATCTACTAACACATCACAGATGAGAGCCTCTCACCTGACTAACTTCACTGTCTGTCGAACGTCCCCTTTTCTTATCGTCCTCTGAGTTCTCCTATAGGAGGAGATACCTTGATATGACAATCCACTTTTGAAATGTTGATTCATCATACTAATTGGTCGATTATAACAAAATAGGGCTTGTAGAAGGGTAAATTGAATGCAAACTTATGAGGGATATGTGTATACATTGTCAGAATTTTGTCAGAATATACCAATTTATTGTGTACACAGAATTCCTTTAACAACCAACTACAGGTTTTCCTAGACAACAACTTACAGCAGTGCAAGTGGCTGGGGAAGGTGGAATAGGTGAAGAGGAAGTGGTGGAAGTGGGAGTGCTGCTGGAGTGGAGATACATCTCATCTTCAACGTTACCCTGACCTGATGGAGAAGTTGCAACCAATGCTGCTGCTGCAAGAGTAGGAGACATTATGAACAGATGGAATTGTCAGAACCAAGACTGAGTTAAAATGTAAAATGAATCTCAACTGATGTCTGCACATAAGAAATATAGGATTTGTTTTTCAGAAGATTTGTACTGATCACATTAAATATAATTGACAGCAAACGGAAAATTAGCTAAAGTTGGTGCCATCTCCACTACAAGTTATTTTGGTATTCAGATAAACATCTGTCTGTAAATATCTATCTTATGTCATATCATGGGCTGTCTTTAGTGTAGGGTTGATGCTGGGTTGGTAGTTTTCACCCCCCCCCCCCTTTTTTTTTTTAATCAATGGTGATACTTGGGAGACTAAGATCTAAAAGTGTTTGGTAAGTGCACTTTAACCTGTGGGGGATTGTGCAAGTATTTTTATCTTGTTAAATGAAATCATGTAAATGGAAACATGTCCCTGCCACATTCAGCTGCTGGTGGTTCCAGAACTCTGATGAGGCAATAATTGTACATTCTTTCCAGAAGAATCTGTGCTTAACATTAAGGCTCCTTAATACAATTATGAAAAGTGAACAAATATTTATGATTATGAAGCTGTGGCAGGTTAAATGAGAACATGGTGAACTGTAATCAATCAATCAATAGAAATAAAAAGTACAGCACAATGGCAAACACTACACATAATAAATTAGAAGTATAAAAGAAGTATAAAAGTTAGTAAATATTTTCATACCAAACTAACAATAATATTAAGTGTGGTCAATGTTCTATTTTTTTGTTCATATTCTACTTAACTGCAATTCAAATTGTGGAACATGATTGTATTTTTAATTATCATTTACCCAGATAATCCACCTCTACTGAATATACTGTATGTGTAATATACTCACGGATGTCTTCCAGGTCTAAGTCATCATACAGGAATTCATTCTCTTCAAAGTCCGGGTCTTGGGAGGAATCAATATAGTACTCAACATCATCTTTGATCTTCTGGATCGCATCCACTGGCACAGAGTCATTGTCAAGCATTCGTAAAATGGTCTCCAACATGCGAATGTGAAATCGATGCCGTTCAATCAATCGTTTGAGCTCATCGATGCGATCTTGCTTCTGAATTGCAGAAAGACAAAATAAAACCACATTTGTAACAAAAACCTATTGAAAGACTACACTTCATGACACACATGAGCTACAAAATGTCACAAAGAATGAAAAAAAAAAAACTCACCTCTTTATCACCCTTCTTCTTTCTTGTCTGAACTGAGAGAGACTCCACCTCACTTTCAAACTGATCCACCTGCATATTTAGAGTGTCTATTGTATTCTGGGGAAGAAAAAAAAACAGTGTGACCGACACACACTTCATCACATTTTACCATTAAAAAGAGTTCTATATATGTTATATTATATGCTATATTTGTTAAACTGGTTAACATGTGAGAAATTTGCTTAAATTTCACATTTTCCCCTGAAACAAGTTATTAAAAATGTGTAGGAGATGTAGTTATAGCATAGCTCATGTTACCGTTAGCCACTGTCCCGTCTCCTCCTTTTCCCTCTGAGCTGGGTCCACCTTCTGTGCGAGCCCCAATCCTTCTTTTGAGTAGGCCTTTGTTTTTGTTTCACGCTCCACCACTTTGAACCGCTCCATTTGCTAAAGAGAAAAAGGTAGAACATGGCTCAGTAATTAACCAAGCATTCATGACAATTTTTTATTTAAATGAGGAATTTTAAAATAAATTAATTAATAAAGCTGTAACACATTTACATAATAGACAGCCATACCGTTTCAATTAGTTTGCGGTTCTCGACTAGCTGCCTTTTGTCTTTGATCTCGTTTGAGGCCACCCATGTTTTTATCTGATCTCTCAATCGCTGGAAAGATTAATGAGTAAAGCAGTGAGGTATGGAAAAAAGGAATTAAACAATTTGCCACTTAAACGAAAATAATATTGTCCTACCTGTAGTTTTTTAATCTCTTTCTTGAGGTCAGCTTCATACTTCTCCTTCTGGTTTGCATTGGCTGCATTGTGAAGCTGTAATGCACAAAAATGATGTATTATGGATTTCTTTTTGCATTATTTTACAAAGGATTAAACATGGGTAGAAAGCATTGATTTTTATTTTTTTTACCTTTTGCCAGATATCTTCAAACTGTTCAACACCCTCTGCTACTTTTTTCAAACATCTATCGATTTCACCTGTGGAGAAAGAAAATACATTCCTATATCACTGGGCACAGTATTATGGAAAATCTGGCATTAACTGATACATTTTTACATAATCATAAAACCAAATACATCAGTCGGGGGTATCTGCATAATACAGAGATGCGAAGTTGGCCAAAGTGTTGGCTCCTGTAAAACATTGCTGATGCGAGTAGCAGAGTTTTACCTTGAAGTTTTCTCTTGTCAGCCATGGCTCTGACTACGACACTGTCCACATTCCGTCTGTCACAAAGTTATCTGTGTGTAGAAAAATATCACGTTTATTCACACGCAGTACAGAGAAAACACAAATCCGCTCAACAGAGCCATCAGTACATTGGTACTGACTGAAATTGACGTGAACACCAGTTAGCTACCACTTGACGTTAGCCACACAAATAACAATATATTTACGGAAGCAGGAACATTTTAATCAAGTATTTCTCATGAATGCATGTTTATTGTTGAATTGACCAATACATAATTACTGTAGCTAATGTTTGAATTCAACTAAAATGTTTATCAGCTAAATTTAGCAACCTAGCCAGCTAACATTAACACTAGCCAATCACTTAGCTTCTCCACCTCGCTCGATCACAAACCGAACCATTTCAAGACAAGAACACAATATATTAATAGATGGATTTCACATTCATGCATCATAATTTCGAAGGTCCAATATAGCGTTTGTATTATGGTCCGGTGTTTTGAAATTACCAATATATCACAATCTGTTTTAAACGAAAACCTGCTAGCTAATTTAGCTAACTGTCTGGCTAGCTAATGCATAAAATGCTAGCTAGCAGCTTAGCTAGCCAGCTAGCCAAAATTAGGAAAAAGGGAAATTGGGTCAACCCGAGCATCTGCATCCATACTTGTTTAAGACATTTACCTAGTGTATGGGCTTTCGTTTGTCTTTTTTCAATTACAGCCAAAACTAATTCCAGAAAGTCTTCTTTACTTCCAAATTGTGTTTTCTTTTCGACAAGCTCGCTCTCTGTAATGTAGCTGAAGATGGACGGTAACTAAAATCCCACCTCCACGCTCTGACCCCGCCTTAAACATAATCTACACAATCTGATTGGACAATTTTGACGCTTGTCAATCAGAGACATCCGCTGAAACGACGGTCAGCCATTGGCTAAGAATGAAGAACGGTGATCGACACACTATTGATATACAAAAAACCCAAACAAACAAAAAAAGACACGTCTTAAACATGGTTTTAAATGTGTTTCAGAACATTTCAGTATTTCTTTATTTATTAATTTCTTAATTTGCTACGTGCATACCAGGTTTCTTTCAGATGCTAACACATTTACTCGCGACCACTAGAGAATGAAACAAAGAAAAAAAAACTTTATAAAACAACTAAATTGAACTGTTTAAAATCACCTGCGTATAGACACAATGATTTGTGTGATGCAAGTAGTGCACCATTACTTATTTATGACTGAATCTTAGATTTTTGACATGTGTATTGAAATTATAAAAGTATAATTAATCTTGTGTAGCTGACAGTCAATGTTAACAAGCTACAAGTATGTACACATAAACAGCAATGTGTATCTGACTCTTTTCACTACCAACACTAAAATATCAAAACAAGGAGGAACCAAAAAAACAAAACAGAACTTTAAGTACTGTGCCTTTTGTGATGACTTCACACTATATTTTTAAATCATGATTCTTCCTTTACTTATTAAAATGTCTAGATTAATATTGTCAAAGATAATGTAAAAACATCACTGTAATTTAATGTGAGTTGCTAGATCTTATCCAAACAAGACTGTATGTGACACACCATAATAAAAATGTGATTACATTAACTTTCAACATAAGTACAAAACTTTATTCTTTTACAAAGAACATTTATGTGTATGTGTATGTGTATATATACATATATAAAATCTGGGAAACTTAATTTGCTGACAACAGTCCAGTATAATTACATTTAGTGCAAAGACTGGTTGAACAGAGGCAGCATACAGGTATTTATGAAATAGTTTAAGAAACTGGGTGCTATTTTATGTTATCATCACATCCAAGGTTGCCAGTCAGGGTCAGTCAATGAGATAGAGAGGGCGGGCTGGGCATTTCTCCAAACGGTGTGTCTGCCAACACTGACATGTCTCCTTCAGTCTGGGAAAACAGAAAGAAATTCAGCTACTAGAAAGTGGTTACTCTGCTTAACATGATGTCTAAATGGTCTATATCAAGGGTCGACAACTCTGGTTCTATAGAGCAGCTATCCTACATGTTTTAGATGTATCCCTCTTTCAACACACCTGATTCAAATGATAAGCCTCTGCAGAAGACAGCTAACAACCGTCAGGTGTACTGGAAGAGGAAAATATCTAAAACATGCAGGATACAGGCACTTGAGGACCAGGATTCGACACCCCTCTAGAAGTATCCCTCTTCCAGCACACCTGACGGTGTTGGAAGAGGGATACCTCCAAAACAGCCAGGATAGCAGCTCTCTTGGACCAGGGATACAGACCCCTGGTCTGTATCGATCCGTGTCTCCAATTTATTCATTCATGGAGCACAAGCTCAGAAACTAATCACTGATTTAAGTGAAGCTACCGTGCAGAATTTACCTACCTGCTGATCTTTATCCTTTTCTTGCCTTTGAATTCGATGCCTCCTCTTCTTTGGTCCGGTAGCATGATGAAACACTGAAGATGAAGTCGAACCAGACATGCCATTGAGTCTGTCATCTTCTATTCCAGCAGTGTGATCTAAATTGGCTCCGGGATCATCCTGAAACAAACAAATAAACAACAAAAAAACAATGTTCTTAGATTTTTCATTTTAAAAAAGTAGAAGGCAGACTTGCTTTGATGCAATGTCAAAAACTTCACAAGAAACTATATATATATATATATATATATATATATATATATATATATATATATATACACTAAATCAGAACTCCCAACAGCGAGAATACCATTTATTTATTCCTTCTCTGAACATCACTTTATCCTCACTAGGGTTTGCTGGAGTTTATCCCAGCTAGTTATGGGCAAAGACAGGGTAGACCCTGAGCAAGTCACAGTTCATCATAGGGCTTACATGTTACATTACATTGCATTTGGCAGACACCTTTATCCAAAGTGACTTAAAATAGAGAACAGAAATATAGCCTATAGCACTAGCAGTTACAAGGTAGACAGGAAATATACAGAACAATAGGTGCAAATGCTCTCTGGGGTTAGTAAGGGTTTTTTTTCTCAAATACATTGATACAGGGTCAAGTGGAATAGACATAAACAGAGACAGGGACAGACACACACACACCACACAGCATTTGTAGAGTCTACCCTAGGTCTGGGCCAGCACAGGCATCAGCAAGTTATAGTCATGAAAGAGAAGAGTCTTCACATGCTTCGTGACAGTTGAGAGACATGATGCTAGTCTTGTCAATTCTGGGAGTGTGTTCCACCACTGAGGGACTAATAGAGAGAACAGTTTTGCCTGGGATCACTTAGAGCAAGCAGACGACACTGCTAGTTGGTTAGTGTTGGCGAAGCGGAGATCTCTAGCAGGAGCATACGCCGTTGGCATATCCTTCAGATAAGCATGGACTGTTCCTGAGATGGTCTTGTAGGTGAGGGTCAAGGTCTTGTGCTTGACCCGGGCATCCACTGGTAGGAGAGGAGTAACATGGGCCCTTTTGGGTTGAGTGAATACCAGACATGCTGCAGCATTCTGCACCATGTGCAGAGGTTTTATAGCACAGGCTGGTAGACCAACTAGGAGGGAGTTGCAGTAATCCAGATGGGAGATGACCCTGGTCTGAATCAGTCGTTGCGCTGAATGTTGGATCAGGTGAGATCTGATTTTCTGTATGTTGTAAAGCACAAATTGGCAGGTCCGGGCAATTGATGTAATTCATGCAATCTCTCTTTTTTAATGGAATGCCTTATAAAGCTAAATATGTCCATGCTGGTGTCCCTCTGGATGTGCGACGAAAAGTCCCCCAAAATAAAAACAACCCCTAAGAAAGTGGTATATACACAACTTCACGGTATCTTGTTTGGTGGAAAATGTGTTTTTAAATATGTACACTGTGAGAAATATGCAACACATTAATGTGACTGAAAAATGCTGTTTCTTGTGCTTCAATAAAAACAAAATAATAATAATAATAATAATAATAATAATAATAATAATAATAATAATAAGGCAGTCAAGGACAGCAGACCTCCGCCAAGGCTTGATATGGTGTCATATGATATCAAAACGTGATGTGACCGAGCCATAGGTGTTGACCCATCTGATGACGAAGATGAGTCGATGTCAATGCAAAAAAACTCACAAGATTCTATATTGTCTGAATCCTGAGATATTACCAATGATGTGTTTTAGCTGTTGACTTTTAGCTGTTGACTTTTAGTGTGACGTTAACCTTTGACCTTCATTGCTCAAAATCTAATGGATTCTTCATTGACTCATTATCTATCATTCCTGAAAGTTTAATCAAAATCTGATTAGAACTTTTTGCGTAATCCTGCTGATAGACAAACAAACAGACAAACAAAAACAGACAGACAAACTGGCCCAAATTTAATACTTCCTTGGCGGAGGTAATAAAAAAGGTGGGACAGATGAATCGTGCAAAATAACTATGAGAAACTAATCTCAGCGTGACAAGTCTGGCTGTTGACTCAGTTGACAGACTTATTCTAAATGCATTCTATGAATCTAGTAACTCTCACCTCCAACAGTAATGTGAGCTGGGCATTTCTATAATCATCCCCATGGGCATCTAGAGTCTTCATGAGGAACCTATAAAATAAAATAAAAATGTATACAGACCTCAAGAGAAGATGTTTAAAGTAATAAATATGTAGGAAGATGTTTACCTTCTCTCTTTCTTTAACCGTCTTGTTATTCTTTGTACTTGGTGTAGGCGGCCAAGGATCTTCTGATTCACCTGCAGAGACCACAAACATTCACAGTATTGACAAAGGATTATAATAATTAATATATTAATAAATCATGATGCAAAAAATCCAAACAAATAGTATTATAGTGTTATGGTTCTCAGTGAAGTAATTATAATACAGTCTAAATGTGACCCATTTCGCATCTACATATATGCTTCCACATCCACATGCCACACTGCAGTTTACACATACCTGCTCAATTTCTTTGCATCGTCTGTTGAGAGCCAGATATTTTCTCTTATCTAGAGCTCTTCTTTCTTCATCATCTTGAGTTCTGCTCTCCAACAACTCATTAGATCCTGATCCGAGTTCTACCTGGAAAAGAAAATAGTCCATGACTCCGCTGTGCTCACATCTTTTTTTTTTTTTTTTTTTTTTTTTTTTTATGAACAAAAAGAACAGTTGTCACACTAGGCAGATGTCACTTTCTATCTACATTACAACACTACAATTAGATTCACATCTTCAAATTATATTTTACAGAAATACTATCAGTATTTGTTTAACTTATTGCCTTTCATTTACAGATTTATATTGTTACCTACATTTAAAATGTGTTTTTTTTTTATCATATACAATACATAGACAAGTATTGGGACTTTAAAATCAGGTATGTTATTGCTAATAAGGCAATGACAATCCTTGTAATATAATTTTATTAATTCATTTTCAGGGCTGCTTTATCCCCAAGAGGACAGGGTGCTGGAGCCTATCCCAGGTACCTATTGGTGAAGGCGAGGTACACCCTGGACATGTCACTAGTTCATCATAGGGCAGAATGGAGATGAACAACCAATCACTTTCACATTCACAGCTATGGCCTATTTTTCTTTGACCAATTAACCTATTAGTGCACATCTTTGAATGAAGAGAGAAAACCATACGATTGTACAATACCCTCAAATATTTTCCCATATAGTATATTTCTCAATTATAAATCGATCATTAACATAAATGTTACCTCTCCTGGTCCCAACTCCACACCACCTGGCTCCAGCTCGGCCTCCA
This sequence comes from Siphamia tubifer, assembly GCA_020466265.1. Taxonomy (NCBI): domain Eukaryota; kingdom Metazoa; phylum Chordata; class Actinopteri; order Kurtiformes; family Apogonidae; genus Siphamia; species Siphamia tubifer. The sequence continues at coordinate 60,199,389 of CM035798.1, read as the reverse complement.
GAATGTGTCCCCCAAACAGAGGAGGAAGAGCTAAACCGGAAAAATCCTCCATCATCTGGAGAAAACGAGAATTTGTCATGATAAAATATTTATATGTATGTAAATACATATAAAAGTATGTTGGCATAAAGTATGAGGACAAAACCTCAAAACACATTTCGACAGAAATATTGTCATTCAACTGAAATGATAATAAAAATGTTTAAAACATGTAAAAACCATTACGTTCATAATAAAATAAACTCTATTAACAATTTCCCGTTTTATAACTTAAATGGAATAAATTAACTTAAATGGATAGGTCATCTGGTCAGATGACTCGCGGTGTGACTATGACTTTTGAAAGGGATAATCCAATATAGAGGCAACAGTGAAGTTAATAAAGTATAGGTATCACCAATGATGGAATATTAGAATATTAATTTACCAATACTTATACATTTAATAGTGATCAGTCCAGGAACAATCTGCTCGGTCGTAGCTCTGGGTCCTTCAACCTCAAAACTCAGATTCAATGTTCAAATGTTTCATAAAACCAGACTGACTTTGTCCTAATACAAATCTACACCCGCACAAAACCCGTCTGAAATTAAGCCTAAAACTGATAAATGCTTATCTTCTTTTATACTCTACTCGATGGAATAACGTTTACATGAGATTGGCGCAGTAAATATACGTCACAAATAGTTACTACATTTCCCATGAGCAACATCTCTCTGAAACTACATTCGACAACATGGCGGGTTCGTATGTATTTTGTCATTTTTTTACACGCCTATCCGATGTAATTGACATTAATATGATATATAGGTCCAACAAACAATTGTTTTAAATTCTACAACTAACGTCAACAACTTATCAGAAAGGGTTTAAATTAGGATTTCCAGTTCAAACGCTACGAAATATGTGACCTTGGGTGTGTGGCTAATGTTAGCTACTTGCATGTAGCCAGACAGCTGCAGTGTTTTGTAACCTGTCTGATTTTGTTTGCTGCAGGTGTCGCGGCGTTCCTGAAAAATGCGTGGAATAAAGAGCCTGTTATCGTGACATCTGTTGTCATAGGGGCGGTCGGTGAGTTTTACTAATCTGCTACAGGATATCGTTCATTTAGAGGGTGAAAGAGCACAACAGTAACGTGTTTGTGTGATACTGTGTTGTGTAAAAGGAAACTCGCAAATATTAATCTGAATGAGGCACTTAAAGTATGGATCTACCAAGTAATGATGAGACAAATGAACCCTGCAGCATGTATCCTTTGATTAATTTTATCTAAGTAAAAAATGTGAATATAGAAGTACTTTATTGCCCTCACAATTAGGAGATTATTTTTGTAACAGCAGCAGCATTCACATAAGAAAAACAAACAAAATAAGGTGTAATGACATAGTAATGCGTAAAGACGGATAACTGTAAAGTGCAAGGTAAGTAAAATAATGTAATTACGGGATTAGATTAGATGACTTTATTGGTACCTAAAGGTAGATTTGGTTTGCAGTCAAGTGAACTCTGCTCATACAAAACATTTAAACATTTAGGGGACACATAATATACAAGCATTTCACACTGAACATAAATACTAAGGGTGTCTTATTAAAAAAACATGGTATAACATATGGTAACAGATAAAAAAAATATTTTTACAATATAATATATATATATATATATATATATATATATATATATATATATATATATATATATATATATATATGTGTGTGTGTGTGTGACAATACAAATGCTAAAACATGATAAAATACATCTACCTCTAAACACATTCTATGTTTAGAGGCTATATTATTAATTTGTCTAATTTCAGAGGGAACAGAGCTTCCTCTGAAATGCTCTGTTGTGCAGGCAGGTTGGCTGTATCTGTAACTAGAGGGCAGGAGCTTGAATTCCTCATGTAGTGGCTGGGAGCTATCTTTTATAATGGACTCAGCTATCCGATGCAATTGCCTGTTATATAGGGATTCAGGGATAAGTTGTGGCACTCTGGTGAGTCTGCTAGACCATTTAACTATTTGGTTAAGTGTATTTTTGGGTTCTAGAGACGGGTTGTTAAACCAGCACACCAAATAGAAAGATAAAATAGATTCAATAAAAGCACAATAAAACAAGAGTCAGTAGAGTTTGGTCAATGTGGAGGTAAGACAAGTTTCTCAGACAGTACATACATTGGTTGCCCTTTTTTAAAAACAGCTTCACAGTTTCCCTCAAATACACTATATTACCAAAAGTATTTGCTCACCTGCCTTGAAATACACTCAAGTGACATCCCATTCTTAATCTATGGAGTTTAATATGACATTTCTGTATTCTGCAAGTGTGTGTGTGTGAGAGAGAGACAGAGAGAGACTTTGGATATTTTCATGCTGCCAAGTTTGTGGGAACAGTAGTACATGAAGTAAGGTCCATGAAGACATAGGTGAGAGAGTTTGATGTGGATGAATGTGACTGTCCTGAACAGAGTCCTGACCTCAACTCCACAGAACACTTTTAGGATCAATTAGAGCACACACTGAGAGCCAGGCCTTCGGTCCAACGTCAGTGTGTGATCTCACAAACGCTTCTGGGAAGAATGGTCCCATAAACACACTCCTAAACCTTGTGGAAAAGCTTCCCAGAAGAGTTGAAGCTATTGTAGCTGCAAAGGGTGAACCCAGATCACTTTATGGATTAAGAATGGGATGTCAAGTTCATATGCAAGTCAAGGCAGGTGAGCGAATACTTTTGGTAATATAGTATATGAGCTTATTATCAATTCTAGTGCCAAGATATTTATACCTGTCCACTTTCTTTACACTTTGGACATCTATTTCCATGGGCATCTGAGTCTGGGGGTGCTTCCTGAAGTCAATAATCATGTCTGTTGTTTTCAACATGTTCATCTGTAAAAAGGATTTTTCGCACCAGTCTTTGAATTCCCCCAGTATTGGGTCATTGGTTGTCTCATTGCCATGTAGCAAACCTAGAATTACATTGTCAGCAGCATATTTTATAATTGATCTGCCCACACATATCGGTTACAAAATGAACAGCACGGGGGACAGAACACATCCTTGTGGCGATCCGGTAGAACTACAGATCTGATCGGACAGGGTGCCATTGATCCGTACTCTCTGTGTTCAGTTTATTAAAAAGTCTAAAATCCACTCCAAAAGGTTCTTGGTCAAATTAAATTCCTCTTCAAGCATTGCCATCAGAACATGTGGCTGGACAGAAATAAAAGCAGACATAAAATCAAATAAATAAAAGTTGCACATGGGTGTCTTTTCTTTCTTGATGTTTAAAAGGGTGGCTGTGGCATCTTTAACCCCTTTGTGGCCTATAGGCAAACTGCAGTGCATCCATGTCAGGCTGTGTCCTCATCACATATTATGTGCAGAGTGTGCATAGGGTGAGCAGAAAAAAACCTTATGATTATTATTTATTGTATGGCTTGTGGGAGGAAGGATTTCCTGTATCTGTCCGTTCAACAGTGGAGCTGTAGCAGTCTGTAGCACTTTGAGAAAGTGCTCCACTGTCTGAACATTGTGCGGTTGCGAGGGTGCTCTGCATTGTCCAACTTCTATTTGCTGTAGTCATTCAATCACAGTAGAATATCACACTAAATTGGATAATTGAATCTTTATTTTGTCAAATTTTCATTTACAGATATTGAAATTTCACAAGTGTAACATCTATAATTTTAACAAATCCTAAAATCTTGTCCACATTTTATGTTTTTGTTCTTTATTATTGTTTGTTCCTATTGAATACTTATTTCACATAATTCCAAGAATGGAATTTGATATTTTGAGCTGTTGCTAATTTTCAGTCTCTGTTCTCGTATTCACTGCTACATACAGTTACTAATCAGACGTATAGTTCAACTATAAAACCACAATATGCTGCAACTGCAGGTGTAGTACACCTGCAGTTGTATTATTAATTAAATATAACAACACACAAAATATTTTATCTCTGTGATTGATGTGATTTGAGTTGACACTGTCATTTATGGGTAAAGTCCAAATTTAAATCTAGAATGGAATGTTTTGCTACTCATCTTGTTCATACTCACTGTACAGTTTTGACTTGGAGTGAAAGACAATTCTAGAGCTTAATTGTTGACACTTTTGAGAATAAAACAAATTAAAGGAAGGATGTGAGAAGTCCTTCTTTTAGTGGCCATCTTGCTTTTTGTCTTGTTTTTAATTAATCAGTCAAAATGTATTTATATAGCTCCACATCATAACAAAACTTATGCCATGACACGTTACATTTAGAGACTCTTAACAAAACCCAATTCACAGACATCAACAGAATCCTCCAGGAGCAAACACTTTATGACAGTGGTGAGGAAATACATCCTTTTAACAGGCAGAAACACAGAGCAGACCTCAGCTCTTGGAGGATGGTCATCTGTATTGACTATATGGCGTTAAAGAGAGAGAGATTGGGGGGGGCATCATTGCACAGCAAACTGAACAACAGTGGGTAACCATTTTAATTGTTGTTACTAGTATAACTAACAATAATTAGTGCAAATACTCATAACTGCAAGTACTAATAAGTACTATTAGTGGATACAACTACTGCAGTTTTTTTGTACCAACAATAGAAACTCCTACCATCCATGTCACGTATGGTAAACACTATCATACCTATATTAATAAATGAATGAAAGAAGCAACTTAATGTGTGAATTATTTTCAGCTGCCCAGTGAAGACCGAATGTATTCAGTAATTGTCACTAATATATCTTCTGTGAAATTATTCCTTCAGGTTTTGTTCTTCCTTTTATCAGCCCCTGGACAAAATATTCAGGAATGATTAATAGAGCAGTGCCGCTAAACTACCCAGGTAAACATTGCTGTTTGTTGTTTCATTTTACAGGTTGTGCTTTTAAACCATTTACGCCAACACTATTCTTTTAAAATTGTCTGTCCAGTTCCTCTACGAGATGATGGAAATATGCCTGACATCCCGTCCCATCCATGTGATCCAAACGCGAACAATCTGGATTGGCTGAAAAACCTATAATCTGCCATACAACACCAGAGCTGACTCTTCTGTTTATACCCGTTTGCTCCACCTTTCAATATCCCAAAATAAAAGAATCTCATTTAATTCTACTTCTGTGCTGCATCGTTTGGTTTGTGAGCTGCTGCCTGTGGTTCTTAGGCCAGAAAACATGACTCAGCTTTAAGATTCTCAGTTTCCATAGCAGGTCAGCAAAGTTATGAAAGGAAGCTTAAAAACAATCCTGATCCTCCAAGAAGCTTAGTGTGATGACGCTAATAAGGATTAACAGTATAAAGATTTTTTCTTTAGTGGATGCTTGTGTTATTCTACTTAAAAAAGGAGGTCATTTATTAAAATCAATACCAGTCATTCATTGAAACACCTTAATCCAGTTCCTTCGACCAAAACAAATATAGTATATGTTTACTTTATTCTACCTTTATCCTACAAATGCACATTTTACAGCAAGACTTAAGTTTGTTTTACAGGAGAAACAGAAAAAGCACAGATTTCTTTAAATGTTTATTCAACAATATGTCAATATAGAGTGATGACCTCAGCAGTATTCAACATTGGGAAATAATACCGTCTGCAGCAAAAATTATTTAATACTAATGCAGTTCTATTGATATTCCTGTTGGGTTTTTTTTTTCATAAAAATTGTTTTTACTGAGGAAACATGAAAATTAGTGGCAATTTGTCACTGGTAGAAGAGTTTTGAACTTTTTTTTAGTTCACTTGAATTGCAAAAGAGACAACAATTGAATATTGAATAGACAACACATAAATGACTATAGTACATTTCTTCATGCTCTGTATGTTTGCCAAATACTTATTCATATATTAACATATCTTTCACAAAGCACACATTTAATATTTAAAAACAAATTACCATAAAAATCTGTTTATATGTATGCTTTTTTTTTTTTGCTGTTGATGCACATTTTCACATAAATGCACAACTTTCATCAAATATCAGTTTACTAGTAACAATTCTACACATCCTAAGTTATATATTCACTTTTATTCTTGCAAAGTGTCTGTTCTTTGAGTAAAAATGGACAAACTTTCCAAGAGTAGAAATGTGTTTGAGCTACAAAATTCAAAACTGTTCTACCCAAGTGATAATTCTCAAATAAAATCCACATTCTAAGCACTATTTACAAGCATTAGTTCCTATTTTACTCCACATGTATTATTGATGCCCACTACTCAGTCAGATGTGGTTAGAAAAACATTTGCTGAAACTCTTGTGGGTGATTTCTTGAACCTTCACATAAACTCAAAGTGGTTAGAGCAGAAACAAACCATTTCAGTTTATACAGGTACACAATTTCACATTTCACTCACTGTATCAGAGGCGACTACGAAATAATACTTTGGGTGTCTTTAGTTTACCATGAACACTTGCTCAGACGTTGGTCAACTTCCCATATTCTTTCTTCATCACTTTCAAAGGTACATTCCCGTGTTAAATCTTAATCCTACTGTCCCGTCTTGGCTTTCACATCTCTCTTGTGGATTCTGCTCAGTCTGACTAGTAAACATTCAGCTACAATGCACTAGCCTAGGTCTTGTCTAGGTTCAGATTTTGGGACTGAAAAGGAATCAAGAAGATATTAAATCCAAAGACTAAGTGCTGAGATCTTTCATTCTCAATACTTAGAACCCTCCACAACATGCTACATCCTAAAAAAAAAGCACTTCTCTCAATAATAAAACCTTACAAATGTTCAATTATTTACGGTCACCATAGTATGTGATGCTCACAAGCTTTTCTTGTTGCTCTACATTAAATGTTCTGTTTTTTGAGTACAGTGATTCATCTCAATCATTTTGCTAATGTTCAATTAAAAGGTAGAAACATGTTGAATTGAGGTAAAAGGTTAAACTAATACAATGATCTACGGTCATATGTGGCTTTACAGCAGAATTTATGTCATAAACAGGAGATAATGATTCCCAGACTCAAACAGCATTGGGCTCTTTCTGCACATTTAAAGTAAAGGTTAAAACTGAAATAAATGGTGTGGGCCAGTTTCATTAAAATATTCCCACCTTTAACCACATTTAAGAAATCAAGAGTTGGTTCATTTAAAGCAAGGGTGGGGAATCTTGATCCTCGAAAGGCCAGGATCCTGCATGTTTTAGATATTTACTTCTTCCATCACATCTGATTCAACTGATGATCAGCTCATCATCCAGCTCTACAGAAGCCTGATAATGATTTAATGGCTTCCAGGTATGATGGAAGAGGGAAAAATCTAAAACATGCAGGACACTGGCTGTCATGGACCAGGATTTTCTACCCCTGATTTAAATGTTTGCCTTCTGTGATACCAAGAATAGGCCACAATCTGGCTGAAAACAAAAAGAAATAGTCATAATAATATTTTTAAAGTAGGAGCCTGTCCTCTTCCTGTGATATATGAAGTTACACCAAACCCTGCCATTAGGAGCCAGTCCCTAAATCAGCTAAACAAAAAGAAAAAAAATTGAGTATTGGCACAGTAACAGTAAAACTATGCTGAACATTACATCAAGAAAACATTGCACTCTAATAATGATAATGGCATCCTCCACAGACCAAGATATACCTACTTACATTAATTTTTCTGGATGAACAAGATACAGTTTGGTGATTTTAAACACTAAAATATGAGTCAAACTTTTTTTTTTTCTGAAAATCTGTCTTCTTGTAATATCCACATTTGACTTGAATTTTCAGTCTAAATTGGTCCTGTTTCTACTTTCCATATCTGACCACATGCAACACAAACAGACAGTAATTAACTTCATGTGACAAATCAGTCTTTACATGTTTACTTACTGCTCTATTTCTCACTATGAAACACAATATGTTTAGTGTTTCATGGTGAAATTACAACCAAAAATTAGATAACACAGTAAAATTAACCAGTGTGCAGTTTCCAGGATTCAACCTGAGTCTCGATGGAATAAACAGACTGACGGATCGCTGCCATAGTGCGAATAAACCACTTACTCGATGATGGGAGCAGAGCGATCGTTGGTGACAGTTTTTCTGAGTCGCACATGGGCAAATGGGTTTGGCCTGAAACAAGGGTAAAACAAATAAAATGTGCAAAAACATTTGCTTTGCTTTATCAAAAACTAAACAAGAATCCACATTTATAATAACCATTAAATCATCAAGGGTAAGGTTAAAACAATGACAACTCACTGCTCCATTTATCCCAGTGTTTGACACTAATAAGCTGAATCTACATTTATGACAAAAAGAAATGACTGGAGACATCAAGAGTTTGATGTCGAGTCTTAAAACCTATTCTGAGTCAAAAATTTTCAGTGACAAATGGTTTCGTTTTTATGATTTCTGATTGGTGTCACTGTTATTGTTGCTAACGTCTACAAATATGACTTTTTTTTAACATTATACAGCTTTTCTGTCTGTGATTTAGCTCTAAAAAAATGTAAACTGTGGACTGCTCATTTACTTACAGTCCCTGTGAGTCCCTTACCTGGTTGGAGATGGTGGAGGAGAGGCCAAAACTGTGGAGATCTGTAATATGAAATAAACACAAATAATAATTTATGTATATAATTTATTACTATACAACAGGTGTTATCATCTATGTACTCCATTATTGTAAATACACATTATGAACAGTGGAAGAAAAAAGTTTGTAGTCACCCAAATATTATTAATATGGTACAACTCCACTGGGTTCTTAAATTCTACTTAACCAGAAAAAAATATCAAAACAAAATACTTGGGACTTTTCTGAATGTGTTTCATAGTTGATGTAACAGATCATGTGCAGAAGGAATCATATGGTTTTGGAGAATGAAATTATCCTCGGCACAGTTCAAAGACATAAGAGTGATTCTTGATGCATTACTGTATATCACAAATGCATGGGGTAAACAAAAACCTTTTTCTACCACTGTTTTCTTTTCACTGTCATAGAATTGGGTCCATATCTGTGTACAACACTCCTGTAAACATGAAGAGAAAATGATTGCATTTAAACAGATTATAATGTTATTACATGGCATCTTGATACATTAAGAAAATACTACTTATCCTAAACAGAGAAAACCATGTTTATCTTCTCTCTTTGTTTGTCTTTTCTGTCACATGGAGAGCATTTGTCGCCTGTTGATGAAGTCTCCTGTAACCGACTCCTGTCTGTGCAGCTCATTAACTCAGACCATCAATGTCATCCACAGGGTTTCATGTTTCTAACCTTGTTGCCTTCAGCTATGCTGTAGGGGCGTGGGCGGAAGGTGCTGACCCTCTGGGGAGGAAAACAGCGTTCGTCCTCCGACTCCGGGGTCAGACCCGGGAGATCTGGAGACCCCAGTTTGTCGAGCTGGCCCGTACTGGTGCTGTTAGCTTTAGATAAGAAGAGAGAGCTGTAGGGAAGGCCACAGACAGAGAGGGGAAATATCATGAGATCCCACACATGTTAGTTTTGTGAGCATTCATCAACAATGTTGTTGCTATTGGAAGGAAAAAGAAATGTGTTAGGAAAGGGTGGTGGAAGAAATAAAAGTGCAAACAGTAAGTATCACTGCAGCTAATCTGCACATTCTGTCACAAGAGATGTTTTTTTTTTTTTTTTTATATGTGACAACAGAAACGGGAAGGATGTCATATTAAAGTCTTCCTAAGTGTCCCAAACATGTTGACAGACACAAAGTAGTCGTAAAATTTTCAAGGAAAGTGAAGGAAGTATTTCTGTTAACAACAACAACCTGGAAATTCCTCTGATTTACAGTTTTTTTTTTCTTACCTCTCGAGATGATCCATCTTACTGTGGTGTGGCTGTGTGTAGGAGAAAGGGAACCAGCCTTTTCTGTAAAGAAACACAAGTGTGTGTTTATGATGAAGAAAAGTGAAGCCAAAAAATATTTGGGTTGGAAAAGGGTTTCTGCCACTTTCAACAAGTTATATTTAGACTTTTTCGGATCATTATGAATTAATTATAAGGTCTATATCTTTTCTCAAGTCAGGATTAATTTAACTTGTACTAATATGAGCAACACACCATGAAGGTCGACTGCAATAGGTTGTACAGTTTAGTTTAGACTGGAAGTATGTTTATTTGACAAGACTGAACCTAATCAATCCGTGCATCATTCATTCATTAATTTTTCAAAATAAAACCAAAACTAAGACAATGAAATAAGAAGTAATTTCTTTATAATTTGTTTCCAAAACCAAAATAAAAAAATGGAAAATGGTCGTTTTATCCAATTTTGATCTGAAGCAAGTTGAGTAAACTGGAAATGACAGTGACCTGCAGTGACAAAGATGGAAACCTACGTCCTATTTCGGAAAAATAAGAGAGTCACCCTGCGACCTGAAGATATGACGATAGAGAAAATTGGTATCATATCATACCATAATAATCTTTAAGTCCAGTGGCCATGTTTCTTTTGGTTGTTGAGATTAATTTCCAGTTTACTCAGTTTGCTTCAGGTCAATCTTTGCATAAAACTGGAAATTACCATTATCTGTTTTTTTTTCTCTTAATCATTTAAGCACAAAAAGGAAAACTGAAAAAATATCACTATCTGGTTCTTGATTTTGGTTTTGGAAACAAATAATGAAGAAACGAGTTGTTTTTTCATTGTCTTATTTTTGGTTTTATTTTGAAAAATAAATGAACGATTGATACATGGATTCTAATCACACTTTCTAAGTTATCTCATCTTGTCCTCTGAACCCGCTGTATCCTCACTAGGGTCGCAGTGGTCTGTGGGGGCCTAATCCAGCTTCAATGGTTGAAGGTGGCGTACACCCTGTATGAGTCACCAGTTCATCTCAGGGCTGAACATATATAGACAAACAATCACTTTCAAATTCACATCTATGGGCAATTTAGATTAACCAATTAACCTATCAGTGCATATCTGTCTGCACCCAGAGAAAACCCACGCAGGCACAGTGAGAACATGTAAACTCCACACAGAAAGGTCTGGTGTGGGATTTGAACCAGGGTCCTTCTTGCCATGAGGCATTAGTGCTAACCACTGCTATTGCCCACTTTCTATTACAGTTATTAGAACTTGTATTTAATGATGTAAAACTTCAGATTACAAAATTTTCCATAAGATTATTTATATTGTAAAAAATATTACTGTATGTTACAGGTGACAACTTACTATTTTTGGTTGAATGAGATATTTATCATATCAATAGGCTCATAGTTTAATTCCCATAGTCATATTTTCCTGATGTCATTGTTGACTAACAACTTTGTAAAACATACCGTCCAGTCCGCTCATTTTGACCATAGTGCCATCCATCTCTGGGCTCAGAAATGAGCAGGGTGATGTTGTCGCCAGGCTGGAAGTGCAGTAAACAAGCCCCGCCTCCTATGCCAGCTTCAGACGCATCAGGAGTGTGAGCAAACATGGCTTCAACACATGTAGGTCCTGACAAAGGAAGCATCCGAGGCAGACTAGAGCCTAGAGGAAGAGACGGGAAAACAGGAGAATGAAGGAAAAAGACAAGACACAGAGATGATGAGAAACAGGTTGAGGAGAAGAACCGCACCCTGAAATCCACCGAGTCTCATCTCACTGACGGGCCTCCGTGGGAGTGGAAGCGTCGCTGTTGCACACATCTCTGCAGTTTTCATCAGCCATGGATGGTTAGACAGTGATGAAGTGTTGCTTCCACCTGGTCCCACCTGCTGATGAAGTAACTGGACAGGAGTCATAGCTCTGGACAGAGGAGCACTGTGGGGCAGTGGGGGGCTGTGAGGAGCACTGTGTGCAATGGGGAGGGTCATGCCCTGCAACGAGCTGCTGGCTGAAGACACCTGACTGAGAGACATGACCGTGGAGGGGATGAGACTTGGGGAGAGGTTGGATGTGTTGGCAGCCAGGAGGAGAGAGCTCTGCTGAGCTGAACTGCTGGAAGTGGAGGGGGTGGAGGAGGCCGGGGTGCCACTGCTCTCAGTGAGGGGGCTAGCCGATGTGCTGATGGGTGTGCTGGTATGTTGAGGGGACGCTCCTGTTGATGAGCCAGCTGCCACTCCTCCGGTGGCAGACAGGGAACGGAACGTCTGTGGGGAGTCCTGGGTCAGTGAGGGGTCACTCTGAGAGTTGGAGGGGAGGGGGCGCTGCTGCTGGGAGCGATTGGAATCACCGTTCAACAGAGGAGGGACCTCCTGAACAGACAGTCTCTGGAAAACCAAAAACAAATGGCAGTAGTTGGCAGAATTTATGTTGACAAGGATAAGCATTACAGCTGACAATTACTTTAAGAAAGGCTTTTAGAAGCTGTTCTGTTTTCCTGAGCGTTAGTTTTCATAACGAGTTGGTAAATATTAGTAACACTAACATTTCTCATGTATAGTTATGATACTATTAAATATGTTTAATCTGTGCATAAACAAAAATGTTTTGGATTGTCATTTGTCATTTCAGGGGAATTAAATTCAGGTAACAACAGTGCGGAAACACAGTTTGATGTCTCTGGGACATTGTATGTTTTAGAAACAATTTTTAAACTATCCAGGTGACCTGTTTACTTCTGGTCTACTTCCTATCATACTTCATTCTAACACACTCCACCTACAAATATGAAGGAGTATCAGTTCTCTCATGTTTAAAATCAATAAACAAACTGATATTGTTATGCCTTTAAACATATTTTTGATCCCAATGAATAACAAATTCCAACTGTGTTTTGTCAAAAATATATCCATATAATTAATATAATCAGCCAACAAGTGAGCTTTGCAATATACATATATGAAACATCTGAAACCAAGTGCACAAACATGACCGGACCTGTTCTGGCTGAGCAGAGCCAAGCTTGGTGTGGCGGAGGACCTCTGCTATCCCAGCAGCCCCTGAGCTCTGAGGTGCAGTATGACGCAGAAGATTCAATGCACGCTCTGGGAGTTTAGTCGGCTGAGAACAAGACTGCTGCCAAGAAGACAGTTTCTGAGACAAGAGCTCTCTCACCTGGGATCAAAACAAGAGAAACCCCAAAGGTTAACGCTTTGAAACAGATAATTAGAAAACCAAAAATATACATGTTTATTTTTAGCTGTCTGAGGTGCACAATCCTAATTTCATTAAATCGTACAAAAAAAAAAAAAAGCATCTTTTTTCTTTTACCTATTAACATCCTAATGCTATAGTTTTTAGGAAATGCTTTTAAACAGCAGTAACCAGTGTATGAGTCACTGTCTGTTTACAGGAAGTGCATTAACACAAATTCTGCAGCATAGTGCATAATTACAGCAGTTTAATAATAATGTAGCAGATATGTGGCTGATTTCTGTATTTTAATAGTTTCTGTGGAACTCTAGCATCTTGTTTTACTGAACAAATACACTTTTCATTTGCTGTTTTTATTAGATTTGACTATGTTCAAACCACCTCCAGAGCAACCAATCAGCACAACTACAGTTTTAATATTTTATAGGCAACTCACCTTGGAGTGGTAGTTGATGAGTAGTTTGGTAACACAACACTGTCTGTCCACCAGAAAACAGTATCTTCTTCTCTCCTCAGTCAACGCTGACCTGTAACCTGTAGCCACAAGCGTGTCCAGCTCACCTTGGCGACGACTCATCAACTCCACAAACTGAAACGAAATGTAAAGATTTAACTGAAGCCTTAATCATACATAGATGCAGAATGAACATGTAACCCTGGTTTCATAAAGTGCACAAATACAAGCTGACCTTTGATGCAAATGGAAAGAAGAAAATAAAAACAAGAAACACAAAGGAATATGTGACATTACATCCTGTCTGTCGCTAAATGATAACACAGTCTGAATCATAAAATGGAGTGACCTTTTCCCTTTCCTTTGTTTTGATCCCACTAAATCCTGTCAGCTTCTTATATGATTCATATTTCCTTGAATAAAAGATTCTCAGCTATGTTTCTTATTTTCTCAAAACTCAGCTGAGGCAGATTGTTCTTTAATCTCATTTACACTGGCTTCTATTTCTCAACTTTTTAAAAAAAATCTCCTGTAATGCTGTGTACTATATATAGAACATATGTGTTTGAGAGAGATTGGTTCCACAAATGAAGGAAGCCGGTGTTTCTTACACTTTGTCGTTCAGTAGTTTGTATTATATTTGAATGTTTTGCATCTGCTCAGGTGGGCATCACTTACCTGCATCTCTCTGTCTCCATACTTGTTCGGGTGGCGGCTGCCCTGGCTCTTCCTGCGGAGTTTCTTCAGCTGAGACTGACAGCGCTCGATAGACTCAGACTTAGACCTCCGCTCACCCTGATACTTCTTTAAAGTAGCCTACAAGAAAAAACAATGATTTCAGATTTAGTAATGCTAATATTTAGTTTATTTATATTTAGTGTGACTTTATTTAATGCACTTTCATTGATGAAAATACAAGTATTACAACTTTCTTTGTAGTTGTTACCAATGCATCTAAATTAAACAATTTCTCATATTATTGCCAATACCATCCGATTGAGTGTAATAGGAAAACCAGTTTTCTGTACATACAGATACAGATTTCCCTTGTGTCAGATATTTAGACTTACTGTGAGGTATTTGATGTCAAGTTCCAACTTCTGCTCCAACTGGGCAAGCAACTCTGAGTGAAACAGCTTCAACTGTTAACAAGTCACATATACATTTTAAATGATTATAGTTCAATGTCCCCATGACAGACATGGCCACAGTTCATCAATTATCACAAAACCACAGGCTTTAAAACTACAATTATGCAGTACATTTTTGACATCAAATGTAATGCAAGTTAAGTAAATATATAATGTCATAAAGACCCAGAGGTGGGAGGAAACAAGGTTCAAATACTTTGGTATCCTGTACTTGTACTTTACTGTCTTTACTTTATGATGGATTTTTACTTTTATTGCCTATATGTTAACAGAAATATGTTGTATTATTCAAATTTGTGCTTTCAATCAATGAAGACATTCACATTACAGAAACAATTTTAACATAAATAGGCAAGACATTCACACATAGATTGCATTTTGTCATTACTTTATTTGAAGTTGGAATCATTTCAGTTATTCAATTACATTAATTTGATGTAAGCAGAAATGTCCTTCAAAACCCTTTTTACTTTTCTAACGTGCGCTTTTTCACTAAAACTGGGCTATAGAGGTTAAAACAGTACTTTTACTTTTGTACGCATTTAAAATGGTTTGCATTAAATTGTTAAAATGTAAAATTTGAAGCATGCTAATAGATTTTCTTACCACATCCTCCAGCTGCACCTGAATCTGTCTGTGGACCTCGGCCATCTGAAACAGTGTGTCGCCTGTGTGGAACAAAAAGCAGCCGCAGAACTTATGTGATTTTTGACATTCGAGGCTCATTATTCTTTTTGATTAAAAAAACCTTAAAAAACTCCCTACTCTATACAGAAGGTCTATATCTAACACAGTGTGATGGTAAGGATTTAATGCTTTTAATGTTTAACATTCATGAATTTCAAAGTGTTTTTCAGTGAAATATCCACATGTATGAATCTATATGTCTCCAAAAATGTCTCTAAAATGATTTCTTTGACAGTTTTCAGTTGACATGCTGGTGGTCAGCTGCTTCCCTCGGTCACACAGCACAGTAGTATGTGGTGGCTGGCATCTCGCCCTCCGACACTCCTGCCTGCCTCCCCCGCTGTTTTCAGCATTACAATGAGATCATGTGGTGTTGTTAATCTCTCAACAATGACCCCACTCTCTCCCTTTCCCTCTGTTCTCTTTCTACATTTCCTCATTCCCTCTTGTCTTCATCTCCTCCGTCATAAACACATACATCAGGGACACGGTCAATATTCTCAACTTCCCCCCCGCCATTACTGTGGCTCCTTTAACCTTTGTTGAGTCCATCATTTTTATTTTACTCTTCACTCACCCAGCTCTTTGGAGCCTTGGCTGTCACTCGCCAGCTCTCCAAGTTTTACCAAAGCGTCGAAGTACCCCTTGGCAGCCACCGTCACCCCTGAAGATGACAGAAAGTGTGTGGTTCTTGTAAAAACTCAGCATGAATTCAAGGTGATAATTCATTCATTGTGAGTGGGTCTGTGTTTAACTAACCTGTCAGGGCTTTCTCATAGTGTTTTCCCATGGTCACAAAGTTCTTTAGACTGGGATTAAACTGGTCTAAAATCCCCTGTTGGCAAAAATACACAAACACAACTGTGATTATATGACTGTGAAAGTGTGAGTATGACAAATATTTTTTATACAACAGATTATCATGTGGTTGAAAGGAAGATAAATATGTAGAGTTGTACCTTATAGACATTCTCTGTCATCTTGTTCACTTCCTCTGTTCGAGACATTTTTCCTCTTTTACTTATATGTGTTTTGCAACTGTGCATAAATGTATCACTTATTACTTATCAAGGGTTTATGCTGTACAGCCGATAGAAACCTGCCAACATAAAAAACAGAGAAAATTAACTTGCCTTCAAAATTGTGCAATTGCGTTAACCTTCAAAAAAGTGTTAACACTATTATAGTCAGAGAAAATTCAATTGTTTCATATATGCAGATAGCTTTGATAGATTTATAATTCTTTGTAACAGTTATAGGATTGTTCAGCAAAAACCCATTCAGATCCAAGAAGTTTAAGCACCACTGAGCCCTCCTTTAACAGTAATGAACATCTTGGATTTTAACTAAGGGCAGCAGAGTTACTTTCTCATGGATCTCATCTGTACCACAGCTGCCAGTTTCTACATTATCATTGCACCACATTATAGCAACCCAAATATTTCTCCTAGATTCATGTGCCAGACGAGTTATACCATTTCAGATAAGAACAATGGCTTCCCCAGACCAAGTCACAGGTGTCAGAGCACTGAATAAACATGCGACAACAATATTTCCTCACTAGAAAGGACGATCAGGGGGGAGTGATCCTGGGTCAGAGGATTTCCAGTCTGGGTTTGATGGCGAAAAGACTTAGTTTTCCCTGTGCAGCCCTCCTTTGTTATGACAGCGAGATTACAGAGAAAATGTTGACCCAGATCACCTAATGGTATATGACACAAAGAAAACATTTCCAGACTGTTGCTCATTAAGGCCATGCTGGTGTAGTCTGTCATTTGTCAGGGCAGCTGTAACAGTCTACTGGAGAAGACAGAAAAAAAGTCTGAGACCACCTGTAAGATTTGTCCCATATTTGTAATTTTTTTTAAAATTCTAATTACTGTGCAAAGTATCCTTGAGAAAATGGTGAAAGGGTAAAGCCACTTACATGTAAATCTTGCAGCTTATGTGCTTAAACTCTAATAAAGTGTTGTTAGTTTCTGGATGCAACAGGAAAAGTCTGCAGGTGGTTGGGGGCCTCATACAGAAGGTGCATTCATTTGCTTTGGTTTAACCTCTTTAAATGTCTTAACACGTGTGCATATTAACACTGCATCAACAATATCACAACTGGTAATAATAATAAAATATCATATTAAGAAATTACTGAGTGACCAACAAGTAACTGAGTTGCACATTTAGACAACTTTGAACATTTCTGGTATATTTAAAGTTGCAGGGCTGCAATGAAGTGTATTTTTCTGTAATATTTGCAAATGGTGCAAACACTAAGAACAACAGAACAAAATGCAAGGTGCTTACTATTCCATCTCATATTTGTATTAATTACATCAGAACATGTATGAGTGTTGTGGGGGTTTTTTCAATGGTGAAGCATATAAAGCAACGAACAGAAGAAATCTAACTTCATTTGAGGTTGTTTCACACACTGCCATTTGGCCACGGTGCAGACCAACAGTAGATAGAGTACCTGTTGATCTAAAAAAAAAAATGCAACAACAAATAATTCAACTACTTAAAAAAAAAAAGAAGTTACATACCTTTTTTGGCCTCATTGTTGGGTGCTATAAAGGCTTCCTGTGCGTCTTTGAGTGGTTAATGAACAGTAACAGCCCCTCTTTTCTTCCTATTAGGCTACTTTCCCTCTTCGTTAGTTAGTGGGGGGTTGTTTCATCCAGCACAGCACTAAATCTCAGCTCCCCTCCACCCCTTTTTCACATGGCTCTCTTCTCTTTTTCCTCTCTCTCTCTCTCTCTCTCTCTCTCTCTCTCTCTCTCTCTCTCTCTCTCTCTCTCTCTCTCTCTCTCTCTCTCTCTCTCTCTCTCTCTCTCTCTCTCTGTTTCTTTCTCCCTCTCTGTCGGTCTTTACTCCTAGGAATTGGGGTCAGATATTTGGTGCCGTCCAGTACCTCTCCTCATTACTGAGCCGATTATCAACATGCCTTCACGCCCGCAAAAAAAGAAAGGAAAAAAAAAAAGAATCACCCACAGGCACAGTGTGTAGGAGCAGCTCCCTGCCCGTTTGGAGACCACAGGCAGCCTCCCATTCTGTATCTGCCTCTCTCTGTCTCCCTCTCTCACTCGGGCAGAATAACAATGAGCAAACGGGACCTCGTCTGAATAGCAGCAGGAGGAGAATAATGACTTGAACTTTTTAAGCCAAAGACAGAGCAGCACAGGCAGCCATATCACTGGCCTACATACTGCCGGGCCCATCACACATTCCTGCTCCCCTTTTTCTCAGAGGGGGAACAGAGGAGGAGGAGGCCCTGGATGGACACTAGGCCTTTCGAACAAATGGCTGCAAAGATAAAGACTGATATAAGATATAATACAGAGACTGAGAGAAACTATACCAACTGTTTACAAGAATGGGCTGCGATGTATAGATTTATCGAAGTACTACACTTTATAAGATTTTAGAGAAAGCTCCTTGTAATATTTTTTTTTATCAGACAAAGTGACCACAAGTGGCCATCCTACATGCACTCATACCAACAAAAGAGTTTTCTAATCAATTAACTTTTATTAAGCAGACTCATAGTCCATTAGGCAACACACAATGCTTAGAATAAATACATAAGAATAAAACTAATAAGAAAAAACACGACCATACCAGTGTTTCCACATAGATGACTGGTATTTCACAGCAGCAACACCTGGATTTGACCAGAGGTGGAAGTAACTAAGTAGAAGTACTTCCTTTACTGTACTTAAGTAGCTTTTTTAGGTATCTGCACTTTACTTGAGTATTTATTTTTGTGGCAATTTTTAACTTTTACTCCCTACATTTTTGCATAAATATCTGTGCTATATATTCTTTACATTCTCAGAATAGACTTGTTACTTTTCCAAACTAAACACATGTGTCACTTCAGAGGGAAATAAATGGAGGAAAGAAACTATGACTTTATACATTATATATAATAATTATATGACTATTATCCTACAATTTTGAGTTTTTATCTCATAAATTTCCTGCCCATACCCACAAAACTGAGTACTGTGACTCGATCAAACACATTATCTACACAGTAACTCAATTTTAAAGGCTTTATTTTGGTTACTTTCAAATGTTTTCTGAGTTTTCCTGGTTCAATCATTATAATTGCTGTCATGACAAAAAAGTGTACTTTATTACAATTGAGAAATTGCACTTTTTTAGTAACGAAGTTGAATCAGTACTTCTACTTTTACCAGAATATTTTATTTGCAGAAGTAGCTGTACTTCTACTTAAGTACAGAATATGAGTACTTTGACCATCTCTGGATTTGACAGTTATACAATAATAGAATTCTGAGTTATTCAATCTGCGTATAAATTTGTACATTAGATTCCTCAACATGGAACATGTCAATTATTACACATTTTTACATACTTTTAAAATTATTATTATTTTCAGATTAATCCTAGTAGTAGTAAACTAACAACTTTTTTTAAAAAAACTAACTATTTCCATATTTGCAATATTTGCATTTTCTAATGATACGAGATGCATATCATGTTCAGGCCATTCTGCACAAATGTTACATTGGGTTCAACTCCATCTGACACTGTATGTGTCAGATACACACACTTTTATCTCGAAATATTGGCTGCTTCATTGTGAGGTCATCACAGCCACGCCCAACATTTAATCAAAATTTTTCACCCAGTTTGATGTAAATTGGATGTAAACCTGAGGAGAAGATGTTGAAAATATGGGTATTTAAGAGGTCCAGACTTCCATCCAATATGGCCGACTCCCTGTTGGGTTTAGGCCCATAATGTATTTTTTTTTCTAAAATTAAAAATAATAAAATAAAATAAAAATTATGTATTTTTTCTCACTTGTCCTATCATGGGCTATGGGGTGGCAAAGCCCCGCCCTTCTACTTCCGGTGCGTGTGTGCTGAGGTCGCCAAAAATTTGAATGGGAGTGAATGGAGCGAGATAAATTCTGATTCCGTCTGACAAGTGCTCTGAAATTCACATATGATAGCAGTTATTAAGAAATATTTGATGTGGCATAGACAGACTACCCGTTTTTATAGGAAGCAAACGTGACTTTAGGTTTTATGTGTGCTTAGTAAGAGACTACAATGCGTCGCGACGCATGACGTAACATACGCTCAGTCTGTGGTGACATCACATACACGCCAGGTGTGTCGTCCAAATTATTAACGGGTTTTTACTAGCAAATGAATCAGCCGTTTAACAGAAGCAGTTGAAACTCACATCAATAATTATCATTATTGATATGTTATGTTATGTTATGTTATGTTATGTGATGTGATGTGATGTGATGTTATGTTATGTGATGTTATGTTATGTTATGTTATGTTATGTTATGTTATGTTATGTTATGTTATGTTATGTTATGTTATGTTATGTTATGTTATGTTATGTGATGTGATGTGATGTGATGTGATGTGATGTGATGTGATGTGATGTGATGTGATGTGATGTTATGTTATGTTATGTTATGTTATGTTATGTTATGTTATGTTATGTTATGTTATGTTATGTTATGTTATGTTATGTTATGTTATGTTATGAGGTACAGAATTTGTGTTATTCAGGGAACATGACAAACCAGATACGATTTTAGCATTTTATTTATTATATACAATTCATTAATTTTCCAATCTCAGGCCCCATGAGCCTCCCGGAAGGCCGGAGACTTAAACTCCCCGTATGTGGACCAAGTTTTTTTTTTTATGTACAGAAAACTTACAGGCTCACAATATCATAAACACACAACAGAAAAACAAACAAACAAAAAAATAAATCACAATAACAGTCAACCTTATAACATTTAAGGCGTTACAGGGTCAAACATAAGATCAATAATACCATTGTAAATACCTTTTTTTCTTACATAATTTTAATTATTCTTTTTAATTGACAATTTCTTTTCGGAACACAATAAAGATAGGTTTGACAGTTCCAAATTTATGCATTTATGAATAAAGAACTTGGCGAAAAGTATTATATTATTAATTAGAAATTCTTAATATTTGTTTTGCCAGATTACACCAAATTTGTCGTTGTAGGATAAAGCTAAAGAGTCTAAATTGTTCTGAGAATAAATCCATAAACAAAAACTGTCCCCCAAAATATTTTTGAATACACGCAGGTAAAGAATAAATGTTTCTATTTCACAATCACAAAATAAAGAACAAGTGTTGTCATCAATACTGAATTTTGAATGAAGATATTCTTTTGAAGGATGAATATTATTTATAGTTTTAAAGTGCACTTCCTTTGCTGTGGGTGGAAGAGTAAATTTGACATAGTTACACCTAATGGTTTTAATGTTTTTATTTAAAAATCATATTATTATATAAAATCATATCAATCATATTTTGTCTTCTAAGAGTCGAAGGGAAGAAAACAGTGTTTAATCAATTTCGCATGAGTTTGTTGTTGCACTTTTTGTCCACAAAGGGGCACTGTTGAACCATAAGTAAATTTAAATGAGGCTCAATATTGGAATATATTAAGTATCTTTTCAAATTACAAAGAAGAGTTTGTGGAATTGCACAGATTACTGCATTGAACTGCTCAACTGGACAGACAATGTTACATTTTCACTAAATTAATTAAAGCTTAATAAACTTCCTCTTACATCCATTAAGTGCACAATTGACCAAATCGTATGTGGACTAAGTTTCACGGTTGTACGGCGAATTTTTTTTTTTATGACGTCTCCCATTCGCGTAATGTATTTGTATTTTTGTATTCTTTTGTATTTCTGAGCCATTTTGTAAGATTTTTTTGGTGACTTCAGATTATGATATTTTTCACCGGGCTTGAATGTAGGGTCAAATAAAATCAACTTTTGTAAACGTTGAAAGGACAAAAATCGGGGTGAAAGTGGCGAGAGAGTAATAAAAAAAACAACCTTTCAGTTTTAATAGGCATTTGTTGTCTAATACAAGAACTATAATAAACATAAAACGTTTGAAAAATACATCTGTATGTGAAAGCCAATTTTTTTATTCAATGTATGATCGACAGAACTGTGGCTAAATTTAGTTTTTGCATGTTTCTGAAATAAACTGAAGAATAACTATGCGAATTTAATCTAAGGGGGAAATTCCACTTTTACACCAGCACGGTTATAGTACAACACACAGAGTAATACATTCTATAAATAATTAGATATACAATTTTACAATTGTTAATTAATGCTGAAAATTGTTTTATGTTTAACTTTCAAAGAATTGTTTTGTCAAATAAATTACATATGCAAGGAGTGGCTTTGGCTATGACTGTACATAATAATATTCAGAATCAATAGTTTTGGGCAATCAGTTATAACTGAAAGCACAATTTAAGAAAGAAAATACATAGAATTACCTAGCTTTCAGTGTTGCCTAAAAGAATAATTTACTAAAGAAAATAGCTATAACTACTCATTTAGATGATATACATATTGTATATACTTTTGTATATGTGTATTTGAGTGTTTACATTGCTTTATGACCAACTCAAGTAACAGGCAACTGTTCAATAAAAAAACATGTATTTGAAAAACAAAACTCTGAGGATTTACCAATACAATAGTTTATTAATGCTTAATGCCACTGTTAGATATGTATATACAGAAATTTAGAAATGTTTTATAGACTTTTACCCAAGATGCATGTGATCATCATGCCACATATTTCTCTAAAGAGTCACTGTAACAAATATAGTACTGTATAGCTGCATATTACACACATTTTATATTAAGAGTTGAAAATGACTTTATCAGATTCCATGTCTTCAAGGAAATAAAGATGTCCTTGTGGTGTACATTGCCTGGACAGTCAGGTGACTGAGGCTCTGTTGCAGTAACAGCTTTTTTCCAGATGATGGCGACAGGACATGACTTTTGCTACTTTTGTCCATGTGAGCTAATGCAGCCAGTGTGCAACAAGTGCCAACTCTCATTCTGTTGTTCTGAATGACAGCCACCACATCACAACAGACAGTATCCCCTCATACTGATAGACACATTCTGTCTTTAATGTCTTACCTTATCTCTGCAGCAAAGTAGTTTTCTATACAATCCAATGAATTGCACTATAGTCTATGAATAACTGGACAATGATCAATACAAACTCCAATCAAAAGCCATATCACAGTGTTCTTTGCCCCTTCCTTCCTCAGATGCCAAGTTATTCAGCATTCAGTTTTTCAGCCATGGTGGCCCAGTGTGCTCTAGATCACCTGATCTGTAGTCTCATGTCCTGGGACATGAACTGTAAAGCTGTTTGTCTTGGCTTTCTGCCTTGGTTCCTAATTCACACCAAGATAAGGAGCTTGGCAGACAGGAGAACACAGTGGACACTGACCCATTAAAGTATCACAAAAAATCATTCAGGTCTCTGTCTCATCTGTCCATCCATCATCATGTTTCAACACAGTTACTCTGTCTTTGAAAGAATACTTTGTAATTTTAAAATATAGCTTCGAACTTTAGTTTAGACCCCCTGGCTGATATTTACTTCAGTTTTGTTCCTTGGCTCTTGTCCAAATGTGTCACATAGTGTCTGAGATGACACGACATCAAAGTTTGCCGTGACACAAATACTCTAGTTTATTCATTATTGTCTGATAACACACTATTCAGATGAAAATACCAAATTAATCAATCAATCAAATATGAAGTGATGAGACTGAGGAAACATATTATATTCACACATAATTCTTCATTGGTTAAAGTGCTTCACTCTATTTTTGAGGAAGCTGAATCTATGTGCAGCAATAATTTATCATACGACATGAACACAGTAAGACATTACCTGGCTAAGTTAGAAGAAATTGTTCAAATATACTTGGATGTGTTATATAGAAATCACTTACTGGAAGGAGTTCATGGGGACAGAGATCCCTCTAAACAGGGAAATGAGGACAACAGTTTTGAAAGCACTTAATTTCTACTAATACCATAAATCAGCCATTTGTCCAAAATAGTGGTTTGCACAAGTGTGTCACTTTCATTAACTGGTCATGTACTGCATACATATATCTATGTCACTCAAAGGGAAAAAGAGAAATAAGAAATCAGCTCATCTTCATGTGTATATGTAATCTCACAACATTAAAAATGGATAAGGCCTACATTTGTGTTGTACATGTCACGGCAATCTTATCAAAGATCTTTAGTTCTGTATCGCAGAACAACAATCTTTCCTCTGGTTGGATAGATTGTGTGAACTGTATTAATTAAGAATTAATTCCCATTTTCCAAAACTAAATATTTATTCACTACTATAAAATTGCTTTGGAATGGTTGTTTATTTGTGTATTGTCATTTATTATGCACTGGTTCTGGATTATTCATCTAAATGATGATGTCTTGAGAGTCTTTTGCGGATGGACGTATTAGTTTTGTACAAACAAATTAATTTTTCAGCAGAGTACACGTAAAAAAAACAGGCATTGTGCATTTTATCCACATATAATTCATGGATTATTTCGCCAAACCTTGGTATGAACTTTTCAGCTGTGGCTGCTGAACTGATAAAGAGGCCAGAAAAAGAACAGCGTAAGTGACCAACATATGCCTGTGTGTCTAACGTTATCAAAGTAATGTTAATGTCAGTATAATTATCTGGCGTGTAATCAACATGGTGTTCCACTGTGTTTGTTGTGTGTTTGTCTTTGACCTTAAAGCAGCCATCTGCCATCCTGCCACAGCCTCTCTGGCAGTCAGTCAGACTGGAAGACACGAAGACATTAATCAAGCCAATTACTCCCCTGTAAAGATCTAGGTGAGCTGCATGACGTCGCCTGGATATAGGCCTAGTGTCTGCAGGAAGAGAGGTTTTAAGTCCATCACCAGTAAATGATATTGACTAAAAATATTTTAAAGATGTACAATGTTCGCGTAATGTGTTCATCCATAAAGACCCAGTGCTAATTTTATGTCAGTTCACAAATGAATTTTTCTCTCTGTTTACCCTTTCTTAAGTGATTTATCACTATTTATTGTTATATTATCTTCTATATTTGGCAATTTTCACTCTAAATCATGTATTTTCCAACACTTTTCATTGCTCATGAAAACTAAGAGTAAATACAAAGGCTATTTATATCAAAACAGAGAAAACTCAAGACAAAGTGACTTTTTCAGCAAATATATCAATAACTGAACATAAACCACACATCTCCATACACTGTCATTTATGAAACTTCATTAGTTTTACTAGTGAATCAATATTGTAGAAGATAATGGTGTTTCCATGTTTACTATGGAGCATCTGAACATTCAAATGGGTCATATCTGATGACCATGGTAAGATGAAAATCTGTATTTTACACCAATTATTTACATGTATTGATTATATTGCTGGATCAACAGGTTATAAACATTTCCATAAGTAGATGTTTTGATCACCTGTTGATGTTTGGGTCTTTACACTGTAGATTTTGCAGTGTTAATTTGGAGACAATGGGACCAAATAGACTCTAGAAGGAATTAAATAAACTCTCTAAGTGTTGATTTAACACTGCAAAATTTACTGTGTACAGGTTAAAGATGGATGATATTACTAAAAGCCTTGTCTGTAAAATATGCAAAACAGATTGACAATGATAAAAATAAACACAAATGAGTAAGACGTCAAGACGAATGTAAAGATGGCCTCACAGGAAACGAGGTGTGTCCTCTGAGATTAAAAAAAAAGGCGGAAGCATGGGAGGAGAGAAGGAGAGATAAGAGCAGCAAAGACAATGAAGAGGGGATTTCAAAGAGTTGAGTCTTCTGGAGTAAATCTCTCAATCTCTTCAGAATGTGAGTTGGACAAACTCCTTACATGCTCACAGCAACAACAGTGATGCTGCACTGAGAGGTGAGGACCTTCCCTTATGGTCTTTTCAGTTGGTTTCAACATATCTATACCATTTGCATTGTATTTTATTATGTACTGCAGTGATTAGCTGATTAACTAAAATACACTATTTTGTTTTTGTTATTACAATATGTGCTCTTTTTTGTTCTAATGTGACAGATAATTAAATATTGTTAGGTTTCAGACTGTTTAATGATAAAACTATTATGTTACTAGAATGAGAAGCAAATGTAAAATAGAACAGAGTAATTAACTCGAAGAACAAATGATTTTTTCTCAAAGACCTCTCTAAAATGTTCATTCTAAAGATAACATGTTGATGTGAGATAATGACAGACTACAGACAAACAAACAGGATAAATAATATAAAATAACGCATATTAACTTTAACATTGTTGAAATATAAAATACCATGACACTGTTTTGTGATGTATTGATGATGGAGGTGTTGAAGTTCAGCTACTGCACTACATGTAAATAACATTAGTATATTTTGCACAAAGATAAAAAGCAACACTTGCATTGTGTCTACTTCATTAGTTAATTGTAGAAAAGGCAGCATGTACGTAAAATCAAGCCAGAGACTTAAGCCACTATCAAAACTATCTGCAAAGGACAAGTACATGAGAAAAACAATGATGCTGTGGTATCTTTTAATGAGATGTATTGATTGTTTGACGGAATCTGACTTGTTTGTTTACAATTGGCAAGTGCTTTATTTTGTGAGTCATCTGTTTTTTAATCACAGCTCTGAATGCAGTTATCAGCTTTTAATTTGGGACTAATCGCACTACTTAAATATTCGGCCATATGGTATGAGGATGGTGCACGACCCCCGTGTTCACAAGGACTCATGGATTAACAACACACACACACACACACACACACACACAAACACACACACATACACACACACACACACAAGTGTGTGAGGCTGAGGAAGGTCACTTATCTCTGGCTAAGTTCACACAACAACTGTTTGCAATTAGGTTAATTGCGTGACCTGTAGGTGGTAATAAACTTAAAGCTGAACTGTGGTGATTGGGTGTGACACGGTTTTGTACCTTGACCATCTGTTTAGACTCAAAGCCCTGCACAAATCACACACTCAGACACACAGCACATTTGTGATACAAAGGTTGACCGAATTAATTCCAGTAATAATTTAATTAATTAAACTAATTCATTAATTTTAAAAAAGGAAAAAAATTGTTACACCCAAAATCATTTTTATCATGTAGACTGCCTATTTTTATGCATTATGTGCTATGTTTTCCTCCAATTTAATTATTTATTCATTGCAGAGCATTTTATATGAAATACCAACACACACATAAAGATAAGAGGATGTCATCACAAACAGCAGGTGGCCTCTGAGGTTTATCTGCAAATTGCCGACCTTGTATAATGAGGAACACGTATGAATGCTTGGCAAGGTCAGCTTCCCTTTGTGCTAAAAAAAGATATGAAATATTACAGTATAATGTAAAGATTTTAAACACAAAAATAAACATTTAAAAATATATTATTTCCCAACAATTTGCAATTTCATATTAGCTTTTTCAGCATTAGTGTTTGTGTACTTTAGAGGATCCCAGTTCACTATGTCCACATAAGGTGGATATGCTGTAAATGAATCACTGGTTACTTTCTTTCATTATAAATCTTTCTTTTCTTGAGCTGATTAACTTTTCTCTCCAGGGATTAATAAAGTTAATCTGTTAATCCAACTAATTTCAACTACGGAACTGCTGAATCAAAATAAATATTGGTATGGATTGCTGTTGGCCTTATTTTTCAGCTTCCAATAGGTCACAGTCACAGTGACATGTTGTAGCCTGGTCCTGTTAAGACACACTTACACTTCTGATTTGGAGTAATCCTTGTCTGGTCAATCTCTGCTTGTTTTGGCACATCCTAACAGTGCATAAGATTACTAGCCAGACAGACTACCTGCAGGTAACTGGCGACAAGGACATCACACTGAGGTGCTCGTCCCCCACCACACCCCACAGAGAACAGATGAGCCACTACTTCCTGCTTATATATAATTTACAGACACATTCTTCTTGTTTACTCTAACATAGTAGCCAAAAGACACATTTTGTCTGTTTACCTGCAGAGAAACACAAAAAGCTGAGACAAAATAGAGATGTATTGATTAAAGGAAATCCAGTCAAAAGACTGAAAAGTGTTATGTAGGTGCTTATGTTATCAAGGCCAGTCTCTGTAATGACAGCTTCTGCAATCAGCAAAAGACCACTGTCTAATTTATGATGCTTTGTTTTACAGGTTCAGAGAGAGGCCAAAGAACAACAGATGTGTGAATCACTTATGGATGGAGATCTTGTTTGGTATCTTGCTCCAACAAGGCAGTTGTTACAGTCTTTATTTCAACTGGGATTACACATTTTGAGGTGAAGCCAAGCTCTTTAGTTGTACTTGCTGCAAGTGGATGCAGATCATGATGATCTCTCCATCTTTACACCTGTTCACTTTTCCTGTTTCTATGGTGCTTTATTCACTCTCTCTCCTCGTTTGCACCTCATCTGGTAAGTCAGGGTTTGACTTTGACTATGGAGCACATCCGCGCTTTGTGTGTACCCCAATTCCAGTGGACGCAGACCCGGCCTGCGCCCCGAGTCCTGGACCAAATATGAGGGCAGCAGGGCCAAGCAAAGGGGCAACAGGGCCCAGCGGACACGGGTATCAAAGTGCACCCCCTGCTGGCTGGTGGGGGGCAAGCGAAGAGGCCAAAGCTACCATCCTTCACCTCAGAGAGAGCCTCGTTCAACAGAAAGAGACCATCTTGGACCAGAGGGAGACCATCAGAGAGCTCACAGCCAAGCTCACACTGTGCGAGGGCTTTGGACGAGGGGCAGCACCACATGACAACCACCACGGCACTGCCTCGCACTCCCATCACTCAGGAGTGGGCAGTCATCATACATATGGTGATAATGGGCACTATAGCAACCATCACGGTCACCATGGAAACAGCAACCTCAAACCGGACTCACCGCACTACCCCTCTGCAGGAGGGCACCGATCTGATGGAGGGCAAAGCAGCAACAACCAAGGCAAGGATAAACATGTGACACCAGGGGACATAACATCATCACCAGAGCAGATGGAGAGGATGCTGCAGGCGCTGAAGGAGCGGCTGGAAAACCTGCAGGTGAGCAACAAGAGCAAACTTTGTCAACTTCCAGTTAAAGTATAATGTATATAATAAACAGAAAAAAAATTACAAACTGAAGTATTGATGCATAACAAATAAGACATGTTAAAAAGTGAAGCTGACATTTGCACTATTTTCTGGATTAATTTGTAGAAAAGGAAGCACACAATTAAAACATTTAAAATGTAATCTATAAAAACTAACTAGAGTGTGGAAAAAATGGAAATTGTTATGAATTTAAACAATGATTGACTACTTTAGCCAAAGCATCTGCAAATGAGAACTTGGCAAAGACATTAACACTGACATTGACTTTAAATGGGATCTATTCTTTGTTGTTCCATTAAAAGAAAAAAATACTTTCAGTGTGTGTTGTACCCATAAATTGGTTTTCCTAATTTACATGCAGCAACGCTATTGTAATAGCATTAACAAACAAACAATTAGGTCCTAAGGTAGTATTTCCGCTATGTACTAAACAGAGAAACAAAATAATTATTTAATCACTTAAACCCACTCACTACATTGACAGATGTCCCTGGGTGTGCCCACTCAGGGACATCTGAACAGCAAGAGGCTCAAAGGGCTACGTCAAAGCCTGATCAGGTAAAGAGAGCGATCTGCAGAGACTGATTTAGAAGGCAACCATTGTTGAATAATTTATTGTCCTACTTCAAATTGGTCTTGTTTCCAAATTCAGAGGCAATTTCATGAAAATTCAGTGATCCCACGGTCTACTAGTTTTTATTATCTCAATTATTTCTGAACTATGTCTAAATTTATGCTGCCTGTATTTGATCATGATCATAGACAGATATCATGGTCTGTGTGTGTGGGAGGGGCCATTGGAGGGTCTGAGATCAGCAGTAATTATCGTGATCTCCCTTGGCAAACTGGTAATCAGGACACACATGAAGATAAAGAATTACCTGGAAGGAAGTGAAACAAAAACAAATGTAGAGACATACTGAATATCAGAGAATAAGATCAAATAATACCTGCGACTAAAGGTGCGAGACTAGTATATTGCTAGGATTACTATATGCTAAACAGCACAAATAATAATAGTGTAACAAAGTAAAAGCAGAACAAATAATGCATTAACGCTCTTGAGACCTCTCAGTATGAACCACAGCAGATGTTATGCATTTGTTCATACTGTTTCTCTCTCTCATTAGAAGAGGAACACATCCATTGCCTACTCCAGCTCTCTGAAGGAGCTCCTGCAGAGGAAGATCAACACTCTGGAGGAGCAGCTGCACCACAACACAGCCGCCCTCAGCAGTTCAGACCATCACGATGACGACAGCAGTCACCATGACGATGGAGATCATCACGATGATCATCATGATGACCATAAGCATGACCATGATGATGATGAACACCATGAAAATCATAGTGACAGTGGAAACCATACAGACCATTACAATGATAGCCACAATGACCATCATGATACAGATGGTGACCATAATGATCATGACCACGATGACTATGATGACACCCACCATGACGACCACTACAGTAATGAAGCAGACAGTCATAGTTACAGTCCACACCCTGGACACAGAACCCCAGGGCATCGGACAAGTGCCAACTCACACAAACTGGAAACGATTCTCAACCA
This sequence comes from Siphamia tubifer, assembly GCA_020466265.1. Taxonomy (NCBI): domain Eukaryota; kingdom Metazoa; phylum Chordata; class Actinopteri; order Kurtiformes; family Apogonidae; genus Siphamia; species Siphamia tubifer. The sequence continues at coordinate 60,168,452 of CM035798.1, read as the reverse complement.
ATTGCACCTTGCAGGTAGTACAAAAAGAAATGTGAGAGATGCTGATATCTCTGCAAATCATGTAATTTGAATTTTGTTCTTGTATATTTAGTTTTGTAAATTAATATTACCTTTTAGAAACTACCGTGAATATTTTAAAAGCAAAATATCTAATTCTAAGATAAATGCTAATTAAACTTTAATATTAGTCATGTCTTTTTTTTCTTTTTTTTACAGTAGTTGACAGAGATGTTATTTAAATACAAAAATGTATAATACTAACATGTTTCTTAGTATTTCTACAAGTTAAAAAAATGCTTTTCTATGACTATTCATAAATGTTGATAATTTCACAATAGAATCCAAGTAAGGTTTAGTCTTACCAACAAAACAATAGAGTCAATAGAGCACACTAAAGTATGATCACATCAGATAAAGACCTATTATTCTGTTTGTCTGTTTAATTAACCCATTAATGTCGAGCACTTTTCTTTCTTTTTTTAGGATTATATTATGTTATGTTTCCCTTATGTTCTTGTGAAAGCAGGACTGATTTGAAATCATGTATTCATTTCTAGGTCTATTATATTAATCTTTTAGTTTTCAGTACCTCAGCAAACCCAATAAGATGAAAAATGTTAAGCAAGAAACTTGAAAACCAAACATACAGTTTCAATCAATAGTCAAGAATACCTGCTAAATATGATATTTGTCTTTAAAAGGTTCCAACAAGAAGCAAAATACAAGTCCCGATGCCTTCCAGATAAGCTTCCCCATGAGGACCAACTACATGTACGGGCGAGTAAAGAGGACTCTGCTTCAGGAGATCTTTGCTCTGACTCTGTGCATGTGGATGAAATCTGGCACAGGGCAGGCTCTGGGGACTCCATTTTCCTATGCTGCACCAGGACAGACCAATGAGTTAGTGCTCATTGAGTGGGGGAACAATCCTATAGAGCTACTTATTGATGACAAGGTAGGACATAATAACATGAGGTGGAAATCAAACCAAGGTCGCTCTCCCAGTGTCACAGTATTTTCTTTAATTAAAATTTTCACAGCAGACAATTTTGGCTTATAAAAACCAGGCACAACATACTGTTTGCTAGTAGTATTAACAACAACTCTGTTTCAATTAATTGTCCCAGGATACATTTCCAGCAACTGAAGCACCTAAGTGGGTTGCAGCCAGTTGATGATAATGATGGGGGATAGTGATGGGGTTTTCACATTCACTTCTGAGCCTCTGATGGCTGTAAAAGGCTGAGAAACTACATTTTACTGGAACTGTTTCAATGCATTGATAGGGTTAGAGGACCAATAGTTACTAAACATTAGTCAACGTTAAACATTATTAAACATCAGATCAATAGATGCTTGAGGGTAAAAACTTAAATGTATTCAGCTGTTTTTATTAATAAGTTCAATTCCGTATTTTTTTAAGCTTAAACTTTTCATTTGTTTATCTGTTTTATCTATTTTCGTTTTGGGTTTTTTTTTTTGTGTACTATGCACCTTACATACATTTACTTACAATAAATTTCTGAAAGGGAACAAGCTGCCAAAACTACATTGATACAAAAGGGCTGTTCACAATTACCTGCCCCCTCTTGTGCTGCACTGTGTTCACTTTGGCTTCATTCTTAACCCTAACCAGCTGAGACGCTTAACTATTTAACCTCCACCAGTTATATCTGACACTTACCCCTGAGCCTAGCTAGCTTAACCCCACATGTCGCAGAGCGGAGCGCTGTGGGAAACCTGACTTGAACCGGACAGAAACACGAATTAACAATGAAGCAGCCTGTTGAACAACTCATATGAAATAATGTCACTATTACTATTTTATTTTATTTTAATTGTATTAATATTAATATTGCTGTTTTCTATCTGTTCACTGATAAGAGACTAGCTAGCAACAGTCACATTTTAGCTCAGGAAAAAAAAAGCCTCTCTGCATTTGAAAAAGTCCAAAAACAGGGTTAAAAAACGTATCGATAAATAACAAAAATACAACTCAATGATAATGCCAACATTTATCCAAAAAGAACTGGATAAAAATATTTTAAAACTAAACTTCCCCCTTACCCGCAAACATAGCTTAGCTTAGCTGTCCTTAGCTTGTCTCTGCTGCCCTCTAGTGTCTAAATTGAATAATGACCTTACTTTTTTTTTAAAAGCATGTCCATTATATCAGTCCAGGGTGTGTTTCTATAAATGTCTAATAATAACCTTGGCATTCCCTCTGCAGGCGGTGTCTCTGCCCCTGTCTCTGAACGATGGAAAGTGGCATCATGTGTGTCTGACCTGGACCACACGGGATGGACAGTGGGAGGCCTACCAGGACGGAGTCCAGAGGGGGTCTGGGTTAAACCTGTCCCCCTGGCACCCCATCAAACCTGGAGGAGTTTTCATCCTAGGGCAGGAACAGGTACATCACTATGTTTGAAGATGCAGATAAAACACCGTCATTTAAGACATCTGTGAGTAAGAATTTATAAAGGGAAGATGAAAGCAGATAAATACAATGCATCTCCACAATTTAATTTAGTTACAAACAGCCAATATCAGCATGCATCCACTGTAAATAATCGTACAGTGGTGAAAAAACCTTTTGGACACCTCATGCATTTGTGATATTTTGCATTAAGAATGAATCTGCTGAGTGTTGTTCCATTCTCCAAACCCACATAGAATAGAATAACAGAATATAATGTTTTATTACCATCACACACATGTGCAACAAAATATAAAAGACAGCTTTCTTGTGATGCAGAAGTTAAATAGATAAAAAAAAAAACATGTATATAAAATTGTGTCTGTCTGACACAGCCACACCTTCTGAAGCACACAAAAAAGATTCACAAATGATATTTGTGATTCTTTAAAATGCTAAGGGTGTCTGAATATTTTTCCACTATTGTACATTTTTACATACTAAGTAAAAATGAGGACAGACAGAACTGAGAAAAGGAAGCAGTTAAATATTTTGCTCCAACTGCCTGGAACTACCTGTGGAAGGACATTAAACTGAAGGAACTGGTCTCTTTTAATCCATTCAAAGTAATTTTAAATCAATAGGAAAGTGACAAATGTGGATGTAGATGTTTTTCAAATTAACTGAATTGGGTTTGGCTTTGAGATGCTTTTAAAGTGCATTGCTGTTATAGTATAACAATAAAGTATAACAGTTATACTTTTAGTACCTTTTAAAATTATGGTTTTATATCAGTTTGTTTTTAGTATTGACTTTTAATGTATCTCTGTATATTACTGTGGGTGTATGGCTGTGATTTCCATTTCATGTAACTTATCCAGCGGCTGTTGCTGTCTTGGCCAGAAAACTTTTGAAAAAGAGATTTTTAATCTCAATAAGCTTTTTTCATAGTTAAATATAGGTAATAACAATGACAATAGTAATAATAATACCAGATCAAGTGATGAAAGTTGACAAAGTCATATAGAGTATTTACATCAGTCTACTTTGTCTCATGTCATTTGTTGTTTTGTTCTAGTTTGTCACCAGTTTAACTTAACAGTGATAACTTTTGTCTCATCATCAGGACACAATGGGAGGTCGTTTCGATGCAGCTCAGTCATTTATGGGTGAGATGTCAGACCTGAACATGTGGTCCCATGTCCTGAGCTCCAGTGACATCTACAGTCTGGCATCATGCGGCAGCCACCTCAGAGGGGACATTATCTCCTGGTCTGAGGATGAGGTGGATTTCCATGGAGGCATCACCAGATACCCTTTTGACCCCTGTCACTGAAGGCTGTAAGGAACACACTGGAACAACTGGAGAAAACTGACTGTATATGACAGTACAGGACACCAAAGGGGGTTAAATATAAGTTGATGGCTGAATGATTCAGTGGTAACAACTACTATAAACTCCAAACTAATGCCTTCTGTTGTTTTTCTAAAAAAAAAAAAAAGAATAAATAACATAAAAAGCAAATATGCTAACAAATCTGTATGCACAGATATTGTGTAGACGTAGTGGTCCTGGTCCTTAGTGAATGGCCTTTATTAGCGTTTGATTTTAAACAGGCTGTGCTGTATGTGACATATTGTCATGTTGTTCATAAGACTAAACCACGTTTGGGTTTTTGTTGTAACTGTTTGTTAATAGGATGATAATCATAGAAATGTCCTGCCAAGGAATTTTGTACTCTGGATACCCTTTTAAAAAAATCCACTAAAATACAGCTAATTTACCAAAGAAAGTGTAGGATTATGTTGGTACATTTTTGTAATTTTAATAAATTATAATTTTATTCTGGTATAAACATTGAAATGCCTGAATTAAGAGAAATGGTTTTACATATTTAAAATAGAATAATTTTGTATTTGCAACAAATAGGTTAGTTAACTTTACTTAAAAAAAAGTGTTCCTCTTTTTAAAGTAAGATCTTTTGTGTAAATAATTTCACTGAAGCTTTATTAAATGTCTAAAATGATCTGGCCTTGACTGCATATTTGTTCTGTATATAGACCATTTTAGCAGGGTCACAATGTTGATACTGTGTTTTTGAAGTGAATGATGTAAATAAACTAATAAGATTCATTTCTGGGCTTAATTATTTTAAAGTTTATATTCATACCTGTTGCAGATGAACACATCCTATTCAGACACACACAAAAGTGAAGTTAAATGAATGAAAATATATCAAAAGAGGACAAAATAACATAAAAAGAGTAAAACACACTGGCATCATCTGTTTACCTTTTATTGTTACACAGTAGTTTACTGGCACCAATGTATCATGGTTTTCCTTTTGCTACATTTACAGATGATCTATCCATCTTCACCTCACAGTAAGTAAAAATAAATAATACAAAATAAACACATTTCTGATAGAGGTGGTCCTGGGGTCAAACAATCAGAAACAGAGGCCCAGATTCATATCCATATCATTTCAGTGTTCATACTTGTGTTAAATGGAAACACTTATTGTACCGACAGTTTTTTTTTTTTTGGCAACTTCGCACATCACAAACACCCAGAAATGGAAGGCCAGCAGAAATGTTACCTTTGGCCTGTGTCAGTTTAAAGAAGTGGGAGAAGAAAAGGCAAAATGTTAGGTCCATAATTGAAAGATCAATCGCTTAGTTTATCTTTAAAACAAGGTCTACATGTTTCGATCACAGAGAAAAGACCCTATTCAGCTTCATGCAACACGATCTTTTAAGTTCAACAAATACAGTACATGTTGGTCAGAACATCCAACAGCTGCTGCTGCTGCAGTTGGAACTAACCAGGCAATGGTGTTATATTTCTACACAGTTCATGATTCATACTTCAGTATATTGCAATGTGTGTGATCACCAACAGAGGGTGCTACAGAGCAGAGTATTGTCAGTCAAAATAACAGCATTTCTCAAAAAATGCTATAATTGATAAAGTGCAGTAGACAATTATTGTAGCGCTGCTATTTTTTCTACCTTCTAAAAATGCCAGTTCAGCAAACTACAGGAGTTTGATGAGCTGAAGCAAATCTATCACTGGACACAAATCTAAAATGTTTACTGATTTATTATATCTGGTAATAATAAGGTTTATTAGTGTTCCTTGTTTGTAGTTTCTTAATTTTTAAAACATTGAAATCATTCAGCTTTTGTCCTGTGGTATGATGAGAATAGATCATTTCAAGTTGTGAACAGCTTATTCACACCTTTTGGGCTGAGGAACCACAGACTGGACATATGTGCTTTTCAGGGTCTGATTTACTCAATCATAAGGGTGTTTAGGGGGAAATCAGACTACAAAATATCTCTTCAATACTTAAAGTAATAAGAAGCTATTAGCAGAACTTTCTCTAAATTTGCATCCACTTTTAAATTAGCTGTAAAATCCTCAAGTCAACAGGGAACACTAACACTTCTCAAATCAGTGCACTAGCGACTGATGCCTCAATTTATCAACATGCAGTCCTACAGTAGCTCGTACAAAAATCAGACGTAACAAAAGATAAAGAATAAATTAAATCATTTCTATGTGTATCATAAACAAATATGCTAACATCTATTTACAAAAAGTATACATTGTAATGAGCTGCCTTTGTGATTACTTGAATTCACTATGTGGACAGTTCGGTTCTGATGGTTATTAATGAGAAAGATGGATGTTGGTGTTCACGTTGTCATGCCAACATTACATCTGAGAAGACAGGACAGTCATTGCTCAGTTTAGTGTTAAAAAAAAAACCTTGAACAAGTCTGCAGAGGTGGGTTTCTACACTGGTGTTTCACAAACACGTTTAAAAACAGGCAAACATTGCCACGTACACCTCAACTTTCAGCTATACAAACAAAAGGTTTCAATTGAGTATAATGTTTTGCCATAGTTTAAGAGCAACAGTAACTTGGTGATGTAAGTGTAATCAGTGATGAACAGTGACATTTTCCTCACAGTATGTATGTGTTAACAGTAGTAGTATGTATTTAAAGCCAGTAAGACGGCTAAAAGGAAGCAAAGGGTACACCTCAGTCATTTAAAGTTGTCTGCTTTGTTCGTTTTTGTCATTCACTCATTCGTCAGCTGTCTCTGACCAACACTAAAAAAAAAAAAAAAAAATCATTAGTATTTTAATTCACATTTTATCTATGGTCTGCAGAATTAAGAAAGGCAATTACTTCATTTTAGGCAGCATTAATTGTGTAAAAAGACAACTGAGGCTGCTTGCTACCCTGACCATTTTCACACTAATAAAGATAAATCTCAAAGATATGCATTTGGAGGCTTTTGGTCCACACTAGCATTTTCTAATGTTATTCTAATCATTGTGAAAGCCTCAAACAAAAAATTACGATGCTGTCTTTTTCCATTAGGCATGCACGGGCTGTTCCAGCCAGCAACTTCCTTCTGTTTTATGGATTTAACAGCGCAGCAATGAAAGTGCAATATCAAGCCAAGATGCACAAAAGCCTTGCAGCATTTTAAATTACACTATTTTCTTATTGCAAGACCAGACAGCAAGGGAAGCTATGAGTGGATCAAAAGCCAAAGGAGGAAAACTATGTTTTCGAAATTATCCACATTAGTGTAAACATGACCTTAAGACACATTCCGTGGGTCACCTAAATGCTGAACAAAAGAGGCATGTGGTGAAAGACAGGACAGATGTGTGCTCTGATTGTAGTGTGTGTGTATTCAGAAGAGTAGAAGTGAAAGATATCAGAGGCAGCCATAGCAAAGAAGTTCAGCACTCTAAATGTGGCCTGCAGAGATCTACTGGACAGGATAGCAAGGAGTCCTCATGTCAGGAAGAAGAAAAACTAAGGGACAGGTAAAGAGGGGAAACAAAACTTGAGAAAGGCTGCAAGAGGTAGGGACAAAGACACATCCCATGTTGGAAGGAGAAGTGAGAAGAAAAAAGGAAGACAAAGAATGAATGAGGGAATCTTTTATGGTTGTTCCTCCTTCTTCTTCAGTGATATACGTTTTTTCCTGGCTGCTAGCATTTCGTAGAAGGGATCCACGCTGACAGCAGATCTAGACAAGTGAAAAATAAACACCACGAGTGACTAGATGATCAAAATGTAAAAAGGCACAGACAGGTGCAGATTGGGAGATAACAAATCTCTTTGTTTGCCCATTATCCTCTGGTTTATATCACAATGTCATTATGCTTGTGTTTCTGACATACTTAATGCTGTGGATCCACTCGTCCTTCTCCTCAGGTGTGGGGGCAGAGATGCGATACACCATGTGGTTGCCTTCCACTACTCTCCCATCAGCCTCTGTCTTACATGCCTTAATGAGCTGACCACGATTGTTGGGGATGTACAGTTCAAAGCAGTTCTGTGTGGAGAAAAGGTAATGCCTCAAATAAACATAAGTGACGAAATTGCACTGAAGTGAACCAGAGCCAAAACGACAAAATCTAAATTTTTAGTGAAAAATCTGTATACCGGTTTCCTTGGATCTTCTACTTCACGGATGCTGAGGTTTTCTAAGGGAATGATTCCCCGTGGCTCCTTGTCCTATAAAAAAAACAAAACACACATATTCACAAAACATTAGATCTGATAGAGTCGCAGTTGATGTAACACTTGCTAGAACATAAACCAAGTATCATTATTACAGACATGAGACATAAAGGTATTTTTGTTTTATCAAGTGAAAAAGTAAGTGGAGCTTACTAACAACCCCCACCTAGTCACACAACACTGCGCCCTTCCTACTCACTAATATCCTGCCTCCCAAAGGATCAATTTTGAACCTTAAATTTTAATCTTAAAAAAAAAACAACAACAACTCAAAGCATTTGTAAAAAGAGATAGAGAAGGGCACATGTAAAGAAGATGAGTATAAAATCTAAAAAGAAACAGGTGAATAGCATCACAGAAATAAGTCAAGACAAAAATCTCAGACAGACGGGCAGGATTTTTGGTATATCTATATGCCCTCTGGGGAGGCGGTGGTATAACAAATTGAGAACACATGGCAAAAGTACAAGAGAAACAAAATATTGACAACATCTTTTTTTGGGTCCATCTTTTGTGGACTTTGTATTTCCAGAGAGTCATCTGTGATTAGGTGACGACTGAACAACAACAGATCTATATATCTGGGGCGGCCATGGCTCAGTTGGTAGAGCAGGTCATCAATTAACCAAATGGTTGGTGGTTTGATTCCCACTCTGTCCTAGTCAGTCCGTTGTGTCCTTGGGCAAAACACTTCACCCTCCTTGTACTCAGGCATTCATACATTCAGAAGGGCCATGGGTGCGAAATGGCTGCCACACTTCTGTCAGTCTGCCCCAGGGCAACTGTGGCTACATATGTAGTTTACCACCACCAGAGGGAGCATGTGAGAGTGAATGAATAATGGATCACTAATGTAAAATGCTTTGAGTGCCTTGAAAAGTGGTAAAGAAATCTAATCTATTATGATTATTATATCTAATAAAACCAAAGACACCGAATATAATTATCTAAGAATTGCTTAAAATAACTGATAGCCTCTTGAAAAATGTGTTAGATTTAGAGTTAGTGCACTCTGTCTTTCATGCATGATCTCTATTGCAGCCTGTTACACAACATTCTTTTTGTTTGTTTGGGGTGGCCAAACCAGTTTTTTGGTCGTGTTTTATAAAGTTACCCATTAGTTTCTTTGCACATTAGTAATAGTAACATGTCATGTAATACACTGCTAAACACAACAAGCTTTAATGAACAACCACATGGGTTGATAGACTTAGAAAACTTAAACACAGACATAAATCAAACAAGACTTACTGTGGTGTATTCAAAGTAATAAAGGCAGTTGTCTGTGAGAATGAACCATCGCCTTTTCCAAGTTTTTACCCGTCCCCCTGAAAGACAAGAGCACAGGCATAAAAATGAAGTACGTTATAGGCTTGTAATGAATCTTTACATTTTTACAATCTTTGCTCTTACAAGTGAATTTTCTACATCTCTACAGTACATACCTCCTGAGTTAAACAAGCAGCGGCAGTAGAGGGTGGAAATCGCAGGAGAGAAGCAGAGACAAAGGGACCAGAAAAATGAAGAGGCAACAAACAGAGAAAAGAAAGTGACAGGAGGGAGGAAAAGAGATCATATTAGTGACATGGAGATCACAGGCCCCGCCATGCAAAAGACCACAAACAGATTTTTAGACTGCCATCACACAGAAAGTGAGTGTTTAATGGACATCATGCTATTGAAATGACAATGCTGTGTACTGGCAGTTCAGGTGAAGGCAAAGAACTGGCAAACCTCAAAGACAGCAGGGCATGATCACCATAGCACAAAGCCTTAGAGGAGAACAGAGTCCAGGAGTAGAAAAACTGTATGGCTTCTTTCAGTGGAAATCCTTGTTACATCGTTAATCATTAAAAAAGGACTGAACTGTACAAAATCAGAGTTAAAGTAAAAATATGCAAGAAGAAAGGCTTCGTTAGCATCATCTTACCAAGTTTGAGAAGCCATCCCTCTCTGTCAGGGTTGAAGAAGGTGTGCGTCAGGTCATTGCCATCATCCTCTGGGATTTTAAAGGGCTCGTTTTTAATGCTTTCATACAGATTCTGAAAGGACAGATATTTGACAATGTCATAATAAAGTCACCAAAATGTCCTTATCAAGGGCCAAAGATATTCAGTCCAAAGGCAGACAGCCACAGATAAAAGCACAAAGTAAGATTTCAACAAAATAATATTTAAACTCTAAAAACATAATATAGTTAGATAAATTGTTTTGCTGTTTTGATTTATTTTCAATATAACTGTGTAGAATAATGCAATCAAGGAGAGAATAAAAATAACAGACAATTCACAAAAAACAATGCAACCTTTGGAATACCTGCATAAATTAATATATAAAAAACAAACAGTCAAAACTACAATTGGAAACGTAATTTGGCAATTTGTTACATGCTAAAAATAAACAACGCCCAGGCTATCCCATCGATAGAGGGAAGAAGTGAATTTTCTCATACTCTGAGCAGATCCTCAGGCAGGTCCCCCCCCTCATTAATGCCTCGGTTCATGGAGATGAAGCGGTCCACTCCAGGTTTATCCCTCACATTCGGGTTATGAAGGCTGGTGTTTAGCATAATGATAGCAAACGACAGCACATAACATGTGTCTGCAAACAGATACGAGAATGCAGTGTTAAGGAAATAATCTACACGTTTGTACAACTAATCAGTTTCTGTTAAAATAAAATTATGTAATATAGTCAACATGAGGAAAACTGTTATTGACAAAATATTGTTAGACCTGACAAAATCCAAATGATACTACTTATTCTGTGCTCCATTCTTTTCATATTGAAAGGGTTTCATGTGTGTGTACCAGTGCTTTGGAAGACACCAGGGTTGCAGTGGCAATATCTCTGAGCAAAAGCCTCCATCATTCTGTCAATCTTTTGAGCTTCGCCGGGCAAACGGAAACTCCACAGGAACTGTCTGCAGAGAACAGGTCGAGGTTTAGTTCAAGTCATAGCAGCCAAAGCAATCAAACAACTTACAAAGTAATAAGATAACAGTTGTGACTGCTGTCTGCCATTTCTCAGCTCTTTAACTTAGAAAGTGGGACTTTCCATTGCACTGCTGGTTTGTCTGCAAGAGAATACCAGGATACCAAGAGGCATTTTGTACTTGTTACAAAACATGTCAAGTAAACAGTTTACCTGAGAGCCTGCACGAGGTTGAGATCAGTGAACTCATGGAGGTCAACGAAAGCCTGAAGAACTTTGATGTTGAAATCATCCCTGCAGTACAGCACCAGAGATAGCACAATTACAAAGAACTAATCAATCATGAGAATAAAGACGGGGTATTTTGAGACAGTACCTTTCTCCAAGGTAATCTCCAATAGCAGTCTTGTTGAGGCCTTCTCCTTTGTAGAGAAACTGAGCAATGTCCTCTGGCGTGTGTCTGAGCAGCTCATTTTCCACTAAGAACACAATGCCCTGCAGGGAGAGAAAGAGCCACTGACCTTGAAACAAATAAAGTGATACAGACCACAACTCTATTACTCAGTTTTTGTTTTTAGGTCTTGTTTTAACACTCACTTTTATCACTCCGCCTTTGAGGATGCATTTGTTTCATTGTGTATTTTTTCTTACAGATTTAAATGTTTCTTTCTGTGAATGCTTCCTTTATGTTGAGAAGTGCTATACAAGCAGAATATTACTTTACACTGTTTTATGTAAAAAACATTTACCTTTTTAGGGTCCATGTTGAATTTCTTTCTTCCCATTGCCACATGTCGACTTTTCTGTAGAGTTTTACTGCAAACAAATGTGTTACATGTCACCAATTATCAGCAGCTCCATATTTGAAGAATATGAATCAACAAAGATCCCAAACAATGTTCCCAGTACATCAACCATTAATGCATATATTGTAGGTATATTAATATTCACAGTATTTCCATTTTCAAAAATGAAAAAGCCTCACAATTTAATGTACTGTTTGTTTGAATCAGAGCCAAATTTGGTAACTCACTTTATTGTGAAAATGTAATAGCTGTCCTAGTTTGAACTATAAAAAACAGTGTGACTGTGCAGTTCTTCTTACCTGCCCTCTGTGCTGGTCTCCAGTCCCTCCACCTCTAAAATAGCCTCTCTTAATTCCTCCCTGAGCCTCTGGATCTCTTGCAGCAGGACGCCTTTCCTCCTGCGGATGTCCTCCAGCTCTGAGCGCTCCTCTGGGCTCAGGTCCACTGGGACTACAAGGGAAGAAAAGAAGAATGACTCCTTGGCTGAATGTATTTCAGATAAAAAAAAATATAGCAACAGTGCCCAAACAAGCAAAAGTATAATACCATAAGAAGTGATGTCACACATAATAAACCCTGCACCTTGCATGTATTGTAGCTTATTTTGGCATCGATCCAGCTGATGTCAGTATGTCTATACGTGTGCTGATGTCAGCATAGACATAGACAAGTTTTGCTCATTATAAGGAAATGAAGTGGGAAAAAAAGATTTTAAAAATTCATAGAATATTTGAACTTTGACCTATCTATCCTGGATGACCGGAAATCTATAAACCCAATAGTTTTGTTGCTGAAGTGTTAAAGAAACAAACCAAATCAAAAACAACACTCCTGGCCTCCGTTTCAGGGGAGCAAGGTAAAAACTTTTAGGAAGTCCATTGTGCCTTAAACTAACAATAGTTCATCTTTTACAATGGAAGGCAAGAGCAGAAGTTACTGCTTACTGTGCCAAAAGTTTTATGAGGTCTATTAAAAAGTGTTTGACCAACTGATGATCTATTACGGTCATATAACAAGTGGTGTTAGGCACAACAAACCCCGCCCCCTTGCAAATGTTTTACCTGATTTGCCCTATATCTTATCATTGCAAAAACACATTTTTGGCAACTGCGTCCCTGACATTTGACCTACATTCACCTAAATTTAATGGGATCTATTCTGGATCACTTCACACATTTTCTGAAAAGTTCATGGAAATTGGTCCAGTACTTTTTGCATAAAGTTGCTGAGAATAAACAGTAACAGTGAAGGAGGAGAAATAGCATATGAAGTATAAGAAGTATGTGTCTAAGCAGTGTCTTAAATACATGAATAATCACATAACCTTGCTGTTAACGGTTTCCATAGAAACTGCTTTCTACTGAAAACATGAAAACTGAGTTCAATCATAAACTACAACAAAGCCATTGCCAGACATTTACATGCTGAGATACATCTAATATTTTACATCAAAAGTTTTGGGATGCAATGAATGAATACATTCTAAATAATAGTTTAAGCACACTAAATAGTGGGCTGTTTTAGCAGAGGGAATAGACAGTAAATCATATATCCTTAAACACATCTGCAGTCGATGGAGCGACATATATACATAGACAGAAATACAATACATTCGAAAAATTCTACTTGAATGGATTAACCTATATTAATCTCCTTGTTTAGTGTTATGTACATTTTATTTTAAAATCGTCAAGTTAGGTCCTCTCCTCCAAAAAAATACATGTTTAATAGCTTCCCAGATTCTATGATATATTATGATCTGGCATTATTTATCATATCTTAATTTATTATTTTGAGACAGTTTGCTCTGATCAGTGGGGCTGTCAACTGTAGTTTGTTTTCATCTCAGTGAGAGGACCAAAACATTTCCGCTTATTGGATATGTTATGATTGCGACGTTCCCTAGTATTCGTATGAATTAATATTTCTGGTTTGTATCGTTTTCTTCCTCATTTGAAATTCCTCTGCTGTTAATGTAGTCGTTTTTAAATCTGTTTGGAGCACCTAGGGATGTATAGGTTATAATTCTAAACTGACAAATTGACAAAGTACAAAACACTCATACTGACTGTGTTCAAACTGTCTGGATCTTGACATAAAGCAGCAAGCAGTTTGTTCACCGTTTATTCGGCTACACCCAAAGCCACACAGTTGATTTACTCTGCAAAACAAACAGCTGTTCTACAACACTACCAACCACTCCCACCGTCTGGATTATGTGTACTTTTACTTTACACCAGAAAAACGAACGCAGTAGTTACAAAATTCCTTGAAAACCACAGATTAATTGAAAACCCTGCTGTATGGGCTGGTAGCGGGTAAAAGAGTTTAAGTGTCCAACTACGTTAGACTAGAATTTAAATAGCTCCGAGCACTGAACGAATCAATATTTAGTTTGCATACCAATAAGATAACGCACCACTGCGGCTAATAATAGCGAAATTATAATACTCATATATGTAGATCCTTGGGGGAGACTATAAATTGTGTTGTATTTATAATTTTCATTTACATATTTAACGAAATTAACCAAGTGTCACACCTGATCAAATAAACCGAACCACTAGCTATACAACTAGCATCTGTTAGCTAGCGACAGAAGGTACTTACTGTAGTCCAGGTCATCCATTTTAGGCGCTTTACTTTTAGGCATAAATATTTCAGATTCGACTGTCATTCAATATCAGAAAATTAAGGATATATGTGTAAATATATCCTCAAAATTGCAGGAGATAAACAGGCAACCCGTTATGTCGAAATGTTGGGCCGGAGACAAAGAAGGTGGCGACACGGGAAGTGAGTCTGACAGTCGGGTAGGGTACTTCCGGTCAATTGTTTTTCAGAATATAATGTATACCATAGAAAAATGAAATAATTTAGAAAAATACATAAATGGCTCTCAACAAGTATATGGTAAACAGTGCTGATTAAAAAATTACTTCATTGTATCTAGATTAAGACACTATACACATCCTCTTCACTCTTACTATTATTACCATTTACAATTAACTACATGAAAAAGCTGTTATATGTGCCTGTGTAGATTTTGGTTATCTACTTAGAAATGCATAGAAAGGGAATAAAACACCTTTCATATATTATCATTGACAGAATATTTTTCTGTTTCCATAATATTTAGAGAAATTTTCTGTTTTTAGTTTGCTGCACATTTTAATAACCAAACAGTGCCTCAGTCAGATATTTCATTCTATAAGTAAATGTCTTATACCACAACTACTTCTATACAAATAGCAAAACCTTTAAGCCTTCATCAAATGGCACGTGCATTACACAATTAATTTCAAGACATTTTTATTTAAGAAATGACACTGTGAAGGGGACATTCATTGAGTAGTGAAAACTGCTTTCTTAAGTTCTTTGTGGAATTAGCATAGCGTGTTTAGAGGTTTAAGATGAGCGTCAACTTGTGTACTGAATAAATTCAACAAAAAAATACAATATCACAAAATATTCAGGTTGACGATTTAAGACAATGATGTGACAGAAGACAAGAATACAGTAGATTTGCTCTGGACAAATGGATTGAGTTACATTTATTCAAAACCATATATAACTATCAACTGTACATTTTATATCTTTCATAGTTTTAGTAATAATTACAATGTACTTACAGGCAGTCCGCTACAAACATCTTAGCATTATCAATTTAGGGATTAAACCCTGACATTGTCATAATAAATTGGTCTATAACACCATGGTCCAAACTACGGCCAGACACCAAATATTTAAGAAGGTAAACTTTAAACTAGCCTCTTAACATCAAGAGTAAACATTTTGGCAATAACTCCATTCAAAGTGTATATTTATTCTTCTATTTGGTAATGTTTACAAACCTAGACTCAAAATGAACTCACATTCGGTAGCTGTGTAAGCACAGTGTAATTGTGGTAGACTAGCTGCATTGTGTGCTTTAAAAAGCCAAAAAACAAAACAAAAATTACAGCCTGTCGACCAAAAGCGTTTTACTCCAACACTGTGCGGTCAGAACTGAACAGTTTATGACCAACAGCCAGAAGTTGCAGGCTTGTAATATAAAGGCATTGATTTGTCCAGGCATGATCATTACTTACAGTATAATGATGACAACTTGAGCAGAGTCTGCGTATGATCTTCCTGATCGATTGATACAATGCACATGCTAATAATTTATCTATCGCCCTGACAAAGACTATCAACAGGATTTTTTTTCCATTTAAAAAAGTATCTGATAGAATTCTGCCACATAATTTAATCTAGAACAACCATCATCATTTTCAAAGATTTTTATCCTTATACCATATCAACAGAAGTTAATCACTTAGTGTGACTGTTTTCTCACAGTGACTTTTCATGATCCAATTATTTTTGTCCTATTTAGTCTAAAAAATAAAGATTTTTCCTAAATATTCTGTGATAATTCAGTCCTTTGTTTAAAAATGTCTTCATTTTTCATATCAAGGGTGAGCTGTGATCAATTTATTTTAGTGTCCGGATGGTCTTCTAAAATAAAAGCCGTTTGTGTGTAGACTAATTTAAACTTCTCCACAATCTAGTGTTGTGATTTTCTGTACTGCATTAATTTGAGTTATTGTGCAAAATAAAAAGAGGCATGTAATGATATTCAGAAGACTTTCACAGACTGTTACAAAGAAAGTGTTACTCTGTAAACATAAAGAGTGCTGAGGGTTATAGTGTTTGAATCTGATGGATTTCTTTGAAATTAACAGTCTAACAAAGAAATTTGATTTCAACATGGTTATGTCCAATATGTTTTAAAGTCTGATATCACTGATATCATAAACGTGCATCAAGTTATTGATAAAGACAGGCAGATTTGCACAAATGTAATGGTCACCGTTCAACGGCTCCATTACTGCTATGACTCTGAAAAGCCTCATGTTGCTGCTGTATATTAAATTATTTGCATGAACACTACTAGTGTACTAATGTCCACATTCTTACCTACTGATGCTCAGCAGTGGAGAACAGCGTGCTGAGAGATAACAATAAAGTGGTTCTTTCAATTTGACTAAATATTTAAGCCTACCTTTTCTCTCATATAGTGGACGGATACTCTGATACTGTAGGTGGATTGAGATTAAGTAGATTTAAATTCCTTAAGTAAGTCAGAAAGGTCAATGTCACAACAGATATATCATCCAGTAGCAGATAAGGCATTCCTTTGAGGGATGTAAGTTTTGACACTAAACATTAAGGATTTAAGATAAGGTAGAAGATGGAAGGTTGGGGAGGATTTCTATGGGATTGGCCCCAGTGAATCTCAATGTGTCGTATAGTATTTTTTCAAGGACAATTACATTTTTTTTTCTGATTTCTCTCCATCTCAATGTAAGGCAAAAATCAGGTAGTGCTTCTCTGCATGCATACTACTGTGTATACATCTGACACATGCACTATCTGCACAAAAAAAACTCCTTAGACATTCGATTGTTCTTCCCTATTTTTATCCCAGGCTGTGCAGTTTTCATGCTTCTCAGGGTATGCTGAGTGTAATCCAACAGCTGTGCAATGAGGCGCATGTTTCATCCATTTTCAAATTCACTATTAATCCCTGCAGTCGTGCTCCAATGATGCGTGGCTCGGTGGGTTATCCCTTTCATTAAATCCCAGAAAAGCAGTTTCTGCAATCCAGGCTATTTTAAGTCTCTCAGATGCTGATCTCTCTCTCTCCTTCAAAGCATACATGGCAACAAAGATTACATAATTGAGTAGAGTACTGTATCTGTCAATCAGATCAACCAATCCCTGATTAGAATCTAGTAATCTTCACTCCAGAGTCACCAACAATGAGACGAGACATGGAAGGATGAACCTGTAGAACATCAGAAAACAGTCCATTAACAACAAAATAAGTATTTGGACATAACGGTAACACCTGAACTACACAATACTGAGAGGACTGAGATAATAATAGAAACACCTTAACTGAATGAAGTGCAATCATTTCTGAAAGAAATTACTTTTGCATTAAACATACACCACTCAGTTTCACTTGTATGATTTTGCTTTATGTAAATCACATCTCTGTTTAGACCAAAGATTCACAAGACCTTTAGAAATTATGATGTATGACTTCTAAATATTTTTGTTATGAAGCAGACAGTATATAAAATATACATCCATCTTTGGCTTAAACTATGTTTCAATATTTAGTAATAATATTTTGTAAATACGTAAAGGTGTCCTATAAATAAGTAAATAAATGAGAAATAATAAATGGGAGAAATGTTTGAAATATATACCAAAATAAGTAAATGGAAATAAATACATTTAATGAAATAAATAAATAATAATAACTCCCTTCTGGCCCATCCCATACTACTCAGATTGTCCTATATCTTATTTCAAGAAAGAAATAGTTGGTTGCCACATCCTTTAAAAGTCTTCCAACCTACCACTAATAGAATAACAAATCCTTTCAAGGTGTAACGTATCAGTCACTGTGGTTAACCATTATGGTGTATGACTTCCACTGCAACAATTCTCTATTTTTACTTCTGCCAAGGGTGGCAGGGTTTGTTTGTTTGTCTGTATGTCTTTTAGCAAGATAAGTCAAAAAGTTATAGAAGGATTTTGATAAACATTTTGAGGAAATGTTGATAGTGGCACAACAACAGATATCAGTTCTTGCCAAATTATTATTTTAAATATTGTTAGTGGTGAATAATTTTGTAGTTGGTGCATTTATATTTGAAACAGTTGCATTTATCGCACTGGTGGAACAGAGAAAACAGAAAAAATGTAAATATCACCTCCAAGTGGAAAAACTTTGGTGATCAATGAAGACATTCATTAGGGGATAGAGCTGAAAATAATACTGCGTTGCAGAACATACTGAGAAAAACAATGTGTTCTATAACCAGCCCATAGCAACTTTATAGGCTGAGGTTCATGTAATACCTTTAACCAGCTTGAATCAAACTGAGATGCACCAGTTCACACTCTGCAGCCTCCTACTGTTTCCTCAATGATTTCGTCACAACTGGACATCAATGTTTATTTGTTACTTATCCAGGATGCTATCATTTCTACACACTCACTGTACTGCCACAATATATATATATATATATATATATATATATATATATATATACACATATATAACAAGTTTAAATGTTCTTCTTTCTCACCTGTGCTTGAAGCGGCCCATAAGGAACCAGTTCTCCATCCACAGTGAGTGTTCCCCGTGTAGACAGGGGCTGCAGCCTAAAGGCTCTGCAGGTAACGTGGCTCACATAGGGTGAGCTCACAGAGTGGTGAGTTCCTCTTTCCATGGCAAAGAACAGCCTCAGCAAAGTGGCTCTGGAGATCCCAGCCCGCACAAAAGTCAGGTGGATTAGGCCATCATCAAATCTGGCCTGGGGTGCAGCATGGAGGTCAGCCCCAAGATGGGTCTGATAAAGGGCCAAGACAAGGACAAAGTCCCCTTCAATGGTTACCCAGTCTCTGGTCGGAAGAGGTTGGTCGAGAGGGGGTAACAAGTCGTCCCTAGGGAGGTTTAAAGGCAGTGAAAAAGGACGGTTCTTAAGTGGTCCTGCTGGCTCAGCAATGTCAAAGTTAAAAGATGAGGATGGTGTGCGTAAGGGTGAAGGGGAGGTGGAGTTTGGTGTGTTAGGGCGGGGGGCAAGGTATGATGAGGAGTGTGGGGAGGCACATGATGGAGAAGAAGGGGGAGTGGGAGAAAGAGATAAAGAGAGAGAAGGAAGTTTTGGGGGTAGGGAGTTTGAGTGGGAGTGCTGGAGGAGGGAGAGGGGCCTAGGCCGGGAGGCATTCTGATTCTGGTCTAGGGTTTTGGGTTTGTAAGAGAAGGGAGAGTGACGGAAGGGAGAGGAGATGGTCAGAGCTCGCTCACGAGCGACATCTAGTGGGTATGTTTCTTTCTGAAAGTAGGTTCCATTCAGATCCATGTCCTCGACACCATATGAGGTGCTTGAGTCCGGGTCCACTTCCTGACTGAGGGGCTGGCTGAACAGGGCACTGGCGATCTGGCTCGAAGGGGCTGAATTCTTTCTCAGTGTTTGCCTGGCCTCTTGAAGACTATCTTGGTAAGTAAAACTGCCCTCTGGCTCTTCATCTGCTTCCCTCCCCATGTCGATCCCGTAGCTCTCACCAAGCTCTCGTGCACGCAATACTCCTTCCCCCTCTAGAGAACTGGCACTGCCTTCCCCATCCTTCCCCCGATCCTCTTCGTCCATTTCACTCGAGTCTTGTTCCACTCTTCCGTCATCTTCCCTTTCATCCTTGATGCCTGCCAGTCTTTCATTTGATTCTGAACTGGTTCCTGACCTCTCCGAACACGTCCCTGACATCTCCTCTTCTGCTTCCATCTCCACCTCCCCCTCCCTCTCCCTGTCCTCTGCCAGGCTGCTCGCCCTCACAACACCAGTTCCTCCTCCCCGGGCCCTTTCCCTTCTCCTCTCCCTCTCTCTCTGCCTCTCCTCCTTTTCCCTCTCGCCTTCACCCCTGCGCAGGCTCCTTTGCTCGCTGATGCCCATGTCAGAACAGGTGCGATGAATTGGAGTTTTGCAGAAGCCCTCCAGACCTTCTGTGATACTGCGGGAGAGGGGTCTCCGTGGCGGAGGAGGGGTGGCATCTGGTGATGAGGTCAAAATAGATGGAGGCAAGTATGAAAGACGTCCTTTGTAAGATCGAAGAGAAGCTATCCGCACAAGGGTGCCCAAGGTGAAACGAGCAGAACCCAGGCCACGATACCTGAAGGACATACAGTGAAATAAATCAATTTGTCAAACTAAATAAAAAACTAACTAGCAGAAGTAGATGCTTTCAACAAAGAAGTTAAAACACAGATGGTTAATTAAAGAGAAAAAATTGAATTTTCCTCCAGTGAAGATATTCTTAGAATGTTTCCTGCAATGGTGGGTAAACTGCCTCTAGGGGATGTGCAAGACAATAGCTGAAATTAAAAACAGGAATTTTGAAAAAAAAATTTTGAAGTGGGTATTTTGTCAAAATGCTATGTTTCAATGCACAACCAATAAGTACAAGCTCAAGAGTCTCCAAGTTAGCACACAAGGCTTCTGTGTTCATATCTACTAGTGCAGAACTCGTAGAAAATGGGTGAAATGAGTTGAAAGGAGCAGAAAGAAAGACTATAATAATTAACTGGGGCTGTTTTGGAAGTGTGTACTGGAATCTGGGAGTATGATAATGTTAATGGTGTAAGTCGTTACTGCTGGTGACACCAATCAACACCCAGCAAGATATATTGTTACGGCCGTGAAGTGAACCACCATCATCCGACACTCAAATGTCACCGTCTACTTTCAGACTTGAATGCACAAAAAGCAAGAAACTGGACAGTGTTTGTCCGCCTATTAAACTACAACTGACAACAAACAAACCAAAAATGAAAAGGGTCTAAAAGTGAAGGGATAAAGTTGGACAGTGGATGAGCCAGACAGTAATGTAGCCTACAGTCATTAAGATTGGTGCAATGGTAAGTTGAAGGTGAAGCAGACGTTCCACCTGTTAATTCAGTAAATTACAGACTTTGTGCGACTCGTGCGAATGTGTCGTAATAATAGCATTGGTCGCAACTGCACTTGATGTGGCCGCAACAATGACAAGAATGTTCCCCCAATTCTTGGGGGGACTGAAATTGTTGGCAATGTAGCACAGTTGTGTTGTTGTCATAGAGACCTTTTGAAAGTCCATAACAGCAATTAGTTGTCATTAGTAATGTACTATGGCGCAGCTGTAGCCAAACTAGGAAGTGGGACATAGCCAATGTGCACGGTAATGCTCAGAGCGGCAAAGTTAGAAAGAGCAATGACATTAGTTTAATATCTTTATTGTTGGATGTTGTAATGGTGTGAGACTTTGCACTGCAATCCACCATAGTACTGGAATGTCACCCTCCAAATTTTGGATCATTTGGTGGAGTTGTGCAGGTGTTGGGTGTTCCACAGACAAAACAGGCCACACTACAGACAGAGATGTGTTGAATTATAGAAAGATGAGTAAATTTGACCACTTTATCACATATTATCTTTTTCTGCCTACTATGTTTCCCCTTGACTGGGTCATCATTGTAAGAGAAAGCTGGTTCTCAATTGACATATCTGGTAAAATAAAGGTTGAATCAATACATAAAATAAATATCTTCAGATTGTGAATACACAACACAAGGTGATGATACAAAATTGTAAACAAAGGTTTGAAATCAGCATGCTTGTTTTCAAATCAGCATGTTTTCAAATCTACTTGCATCCCAATGGTAGGGGATGAAACATGTTTTAGTCTGCAACATTTCCATGTGTTATGAACTCTTTCTGTCAAAATGTTGAGCATAAAGTTATTCTAATAACACTGAATATCTAAATATATTCAACATTTGATTAAACGTGATGTACATGTTTTAATGTTGCTCTAAACATTCATTGATAATTTGACTGTTTCATTTTTCTTTCTTTTGTATGCTTCTCACCAAAATGTACCCCTTAAGTGGCAGTTGTGTATCTTTGCAGCAAACTGTAAATGTATTTAAATGGTGACGTGACACATTAAGGTGTGACAAAGCTGTTTTTTCTTAGCCAAATTGAACAAAGACTTTTTGTCCTTGTAACAAAATACTGTAATATTTTCAAGATACATTTCCCATACTCACCTCTCACTCTCAATATCCACATCAGACACAAAGCCCCAGGCAACAGAAAGAAACGAAAATAGTCTTTTTGGAGCCAAAGGACGGCTGTTATTTGAGGGAGGGGGGCTTGTCGTCACAGAGACCAGGTCCATGGGTCGGACCCCTCCTCGACAGAGCAAGAAGCAGCAGTTCAAAAGGAGTGGTTCCCGAAGGCACATGTCATACCTATGGGCAATAAAATGAGACAACTCTCATGTAAAAAAGACAAAGAGACACTATACAAACACATAAACAAGTTTGTGTCTATATGTAAAATGTAGGACTAGATAACCACCTGACTTAACAATACTATGCTTTTATACTAAAAGAAAAAAACCTTATCAGTTTGGAATAAACCTCACTCGATATAGATAAATGAAGTTAGAAATGAAAGCTGTACTCCTTGAGTTTTAGTATTTAACAATGACGAACAACAATGATAACGATGAAGATGACACGTCAAATGCAATTGGATCAAGATGCTGTTGAAAATGCTAGTGAACTGATCAGAAAAAAACCTAAAAACTGATTAGACAGAGGAAAGATGAGGCATATTAATCTGCTCAGCACATTTTGCATTTACAGAGCTGGCTATCTGCTGAAATAGAAATGATTACCCCGCATGGTGGTTGATGGAGCCAGCTAGTGCATTCCCAGAGCCACAAGGCAGAATGCCAACAGGTGTTTTTATTGCTTGTTCCCAGTCAGAACGCTCCATGAGCCCATTAATCACCTACATGAAAACAGCATATTCAGAAAAGCCTGTCAGTAAGCAAAACACCACAACACAGGAAGAATATGCTTTACAAGTTAAGAAGGCGACACTCTATGTTTCACCTCGCAAAAACATTACACACCTCATGCAGTAGGCCATCTCCAGAAACTATAATGATGCCGTCCCACTCTGGGAGAGATATTTCTCTGATAAGTTCCCTGGCATGGTTCTGACGCTCTGTAAAAAAAATCCAGTAATGTAGCAATGGTTATATTGAATCATATGCACCATTTATGTCAAAGCTTTGACATTGTTACCTGTCTGTATAAGGTTGTAGCTGATGTTTGCTTCTCTAATCATTGGCAGGATGTGGGTCTGACACCACTGCATTGCCTGGCCTCTCCCACTAAAGGGATTGACCAATAACAGTAGTCGCCTGGGACGAGGTAGCAGACTTCTTGAAAATTCTGTAAGAAAAAAAGAGCATGAAATATTATAAACCATTATGACCAAAACACACATATGTTTGCTGCATTTTCAGACAGCCCGCTAGGGTGTAAAAGAGCTTTGGTACGATGCAACCTAACCAAGGACTATGAATTTATTCAACTATGATTCCTTTATTTCACCTGACTGGACCTACAGTACTTCATACTGCAGAATGTTGCTGCTGAACCAGCATCTACTAATCACTTACACTCAGATGACAAAGTGCAGAAGGATCAACCAGTATGAAGTGAAACAAATTATAGTAGTAAAACACAGACTCCATCTTTAATTGGTATTGAATATGTATCTAAGAATTAAAAATGGGAAAGGGGATGATGACAAAGATAATCCAGGAGTGTACAAGAAACTGTACTGAAATACAATGAAATCAATAAATGCAATGATTCTGTGCAATGAGCATAAAACTTGGCACAAATAAACTAGGTGATGAAAAAAACCTGAAGACCAAGATGGCAAAGAATTAACGCTATGTACATAAAATAGAACATAAACTGGTGGTTAAATAGAGTAACGTGAGGCTAACAAAAGTAAACATGAATGAGATATATCAGTCAAGGGACAAGCACTAAATAACTGACAGATTCATCAATACTGCAGGAATATGGTGGTGACACTACAAAATAACAAAAAAACAAAGAGATACTTCAAGATTACATCAATATAAAAGAAAAAAGTCTAGAAAAGATGGGAGATGCTTGTGAAATCTGCAGCAAATAAACAATAGTGAGAAAAGATACCCACGCAATGAAAAATAAACATGGATCCTTTATATCAGTTTGGTTTTGTGCAGGGGGATAAAGTGTGTGGGAAGGGGTGGCAGACTACAGCGACCCACCCTGTCTATGTCTTCATTTGACACTAAATGATACAAACTGTGTGTGCAGGCTAGATAACAGAAAAGAAAGACACAAGTCAAGCATTATATAAATATACTCGCCAAAACAAAGGCACCAATGTGACATAAACCAAGTTCTAACAAAATTACTCAGAATAATCCTAACACAATAATCCTATTTTTTTTGTTTATTTCATTAAATAACCCTAATTACATCACTGCAACTTTGGAAATACTTGGTTAAGTCTCACAAAGTAGGTATAAGCCAGGATATCATAGAATACAATGGAGCTTCATGAAATTAAGAACATTTAAGAACTTATTCAGAGACAATCTCACAAATGTATTGCTATTGAAAATAAATCTTCTGCTATTAGAATCCCTTCTTAAATATTAATGGTAAATGGTCATTGCCTTCTATGTATGTCAAAAACATAGGAAAGGCCAGAGCATCAATTTTCCCCACCTTATCAAAACCTCAGTAAGAAAAAAGAATCAAAATACACATCAGTGAATAAAATATAATTTGGCGATAATTAACACAAACCAACAGGTACATAAAAATATTGTTAACATTTGCATATTTTTGTTGCCTTTTTTTTTTTTTAGAAGCGAGAAGATACTACTCATTATTGATAAATGCACTAAAATGTAATTCATTTTCAACCATTTTGTTCATTTATAAAATATATTACCTTGAATGTAGTTGTCATGTAGATTATGCAATTTTGTGTTGTCAGGTTCATACTTCTAACATTATACATCTCAGTACACAACTGTGTCTATAAAAACCTGATTATTTAGGGACATGTTACCCAAACCTTAAAGTACTGCCTCACTACGTTAACAAGTACAAGGATTACGTGGTTGTATAAACAGTACTTCAGTCTAAAGCCAATCAGGAACCATCCAAACTGGACAGTAAAACCCATGCTCACCTGTGTCAGCAGTGACGGTCACTCCTCTGAGTAGACATTGTACAGCAGCAGACCACCTCTCAGCTTCAGACCGACTTTCTGCCAGGTAGGCTCTCACCTGCCTGCGCCGTGAAACACCCTTCCGTCGCTTGCCTGGTGGATACCAATACAGCACCAGCAGAGGGGGTGCAGGGGCACGAGGGCAGCTGCAACCCACAAGCTCTGATAAGGGCAGCAGGAGACGGGCTTCCTTTCCCGGCCGCGGTGACAGGCGCTGGATGTGTATATGGGTGTGTGTGAGGGTCAAGGCATAGTTGGAGGCCAGAGCTGGAGTAGGGGAAGCAGCAGGGGAGAGCCCCCCTGGACCACCAGGGCTGTTGGGGCAGCTGTTATTGTTGCTGTTACTGCCTGACCCCCAGCTGGCAAACTGACCATGAAGGAGAGCTTCTGCTGGCGAAGGTGAAGATGGTTCTGGTGATCGCATCCTCTATACTAAAGTGGACAAGTTTAACAGGAAATGTTCAATCTACTGTGTTTCTAACAAGTGTGAGGTGGGATCCACACCAGAAGCTTCAAAAGTGAAATTTGGCAACTCTGCAAAACTTTCAGTGAAAATCTAAATGCTTCTTAATAGTCTGAGAACT